>CM060909.1:750345385-750945385 GCA_030737875.1 Allium sativum | reverse complement strand
TCCTAGTTAATAACTGGTTTGTTTTGATAAAAATATATTTTTATCTTTTGTGTCCATCCAAAACGGACATAGAAATCATCATTTAATTCTTCGTTGAATATCAGTTAAAATATTCATTATTCAAAAATATTCATTTTATAAGAAGATTCTTTATGTAAGAAAATTTCTTTACATTACAATATTCTTTATTGAAAGACAATCTTTATTTTAAAATATTCTTTATTTAAAAGATATTATGAATCATAATGCGACTCAATCACTTACCATATAATTTCGGTTATATGGATTTCATACATCGCATGTATATGACAACAAATGATAAATAATAATCAAACTATCCATTCAACATCCAGAGTGAGGTTCACAACTGTGTGAGCATTAAAATGAAATAATAACGCTCATCGCAGCCTGTCAATCTATCGATCAATATATAACAAAATATTGGGACTAGTGTATGTTAAGTGTCATCCCAATACCCGTGTGAGGTTTTCAGCCAACAACAGTTCATATAAATAAATAATTGGTTAATGAGTATAACCAATTTTAATTCTGCTAACATGTTGATGATAATGAACAAAACATGCTATTTTATTTCTAGTTCCAAATAAAAATGTAATTTACTCGTATTATTTCCCTATACATTTCTAATATCTAATAAACTGTAATTTATTTACATGACCTTATTGCTGATGACAAATAAAAAGATAATTCCTATTTTGTTTTATTTTTATGCAAATATTTTTAACTTCAACACAGAGAAATAATCTTATTTTTATATTTTCAAATGTATAACCTAACACATAAAAATATTTATTTAAATTGCATACAAATTCTAATGTATACATTAACATATTAGGATGTCACTTTAACTTACCTACACATTCTATTGTATGTTGTGGCAATAAAATGATTCTTTTTTTTATCATACAATTTCTAGTGTATGTTTTGCATATAAAGATGATTCTTATATTTGCATACACATTATATTTCAACAAAATGTATAAAAAGTGATATATACATTTTGTTGACAATTCTATTTCAACAAAATGATTTAAAGGTGATTCATTCACTTTGTTGACAATTCTAGTTTAACAAAATGAATAAAAATGGTAATTCATATTGTTAACAATTATAATTTAATAAAATGAATATTTATGTTGTAACAAAAATTATTTAACAAAAATGCTATTTGTGTTTAACTCTTTTGTTTAACCAAAAATGTCCTTTTTGTTTTCAACCATCTTAATTTGACAAAATATACATTTTTGTTTCACCAATATATTTTGACAAAAAGACCGATTTTGTTTCAACTATTACTTTTGACAAAAGTGAAAATTTTGGTTTTAACTATTACATTTGACAAAAATGACAAATTTTGTTTCAACCTTTATAACTTGTTAAAAATGATATTTCTGGTTTCAACTTTTATAACTTGACAAAAGTTATATTTTGGTTTAACCCAAATCTATTTAACAAAATTGTAATTTTTGTTGTAATTCAAATCTCTTTAACAAAAAGGTAATTTTTGTTATAACTTAAATTTATTTAACGAAAATGTAAATTTTTTCTAACTTTAATCTTATTTAACAAAAATGTGATTTGTGTTATGTTCACTCTTTTTATTGAAACTATGAGCAATAAGAATATAATTCTTCATACTAATTCTTTATATTTAAACAAAGTGACAGTATAAACATGATCTTTAATACTTATCTTTTCATTGCAACAAAATTTACAATATAAATATATCTTTCTATTTTACTCTTTTTATTATAACTAAAATAACAATAAAAATATATCTTTCATTCTATTCTTTTTATTATAATCTAAAGTGGCAATAAAAACATATTTTCAATTCTACTCTTTTTATTTTATTTAACAAAATGACAACAAAGATGCAATCTTTTTATCATAATCTTTTTATTATAATCCTTTATTTGAAAATTAAGTGATAATAAAAAAATAATCTTTTTATTATAATCTTTTATTTATAATCTTTTTATTGAAAACCAAGTGACAATAAAGATGTAATCTTTTTATTATAAAAAAATGACATTTAAAAATATAAACTTTAATGATTATACTTTTTGATTGTACTAAAATGACAATGTTAGATCCAAAATTGGCTCTAACACCCAAACAAGTAATGATTCTACTGAAATGAAATCAACAAACACAGAAAACACACAATTTATAGTGGTTCGGCGTTAAATAGCCTATGTCCGCTTTCTACTCTTTGAATTGATGACTTGAATGCAAATACAAAAATAATCCTCACTCAATTTTCACTCATACAATGTTTCGATTTACTTAATTTCCTGCACAATATGATTCAAAAGTTGATTGTAATCTGAATAAGTTGATGAAATCCGGATAGAAAAGAAGTTTGAGTTCTGAAAATGCCAAAAGAGCCTTCCAAATGTCCCTTGATGGTGTATTTATAGGTGGAAAGTGCTCCTGGGATGGCTTCGGTTCGGATCCACGTGGCATCCATCCCATTAGTATCGGGTTCGGATGGAATATGGTGGCAACAACGCATCAGGTTAGCAGCGAATATAGTGAGAACGTGGGTATAACCGCTTCGGGTCTTAAGGAAACACGGGCTGTAACCGCTACTACTTCATTTGTCTGGGTTCGGATCGGAAGTACTACAAATTAGGGGAACGGATTGGGTTTACCCGAACCGATCCTTTTTGGCCTGCGCTTCATCCTTCTCTGCTCTACGCTAATCTGCCTTGACCAAGGAAATCTGATCCGATCCGACTTGACTAAAAAAACATACTTCATTCTTTTGATCTCTTAATCTTTGTGTAGCCTAGTTCACAATGTAGGCTAACATTTTCCCCCCTCAAAGGACGTTTCTATTGAAGATGGAGCGTGCTTTGATATTATCTGTTCACTAGTCTCTGAATTTGAACAGTTGAATAGTGGCATCCATTCGTTCGTAGGGACGCGTTATGTCATGAAGTCATGTCTCTTGCAGCCTATAAATACACCAAAAAGTTCACGGATTTCCTTCTTTGTTTCAAATAGATTTGAGAACTCTGATCGATGTCCAGTGATTCCTCAAGGTAAGCTCTTTGTTTAATTTTATCTTCCTTTTGATTCAATTCGTATGCCAAGTCAATGTGTGTGATTCCATCAGGGTTCGGTCTCCGATCCGAACGGCTTTTCTTACACTTCACTATCATTGAACGAATGGGCTAAATACCCGTATGGGCCAGTACTCCGGTCCGATCAGAATGACGTGCTAGGAATACTAAGATCCATTCCGAATTTATATATATTCACTTTTCATCTTCTTCCTCCTTTCCTTCACTATCACCGTCTTCTAAGTTTTGCAAGATAGAAAAACCCTAATTTCTGAAAAATCAAAATTCCCTTTGATTCTCGAAATAATCATATAGGTAGGTTGCAAAACTTCAGTTATTTCCCTTTTAATTGATTTCAATTCAAATTTGTGGGTAATTTGGATGATTTGAGTATGAACCTTAGCTAGTCTTAACGCCATGACCTTCTCACCTCCCCCTGGCCATCGTCGTTAATAGCCTCATCGCCATCTCGAGGTAGTAATGGAGGAGATTTAGGATCTAAGGTTGAACGCATCAGCATGTAAGCGCTCGGCTTTGATTCCGTTTTGGGCATGAGATTGGGTTCGGTGTTGGTTTAGGAAGAATGAGGATGAAGAAGAAGAAGAAGAAGAAGAGGGAAAGGTTTGGGTTCGGTTCGGTTGAAAAGGTACAAGAATGAAGAGGAGCGGAGGTTCCATCTGACCGGATCGGAGTGAAAAATAAAGAGAAGGATAAAAACGAGATGTGCCCAACCGGGTCGGGTCGGAGTGATAGACATGGTCATGGAAATATATGGGCACTCGGACCGATCCGGATCACGTGAAGTACCAACCTCCGAACAGAACCGATATGCTCGAAATACAATAACTTCTGCTTTGGTTCACACATAATCCTACCCCTGGTCCGAATCCTTTCCTTTGTGGGCGTCCGATCCGAACCCCAAAATATATATATCCTAACCGAACTGAAACCATCCAATTTAATGCACAAGAATTGTCGGACTTGCTCAATCAATGTTTGCCTTGACTTACAACCTAATGAAAAGTTAGGATATTGCCTTATGAACATGAGCAAATATTTAAGACTATTCTGAACATTACTGTTTCGCCAAACCTTTGCATTATGCTCTTATGTGTTTACTTTACATCTCTTGCACACATCGCACACACTTTAGTTCACACACGTGCATGGGGGGATACAGGCTATTTTACTCTAACTTATGTTATTGCTTCTTCAGTAGTTTAGTGACCATGGCAGAGAGACGTTCATCTAGGTTAGCAGAAAAGAGAGAAGTCACAGAAACCTCCGAGAAACTCACTCTTGATGACATATCCTCTCCCTTAGACCATGAATGGGATGATGAGGGCCCAGATTATGAAATGGAAATGCACAATTGTGAAGTATCTACCAGAAGTGAAGTTTCTCTTGGTGAGGAAGAGGAAGGAGAGATAGGAGATGATCGTGCTCCCGACGAGTTTGAAACTGCCACTATATTGGAGTTACCCAAAGATTCTGTCGAGTCGATGATCGATGATGATAGACTCGTCCGAATATGTCTAAAGCAAGGGATATTAAAAAGAGATACCCTGGTGCCTTCGAAAACAGATCGTCCCCACAATCCACTAGAAGGATTTATGGCAATTACCCGATTAATGTGTCTGGTTGGGGCAATACCTCCGTTTTCGTCTTTTGTCGTCAATTTTCTGAGACGGACGCGGATTTCCCTCATGCAATTACATCCCAACTCTTATGCTTATTTATACACCTTGTATATAGCATATAAAGAGATTTTAGGTATAGAACCTACCTTCGACGATGTCCACTTCTTTTATAATTTCAAGCATCAGACTCAAGAGACTCCCTCCTTCTCATACTTTGAATCAGTCCCAAAAAGGAAAATTATTACTGTTCCATATAGAAGTAAGGCTGGTGATTCTAAACTTGAATGGTTTTATACCAGATAGCAACCGGGGTGTGCCAGGAGGTGGACCAAATCAAGTAAAACATCGACTTTTTATGTAACACCCTGTGTATTCTATAACAGTGAAATTCACAAATTAAAGTATAATTAATTTGAAATCAAAGAATTAAGGGAAACGGGATACGCCATTGCGTTCGTCTCGGAATTCTCCTTGGGATCTAGTCCGAGTTTGCGTAAAACGGTGTGACGATCCAAAAACCCCGTGACACGGTGTTAAGGATAATCATTGGAATATAACACATTAATCATCATTAGCATATCACAGATAATAGCATAAACAGAAAATAGAATAATTTACACACATATGACAGCGGAATCATACAGATATCATCACATCAGAGAAGCACAGTACAGGATACAACTTAGTGCATAATGATACTAGTCAGTCACCATCGCCTGAGGCGGAATCATACATAAAGGGTACTCAAAATAAAGATCAGTCTACATCGCCAATGGAGGAATCATAATATAGATACAATAATGGCGGAGAAAATCCAAGTCAGCACGGTGTAGTCAAGCCTCGCCATGAGCCAAAAGGTGCGTCAGAAACCTGTAACTAGGCTGCCCGTGTGAAAATGAGGGCACCCGAGTTTGCAAGGTGAAACAAACTACGAGTCAGTCATGGGACTGGTATGAGAAATCTATTCAACTTATTAACAACAATAATAAGGCAAATCAAAGGACCACGCCACTTTCGCGGAACGGGTTTACTCCAATGAGTGCTAGTGCATGAAATAAAGTAAACGATTAAATCAACGCAATGCTTTTTATAAAATGAAGCCATTATATGACTCAGGTCCCATCACACAATGCAACGCAAGCCGGAGGATAGATTTTTACCTTATAATGGCCAAAAATTCTTCATATGAATAAAAAAAAGTGTTTGATATTATTACTAGTGCATATATGTTTCAAAAGCAAATTCAATCATAAATATCAATCCTAGGCGGCATAGCTACCATCTACTATGTCGCCATACTAGTAATACAATAACATCCGCATATTTCATATTGGAAATTGGATTCCTTCATGAGTCGAGGCAAGGGGAAAGCTCCTCTCCGATTCGAGACACTCTAGCAAATGTCCCAGGACCCCACTATGATCCTTGGATCTTCAGGGCCGGTCCTCTCTTACTTTTGAGGATTGGCAATTCCTGAACACACGTTTCCCGGTCCTTACAGACCTATATCGAGGCGCCTCGCATTACAACAACCACACAGGTGAAAAGTATATATAATGTCAGGGCTGGTAGGTCAATGACACCACCTTAGCTAGAAAGAAACGTCGTGCTCTCCCTGCAGTCACTCTCCCATTTTTGACTCATACCGAGGTGTGAGGCTCGCGAATTAACGTTATACACAAAGCTACGTCACACAGACCATGCTTTGATCATCAACCACAAGACTTTGCTTTGCAACAGAAGCCTTGATCATATGCCACTTAGGCGTGCCACATAGGCAATCCACTCCATGCGACTGATTTCTGTCAATACATAACCTCTGAGCTCGTACGTCTCAGAGAAGGGCGTTAAGCAAGAGAATAAATTCTCCGCCGCCAAACAGATATATATTTAACAGAGATCAATCAACATAGAACAAAATCCAATGTCAGACACACAGTCCATTAACAAGTCCGTTCTGGGTCTGAACGAAACCGGAGGCACCAATTCCTCGCATATCCGTACAATCAACAGTATGTTTGGACGGCTACTACTTCAATTCCTTCATGGTAGCTACTCCAATCACGAGTATCAGTAGCGCCCATCCATCCAATGTGGAGATCGTCGGTCTTCAGCCGTCTTCGACTCTTCGACTTCTCAACGTCGATCGATTATTTGAAATGAGATAAACTCGGCCTTTTCAAATAACCCACGTATATTTAGATTTTCAAATCACTTAATCACATGGTTGGACTATTCAACATTCACATTTCAGTTATTTAGTTATAATTTTCATGTCAAATACATTCAACCATCACATATCAAGCAAACACAACAAAATTGGTTTATTTCCACTCTATATCGTCTATAGTATTTTATAACGATATATCGCCATTTTTATTTAATTTAAAACGGCCATATTTAATTTAACGACGTTTCAGGTCGTGTCGATGCACTGGCGATGCTTTTCACTAATTTTGTTTTACACATATCTAAAAATATAACCGTTGGATCTTCACAAATTTGATATCATTGGGAAGGTCATTTCAAAACGAATCCAACGGTTTCAGTTTTAGGAAAATCCGACGGTCGGATCTCCCACACTAGCCATTTGAAGTTACGATTTCAATTTACGAACTACAACGTCGTTATTCGATTTAATTTAATTATATATATATATATATATATATATAATCGTTTCTGGCACTGTTTTTCTTCAGATTTGAATAAAAATTCCAGATAATCCAACCGTCGGATCTTCACAAATTTGGTGCCGTTGGAAAGATATTTCCAAGGCGAACCCAACGGTTGCGGTTTCGGGAAAATCCAATGGTCGGATTTCCCGCACTAGTCGTTTGAAATCACGGTTTCAAAACACGAACTGCACGGCCACGTTTCGTTTTAATTTTATTTATATTTATATACTTATATAAATATAGTTCATTCAAAAGTTCCTATATCGTTTTCACTTCAATTATTTCACTAACGCCTTTAAATTTCGGAAAATTTCGCCATAACCTCCTTTGTACGGGAGGGTCTGGGAAAATTCCCAAATAGCCACACGGGCGTCTCATATCAAAAAGAAAAAGAAAAAGCAAAGCGGCTAGACAACAGGCTCATAAAATCATCACCCAAACAAAATAGTAAATGTGTACCTATTTTTCGGGCACAAAATTTTATTTCTCTTCTCTAGCCCCTTTGCTTTAACCTGTTCAATAGATATGCATGTACATATATACAATTTCTATCACTTATCATTTTCCATTCAATTTCATATTTAATTTACTTTGGTTTAAAAACACCATTCATTCTAATGTTGCATGCATAGGCTAAAATCATATCATTAGCTAGTTAATGTATATTTCAACTCATGCACATTTATTTGAACAAGTGGTTATTTTTAACACTTCACATTTCAAAGATGATAATTTTGGCGAACTAAAATAGATTTCAACACATGACTATTTTATTTGGTTCCTATGCATGTTAAAAATAATATTTCCCTCACAAATATTTATTTCAACGTCCGCATATCTTTAGCATATCACAAATATGATAAAAATGATATTTTTATCGTTCAAAATATTTATTCGACAAATGGATGTTTTCAACACTTCATGGTTTCAATAAAAATGTAATTTTTTTTATTGTTCGATCTTTTTATTCAACACATGAACTTTTCCACTACACACACTTCTCAACAAATGAGCATTTCCACACATGGACATTTTATTTATGTTGTTCATATTAGAAAGATGGAATTTTTATTGTTGAAACTATTTATATAAGGCGAATATTTTTCATACTTCATATATATATAAAAATGTGATTTTTATTGTTTAAACACTTCATTCATTCATAAATGAATTTAATTTTCACACGACACTTTTCAACACACAAACATTTCCATACATGGATATAGTTTGAACGTATGGCTTTAATTTCAACGCATGAAAATAATTTCAACATATGAAAGTAATTCTAACACACAAAGATTATTCGAAATTTCGGCAGCATAACGGCAGGGTAGTTAAAACCGGCACCGTCCCTAGTACGGCTCCTCGTTCTACCTTAAAACCTCGCGGTTTTTGACAATGGGGATTCATGCATCTAATTCGCACGCAGGCGGCATGTTTATTTTTATTTCCACAAATATTTCCAATTCATTTCGATCACCAATGGGTATTTTTCAACCACAACCAAACAATATCAACCATAAACAATTATTCAACCATTCGTATTTTTCATCCAATGTTTCACACCAATTCACCACAATAAATATCGTCCATGGTTTGTGGACGAGGGGAGCACATATATATATATATATATATATATATATATATATAATTGCTATATTTCACTTGCATTTCAACACATATATCAATTATTCTATGCATGTAAAACTCATACTTCGCTTATATAGCTTACACTACGCATGTACATGAGGTATACAACACGTATGTAATTTATATTTCGCTAATATAAATTATACATGACATTTTCTATTCAATTTCATATTAATTTAGATTTCTCACATTGGTTTTCGGAGTGCTAAAAATCGATACGATGTCAGAAAAATCCGCGGCTTCTTCTATTGGGTAGAGAGCTTCCTTACGGTCCCAATGTTTCCTGTTTCATTGAATTTCGTCAACACACCAAAAAGATATGATTTTTCAAAGTGTAAAGATCAAAAAACTCACCTTTCACGAAGGTTCTAAACTAGGTTTGCGGTTTTCGCGACAATCGGGGCACGAGGGGATGATCGGCGAGTTGGACGTGGAAGAGGATGGAGAGGGCTATCTGGCGGTGGTGGTTTGGTGGCGTTCGGTGGTCAGGATCGGCGGCGGCGGCGGTTTATAGGTCGGAACTTTGGACGCTTGATTCAGGCGGAGGAGGGGTTGGTCGGCGTCGAACTGGGGTCGGATTTGAAGGGGAGGCGAAGGTGCTTCGATTGGTGGCGGCGGCGAAGGCTGTAGGTGGCGGTAGCGGCGGCGATCGGGGCTGGAAGTGGGGAAGCGGGTTTCGCCGTTGATTTTGGGTTTTTTTTTTAAATTATGAATGGAGAATTCTGATTGGCCGAGGACTTTATTAAATTTTTAAATAGTGTTTTCTCAAACAAACTCCTTTTTAAACCCAACGACTGTCGCCCCTAGCTAAATACCCCCATTCCGGACACAATGGGATATGTTTTGTTGGCCAATTCGACTATTACAGTCAGTTATTTTTCAAATTAAAGTATAAAACATTTAATTTTTAACTCTGAACGTACATTTCATTTTGTCAAGGCCACAAACTGATTCGAAAAATTCCAGAAAAATAAATCTAGCTATGTTTTGACGCTACGGTCCCAAAAAAACTAGTTTCGTCGAATTCTGAGGTCGTTTGAAAAATGGCCATTTTTTGGTCGATCCAATTTAACAAAAATGGACTAAACACATTTTCTTTTGCTACGCTCACATACTAGCTTCAAAAATTATAAAATTTGAAACCTAGCAATAGTTTGACATCCCGGACCCAACAAAAGTGGTTTCATCGAATTCTGAGGTCGTATGCAAAATATCAATTTTCCAGGGCTATATATTCTATATACCGACCCTTCTGAAAATTCAGTCGGCCATAACTTTTGATTCTCGTTATGAAACTTCGATTTTTCAGATTCGTTAGAAAGGTATTGACTAACAGATTTAAATATTTTTGGTTTCGCTAAAATCCGTTATATTTTCCACCCTGCACAGTCAGTCAAAGTTTGAATTCAAATTTTCAAACTGACTCACTATTTCTAATTCCATATTTTATTGAAATATTCTATTTCAATGGTTCAAATTCCTTTGTAATCACCAATTTAAAAACATTAAATTTGCTCGTATTTTCCGGGTTATTACAAACGGACTCCGTATGAAAAAGATATGGCCTCTGGAAGTTTCAGAATTCAGTTTAAAATTCAAACAGCTCAGAAAACCAATTCAAATTTCAAAAATCGGGCCAGATTGGCTAGGGCGGGGATTTTCCCGCCCAAGGCACCCAGGTCGACTGGGTAGTCGACCTGGGCTACCCAGGTCGACTGGGTAGTCGACCAGGGGCACCCAGGTTGACTACCAAGTCGACACGGGGGTCGACTGGGGAGTCGACATGGCCCCTGAGCCAGGTCGAACCCAGCCCCCCTTGGCTGGCCTGGTCTGTGCTTGGTCGAATTTCTGAGCCTTGCCTTGTCACTAGGGCTAGGTGTCAGCTCCTGATTGGTCTCTCCTTCAAACGAGCGGCTATTATTAATCTAAGCTCCATCGACGGTTCTAATCAATTCACAAGCTCTATAAAAAGGACCTAAGACTCCACCTAATTCATACAAATAAAAATTAGAATGAGACTGTCATGCTGCTGAGGAAAGACTAGGAGTAGCCGTCAAAATTGAGAGACGATTAGGAGACAATTAAAAAGCTTAAAGCAACGACAACTAAATCAAAACAACGCCTACAGGCTACAACAAAGGATAGCATCTCCAAATTCAGAATTCAGATTCCTGAATTGAAGATTCGTCATACGTTGTAAGTAGAGTGCTATTCCGATGTGAATGAATAATTGTGTTTTGATTTGTGTAAAATAAGAAATGGAATTGTACTTAATTTGTGGTGATAATAATTCATAATTGTATGTTGCTATGATTCTAACCGATTTGGGACATTGTGGTATAACGATGTTAGACCTATTGGATATTTGCAAGTATGTGATTCACGTTGAAAGTTAACGACTATATGATTGTGGTAGTTTATTTGAGATTCATGCAAGTATATAGTTCACTATTATGCCAACATGATGTGTATTTTTTTATAATCACTTTTAGTGTAGTTGGATCCATTTGGGTATTATGACTCATATGAATTTATGTTGGAATTGGCATCATGATTCAAGTGTAAAACCATACTTTTGTATTAGAGACAAAAGCAAGCATCTTTGTGAACTTGGGTTGACTATATGAACATGACTAAACTATGTTTGGTGTTATGCCTAATTGAAAAACATGTTTTAGGCCTATGTTGTTATCAAAATCATATGATAATATATGTGACACATAATTAAGTTAGATTTACATTCCAATTGCAAGTTTATATGAATAGATCAAAAACCATGATTTCATGTTTAGGTATGTTTATGCCATGATTATATGAATAGATCAAAAACCATGATTCATGTTTAGGTATGTTTATGCCATGATTATATGCTATTACAATGCAAGTTCACAAGTGCCTAATTTATGTTAATTAGATCGTTATGTTGCAAGTTCATGCGTTCACACTCCCCTTTTTATGTTACTTAGAATATATAAACACCATGTTCTAAGCCTCCCCTTTTTCATGTGGCTAAGTTGGGTTCAAATGTTAAACCCAACATATGTTATATTGTAGCGAACGTATAAAACGGGGGTAATGACGTTTGGGTTAAAATATAAAACATATGTTTTGGCATGTTTGACGCATGCCAACGACCTTGAAAACAATTAAGTGATATAAATTAATTTTACCCAATAAAGATGAATTTGAATAATGGGCCGAAAATATTTACATATAAAAAGAAAAGAGACAAAATATGTAAATTTAGAAAATACGATGTGTTTAACCCGAGGTTGGATTGAGTTGTGATGTAAACCTTCCCGGAACCGCCCGGCTGTCCAGTAGTCACAACAATACCTATCCAATGTGGGTGGTTAAACATTGAGCCCAATAAAGAACCGAGGTTAGACTGAGTTGTGACGTAAGACTGCCCGGAACCAACCAACAACAGGCAGTCACAACAATACCCGTCTAATGTGAGAGGTCGAGGCTTTAATAAGACAATTAAGGCTGAGTCAGGATTGATAGGATTAAGTAAATTGAATTAATACTTAATCAAAATGGAACATTCTAAACTATACAGACTGATTGGGGGTTAGGTTTACAAAACACTTAACCAACTTAGCTTGTTGGCTAGAAATAGAAAACCTAGTAGCGGGGGACCCATTTCAGCAGTAACCCTACAAGGTGCATCAGGATACCCTGAACTAGGCACGGTGGGGCACGATTACTGGGCTGACTGTAAGAGGTCAAATCGACGGCGGTGTGCAGCAGTGTAGGTTCTAATGGGGTGCGGGCGTGCACACACTCCGGCGCAGAAAAATAAAGCACTGGGCACCAGTAGTATACCTGTGCATTCTAGAATTGTGTCGGGCCGCTACCATGGGACTTGATACACCCCATGGTGGGACCAGCATAGGTAACTACAACATCGGGGGCCGTAAAACACATGTAACCATGCGAGTAGGAGCCGATCATCAGAAATGGATCACTTCACCCTGATTATGGGGTGCCTGTTGGGGACTAGTTTATAGGGGTAAAGAGATTAATATGGGGTACGATAGTATATTCGACTCTAGACGACTTAACTTAGTTTATGGTTCTTTCCCATTTCCAGTTTATACTTATCATGACCAATTCTTTATTCATATACTGAATAGTCCTAGACTTACTCAGGCTTTATGTCTGACTCTACTTTTCTTTCGTCTTCTTTTCTTTCATCCCCCCCAGGTCCACAGGGAGGGAATACCGCAGCTTGACGAGTTTACATCCAGCTTGAAGAGAAAGAATGTATTTCTTGGATCTCTTTCGTTTTGGAATATGGCTTTGGACAGCAATTATGGGACATATGCAGTTTACTTATGTTTTTATGCTTCTTTAAATAATGAAATCAAGACAGTTATGAAAATGTAATGTTTTTGGAAGTATTGTAAGACAATTATGACATGGTTTGTGTAACACGTATTTTGTTGAAATAAAAATTGCTGTTGTTTTCCGCTGTTCAAAAATATGTGTTCTTATATCTGTCTTGTGTATCTGTGACTTATACTTATAAACCTCCACCAAAATTAGGGCATTCCCTTTCAGAGTGACCCTAACGGAGGTGGGGTGTTTCACTTACTTATATATGTCTTGTGCATCTGTGACTTATATTTATAAACCTCCACCAAAATTAGGGCATTCCCTTTGAGATTGACCCTAATGGAGGTGGGGTGTTTCACTTGGTATCAGAGCATAGGTTTACCAGATAAGATAAAAAGTTTTGAAAATTTATTTTCAAAAGAAAATTTAAAGAAGCATTTTTAAAGATAAAATGTTATTTTATTTTAAAAATGCATAGTCCCCCCAAAGCCATAGGTACTATCTTTTATCCTTCGTTTTGAATCTATCCTTTTTGTTTCAGCATGTCCGAAGAACTTAACTTGCCAGAGGGTATACCAATACCTGGTTGGTTCAGACGGTTCTTAGAAGCAAGGGCCAATCAGCCAGGTCCCACTGTTCCTCCTCCCCCAGCTGTAGGAAATCATCCAGCTGCAGCAGCACCTCTTCCTCCACCTCCTCCGCGTGGTAATACTTTTGCTAAGATATGTAAAGATTTTAAAGCTATGGGAGGAAAGGACTTTCATGGAACCGAGTCCTTCGTGGCAGCCAGGAATTGGCTGAAGGAAACCGAGGACTTATTCGTCATCTTTGAGGTAGAAGATAGGCAGAAGGTACAACTGGCAGTATGGCTACATAAAGGCGAGGCTTCCTACTGGTGGGAAGTCACCAATGCAGAAAGACCAGTGGAAACATGGGAGGACTTTAGGGCTAGGTTTGAGGCTAAATTTCTCTCAGAAGCTGAAAGGAGTCTTCAGTTGGAAATTTTCTTATTTCTTAAGCAAGGGAATATGACAGTCAAGGAGTATGTTAATCAGTTCGATCAGCTGGCTAGGTTCGGACTGGACCTAGTCAACACTCCGCACAAGAAGGCTCTCCGCTTTGTCAAGGGATTGAATGAGCCATTACACAGTTTGGCCATGACCCATATACCCATGGGAGCTACGTATGAAAGGTTGGTGCATATGGCATTGCTGAACGAAGAGGATAAGGGCAAGAAGGAGACAAAGGCAGAAAGCTCTCAAGGGAAGAAAGAGGGTTTACAGCCTAAGAAGATAGACTTTAAGAAGGGCGGGAAAGACAACAAAGAGAAGAGGAAGTGTAATTTCTGTGGCAACGTGGGGCACTTAGTGAAAGATTGCCGGAAAAAGAAGGCCAAGATGAATGGTGGGTGCTTTTCTTGCGGTGAGACAGGCCACATGGCTAAGGATTGCCCAAAGAAACGAGGGCAGGGGTAGAGGGCTGGATCCACCTCAGGGGCACAGGTTCATGTGCTAGAAGCGCCACCTCTGCAACAGCGAGGTATAAATACTTCTGTAGAAAGTGTAGTTTATCTTTATGATCACCCAGTTCGCACTTTATTTGATTCTAGCGCATCACACTCCTTTATCTCATCTGCTTTAGTAGAATCTCTGCACCTAGAAACTATTATGGTAGAGGACCCCTTAATTGTTTCAAATCCAATTGGGGGCCCAGCTCATCTGTCTATGATCTGTGTGGGATTGAAAATTTCTATTCTAAGCGTATAATTTAGACGTAGCGCCTTTGTTTTGGGCTTCTCGGGATATGGTTTGATTTTGGGCATGGATTGGTTATCCAGTAATGGTGCCATCCTTGATTGTGAGAAAAGGGTGGTTAGGCTTCTGACCCAACTCGGTAACACTCTGGAAATTACTTGTAATCCCTCGTATGCGGTTATGCTTAGTTATCTTGAATCGCTAGATGCTTCTGTTGAGAGTTTGCAATCGGTTAGGGTGGTCCGGGAATATCCGGATGTCTTCGAAGAGGTGAAGGGCTTACCTCCGAAGCGGGAGATAGACTTTCGCATATATCTTGTAGATAATGCAAAGCCCGTTGCGTTGCCCGTTAGACACAAGGCTCCACGAGAAAGGAAAGAACTCAGTAAACAGATTAAAGAGCTTCTAAAGAAGGGGTTCATTAGAAGGAGCATTTCAGAATGGGGCGCTCCATTGGTGTTCGCCACAAAGGAGGATGGTTCACTCCGTCTATGTGTTGACTATAGGGAGATCAACAAGCTAACGAAAAAGAATAGGCACCCTCTCCCCATAATTGACGATCTGTTTGATCAGCTTGTAGGAGCGTCTGTTTTCTCCCAACTCGATTTGGCGACCGGATTCCATCAGCTAAGGGTAGCTGATGATAGCATCGATAAGACAGCATTCAGAACCCCAGACGGCTTCTTTGAATGGCTTGTCATGCCTTTCGGCTTGACAAATGCACCCGCTTACTTCGTGGACCTGATGAGTAGGGTGTTCAGAGAATTCCTCAACAAGTTCGTAGTGGTCTTCGTAAACGATATCATTATCTTCTCAAAGAGTGAAGAGGAACATGCTCAGCACTTAAGGGCAATCATGGAAACTCTGCGAGTCCATCAGCTAAAAGCCAAATTCTCCAAATGCCACTTTTGGAGAGAGGAAGTGAGGTTCCTTGGGCACATAGTATCCAAAGAAGGGTTAGCTGTGGACCCTGCTAAGGTAGTAGCGGTACAGGACTGGAAGACACCAAGGAATGCAACAGAAGTCCGAAGCTTCCTCGGGCTAGCAGGCTTCTATCGGAAATTCATCAGAGACTTTGCAAAAATATCAGCTCCATCACGAGGCTGACAAAGAAGAATCTAGTGTTCAATTGGGACTTGGATTGCGAGTTTGCTTTCCAACAACTAAAATGGGCTCTAACAACATCACCAGTTCTGACGTTGCCAGATGGAAGCAAGATGTTCACAGTTTATACAGATGCATGTGGGACAAGACTAGGCGGTGTCTTAATGCAAGAAGGAAGGGTAGTAGCTTATGGCAGGAGACAGTTGAAAGTGCATGAAAAGAACTACCCGACCCACGATCTTGAGTTAGCTGCCATCGTTTTTGCGCTTAAGTCTTGGCGCCACTATCTCCTAGGTGAGAAGTTCGAACTTTACACTGACCATAAATCGTTGAAATATCTTTTCTCGCAGAAAGATCTTAACTTGAGGAAACAGAGATGGATGGAGTTTCTTGCCTCGTACGATTTCGAGATCTCCTACACTCCGGGCAAAGGCAACGTAGTGGCAGACGAATTGAGCCGAAAGAAACTGACCCTAAGCCCGCTGTTTGTTGAAAGGCAAAGCCTAGAGTTTTTAGCCAGCTTTGACTTTAGGCCCTCCTCCGATTTTGTACCGGGCTTGCTAGCATCTCTCGAAGTACGCCCGACTTTAGTGGACTCAATAGGGACAGCACAACGCGAAGACCCTCAGCTTGTGGAAACGATTGATAGGCTAATTATGGGTGAAACTTCAAGTCACCTCAGCAGATACTCCATCGACGATAAGGTTTGGCTAAGGCGAGACGGAAGACTATGCGTCCCACAGACAAGGGATTTAGTAAAGAAGGTTCTCGAGGAAGCTCATCACTCCAAGATGAAGATACATCCAGGCGGAGATAAAATGTACAAGGACATAAAGAGAACTTTCTTTTGGAGCGGCATGAAGAAGGACGTGGCAGATTTTGTTTCTAAGTGTGTAATTTGCCAACTGGTTAAGGCAGAGCAGAAGAAGCTTGGCGGTGTGCTCCATCCTCTAGAGGTCCCGCAGTGGAAGTGGGATAGCATCTCAATGGACTTCATTGATTGGCTGCCTAGGTCTAGAAGAGGCAACACTAGCATTTGGGTAATAGTGGATAGGCTTACTAAAAGCGCCCACTTTTTACCTGTCAAGAGTAAAAGAACTGCCTCATCCCTAGCATCTCTTTACCTCAAGGAAATTGTTCGACTCCATGGAATACCATCCAGCATTGTTAGTGACCGAGACCCTATCTTCACAAGTGAGTTTTGGCGGAGTCTGCAAGAAGCGGTAGGCACACAGTTATGCTTGAGCACAGCCTATCATCCCCAAACCGACGGCCAGACAAAAAGAGTGAACAGGGTTTTTGAGGACCTTTTAAGACTGTGCGTCCTTGACTTCGGAGGGACATGGGAAGACCATCTTCCTTTGGTGGAATTTGCCTACAACAACAACTACCAAGCCACCATCGGAATGGCGGCCTTCGAGGCTTTATATGGAAGACCGTGCCGATCGCCCACTTGTTGGTGGGAGTCTACTGACAAGCTCATACTTGGACCAGATATGATCCGAGAGACTTCATAGAAATTAGACTTAATACGGAGAAGGATGAAGACAGCCCAAGATAGACAAAAATCCTACGTAGACGAGATAAGGACTGACCTTGAGTTTGAGGTTGGGGACAGAGTTTTTCTGAAGGTATCTCCTCTAAGGAACTTTGTTCGTTTTGGATCCACAGGGAAGCTAGCACCAAGATTCGTAGGGCCGTTTCCTATTATAGAGAAAATTGGGAAAATGGCCTACAGATTAGAGCTACCCGAAAAACTGGCTAGAGTTCACAACGTTTTTCATGTTTCGCACCTCCGAAAATGTCTACATGAATCTGCTGAAGTGGTAGAGCCAAACATCCTAGAAGAAATGAAGTGGAACGCGAAGCAACCATGAGGAATGTTCCAACATGCATCTTAGGAACTGAAGTGAAAAAGCTACGCAACCGCGAAGTCAAGCTCGTCAAAGTTCAGTGGAGCGACGCCGAGGAAGACGCGACTTGGGAAACTGAGGCAAGAATACGCGCAGCATACCCTTTTCTTTTCGAGGGTACATCTTTGATCTTTATTTTTCCTTAAGTTGCGCTTTTATCTATCTTTTTAGGTATATCTCCTCGACCTTATCTTTTAGGTGGAAACCCTTTGGATGAAAACATGTAATTGAAACATGTTATGGATGATGGTTGCAAGTGGTTGCAAGTGATTGCTCGTGGTTGCATATACACACACAATCTAGGTTTTAGATCGGCTCAGTCACTTCATATTGCATATGCATATATATATGTTTGCATTTGTATATGGTTGAAGTTTAATGTGTTGTCATATGGATCTTGCATTTATATATGAATGATTGTGCACTCATGTAGAATCATGAATAGGAAAATTTGCATACATAATGGATTCATGACACTTACATAATTTGCATTAAGGGGGTCAACTGAATCAGTAGGCCGCCTTATTTTGCATTAGATAAGTACATGTACACACACTTCGCATAAGATCATGAAGCATTAGAAGTTTTTTTAAGGACAATGGATGCTCGTGTTCAATGGATGAGTAGATGGACGTTTGGATGTTAGGATATACATTCTTCCTGAACTTGAAGATTTCGGGGACGAAATCCTTTTAAGTGAGGGAGAATGTAACACCCCGTGTATTCTATAACAGTGAAATTCACAAATTAAAGTATAATTAATTTGAAATCAAAGAATTAAGGGAAACGGGATACGCCATTGCGTTCGTCTCGGAATTCTGCTTGGGATAGAGTCCGAGTTTGCGTAAAACGGACTCTGTATGAAAAAGATATAGCCGCCGGAAGTTTCAGAATTCAGTTTAAAATTCAAACAGCTCAGAAAACCAATTCAAATTTCATAAATCGGGCCAGATTGGCCAGGGCGGGAATTTTCCCGCCCAAGGCACCCAGGTCGACTGGGTAGTCGACCTGGGCTACCCAGGTCGGTCGACTGGGTAGTCAACCTGGGGTACCCAGGTCGACTACCAAGTCGACATGGGGGTCGACTGGGGAGTCGACCTAGCCCCTGAGCCAGGTCTAACCCAGCCCCCCTTGGCTGGCCTGGTCTGTGCTTGGCTGAATTTCTGAGCCTTGTCTTGTCACTAGGGCTAGGTGTCAGCTCCTGATTGGTCTCTCCTTCAAACGAGCGGCTATTATTAATCCAAGCTGCATCGACGGTTCTTATCAATTCACAAGCTCTATAAAAAGGACCTAAGACTCCACCTAATTCATACAAATAAAAATTAGAATGAGACCGTCATGCTGCTGAGGAAAGACTAGGAGTAGCCGTCAAAATTGAGAGACGATTAGGAGACAATTCAAAAGCTTAAAGCAACGACAACTAAATCAAAACAACGCCTACAACAAAGGATAGCATCTCCAAATTCAGAATTCAGATTCCTGAATTGAAGATTCGTCATACGTTGTAAGTAGAGTGCTATTCCGATGTGAATGAATAATTGTGTTTTGATTTGTGTAAAATAAGAAATGGAATTGTACTTAATTTGTGCTGATAAAATTTCCTGATTGTATGTTGCTATGATTCTAACAGATTTGGGACGTTGTGGTATAACGATGTTAGACCTATTGGATATTTGCAAGTATGTGATTCATGTTGAAAGTTAACAATTATATGATTGTGGTAGTTTATTTGAGATTCATGCAAGTATATAGTTCACTATTATGCCAACATGATGTATATTTTTTTATAATCACTTTTAGTGTAGTTGGATCCATTTGGGTATTATGACTCATATGAATTTATGTTGGAATTGGCATCATGATTCAAGTGTAAAACCATACTTTTGTATTAGAGACAAAAGTAAGCATCTTTGTGAACTTGTGTTGACTCTATGAACATGACTAAACTATGTTTGGTGTTATGCCTAATTGAAAAACATGTTTTAGGCCTATGTTGTTATCAAAATCATATGATAATATATGTGACACATAATTAAGTTAGATTTACATTCCAATTGCAAGTTTATATGAATAGATCAAAAACCATGATTTCATGTTTAGGTATGTTTATGCCATGATTATATGAATAGATCAAAAACCATGATTCATGTTTAGGTATGTTTATGCCATGATTATATGTTATTACAACGCAAGTTCACAAGTGCCTAATTTATGTTAATTAGATCGTTATGTTGCAAGTTCATGCGTTCACACTCCCCTTTTTATGTTACTTAGAATATATCAACACCATGTTCTAAGCCTCCCCTTTTTCATGTGGCTAAGTTGGGTTTAAATGTTAAACCCAACATATGTTATATTGTAGCGAACGTATAAAACGGGGGTAATGACGTTTGGGTTAAAATATAAAACATATGTGTTGGCATGTTTGACGCACGCCAACGACCTTGAAAACAATTAAGTGATATAAATTAATTTTACCCAATAAAGATGAATTTGAATAATGGGCTGCAAATATTTACATATAAAAAGAAAAGAGACAAAATATGTAAATTTAGAAAATACGATGTGTTTAACCCGAGGTTGGATTGAGTTGTGATGTAAACCTGCCCGGAACCGCCCGGCTGTCCAGTAGTCACAACAATACCTATCCAATGTGGGTGGTTAAACATTGAGCCCAATAAAGACCAGAGGTTAGACTGAGTTGTGACGTAAGACTGCCCGGAACCAACCGGTAATAGGCAGTCACAACAATACCTGTCTAATGTGAGAGGGTCGAGGCTTTAATAAGACAATTAAGGCTGAGTCAGGATTTGAAAGGATTAAGTAAATTGAATTAATACTTAATCAAAATGGAACATGCTAAACTATACAGATTGATTGGGGGTTAGGTTTACAAAACAGTTAACCAACTTAGCATGTTGGCTAGAAATAGAAAACCTAGTAGCGGGGGACCCTTTTCAGCAGTAACCCTACAAGGTGTATCAGGATACCCTGAACTAGGCAGGGTGGGGGCACGATTACTGGGCTGACTATAAGAGGTCAAATCGATGGCGGTGGTGCAGCAGTGTAGGTTCTAACGGGGTGCGGGCGTGCACACACTCTGGCGCAGAAAAATAAGGAACTGGGCACCAGTAGTGTACATGTGCATTCTAGAATTGTGTCGGGCCGCTACCATGGGACTTGATACACCCCATGGTGGGACTAGCATAGGCAACTACAACATCGGGGGCCGTAAGACACATGTAACTATGCGAGTAGGAGCCGATCATTAGAAATGGATCACTTCACCCTGATTATGGGGTGCCTGTTGGGAACTATTTTATAGGGGTACCGAGATTAATATGGGGTACGATAGTATATTCGACTCTAGACGACCTAACTTAGTTCATGGTGCTTTCCCATTTCCAGTTTATACTTATCATGCCCAATTCTTTATTCATAGACTGAATAGTCCTAGACTTACTCAGGCTTTATGTCTGACTCTACTTTTCTTTCGTCTTCCTTTCTTTCGTTTCCCCCCAGGTCCATAGGGAGGGAATACCGCAGCTTGACCAGTTTACATCCAGCTTGAAGAGAAAGAATGCATTGCTTGGATCTCTTTCGTTTTGGACTATGGCTTTGGACAACAATTATGGGACATATGCAGTTTACTTATGTTTTTATGCTTCTTTAAATAATGAAATCAAGACAGTTATGAAAATGTAATGTTTTTGGAAGTATTGTAAGACAATTATGACATGGTTTGTGTAACACGTATTTTGTTGAAATAAAAATTGCTGTTGTTTTCCGTTGTTCAAAAATATGTGTACTTATATCTGTCTTGTGCATCTGTGACTTATACTTATAAACCTCCACCAAAATTTGGGCATTCCCTTTGAGAGTGACCCTAACGGAGGTGGGGTGTTTCATTCTAGTTTTCAACTTTAAATACTCATGCCAACACATTAATTTTCTTTCTTTTTCATTCGCAGTTGATAACCCAAAGCAAATATCGGGTCAATTATATTTTGATCGTTTGCATCAGCTGCTCAATGGTGACCAAAAGTTCTTAACCATCGACGAAGTTCTTAAGGATAAGTATCTCCATCATCACAGGTTACTATCTATTACCCACGGTTTAGGTCATGGGATGGGTCCATATGTGTACATACCCCCGGTCGACATTATCCCTGAGATGGGTGAGGGCTCAAAAGGTCCAACGATTCCTCTTAGGACTCCTCCTTCTCCATCCTCATCTCAGGACGATGAATTAGCCAACATAGCTGAAAAACACAGAGAAGGGTATACCATTCCTGATGACGCCATTTCTCCTGAAAAGTCAACTTCCCCTAAAGAGCTGCCACTTGACGCTTCTCAAGGAGATGCTCCTACTACCGACAATTCCACATTTAAGGGTTTTGGAAATCTTCCCCTACCTGAAACTATTTATACTTCAGAGGACTTCGGAAAAAATCCTTTAACCTTCACTTCTTCAGAGGAGACTACTCCCGTGATGACTAAAGAGTCCATTCATGCTATTCTTTCTTCAGGCTCGGGTTTGTTGGGGGGAACGTCACTTAGGATGCACATAACACATTAGCACCGCACGTCACATCACTCATGTCTTATGTGAACGTTGATTCTGAACTCCACTTATATTGTTATGCGGGTACAATGTCACGCCCTCACTATGATATCAGGAAAATTCACCGTAGCATGTCTAGACCTCCTTCTGACATCGAGCATGATCGCCGTGAGAATCAGGGCAGAGATGACAGAAGGCATTATGATTCCTATCGACCTCATACTTCACTCTCTCGTTCTCCTATTCGGTCGGATCCAGATAGGTATAAGAGCCTCCAAAGTCGTCATGGGGAAGACACATCACAATCCAAAGACCGAATTTCTCCCCAAGATAAATATAATTGAGAAAAAAGTCCACCGAAACACACTGATTCGCAAGATAAGCACAAAGCTTCTGAGAAGCGATCTAAAAAAGGAGATGTAGCCATCATCCCTGCTAAGCGGAAATATATTGAACTATCAAATTGCAAACCTCCACCATTGGACGCTAATTCCAAAACGAAACTAGCATATCTAGAGAAGTAGTTCATAGATCATTACTTTGAGAATCTAACTTTCTTACCCCCACTGGAGCCTATTTCTTCAAAGTGGGTAGATGAGGCTAAGGCAAAGATCGACGCGGTAGAGAAACAGTACGTGGAGATGTACAAGTATTCACGCAATCTCTACAGAATCATTCGGGCCTTGATCACAGACATTGATGCAATGAAGAAAGCTGCAGATTCCGATGAGGATGCTTTGAAAAATTTGGAGAAGGATTTAGAAGATACACAGGCTCAACTTGTCATCGCTCAACGAGATGCCAACAACATCAAAAATCAATTTGAGGAATTACAAAAGCGTTATCATGACCTATTGGAATCTCACAGTCAAGAGCGTTTAGAGTTGAAGAAACAGGCTGAAGATGCTAAGTCAGACAGTGTCAAAATGCTACTGGCTTACAACACTCTTGAGCAAGAAAAGGCCGAGTTAGCGAGGAAGAACGCCGAGTTGGAGAAACAAAATGCTGACTTGGAGTCCAAGTTAATGGAAGTCGAGACTAGAGTTGCCTTAGCTGAGGGGAATGTGGATGACACTATTAAGTCTACTGAAGAAACTCATAAACAGCTATCAAAGGCTCAAGAAGAGTTGCACGGCTTTGGGGAGCTGGTTATTGAATTCTTTGCACACATAATCCCTCGCCGAAACATCTCTTGGATCGAAGACTATCTGACTACCTTAGTTTACGTATGGAGTCAAATCATCGAATGGGAAAAAGGGGAACTTAAGGTAGACTTCGTTGATGAAGACAAATTCATGGAGAAGTATCTGAGAGATGATGAACCGACACTTCTGGCCGAGGGGCGTCGCCTTATTGCTGCTGCCATGGAGGAGGAGAAACGTCTGGCCAAAGAAAACAATATCCTTGAAGTTGGTTCTTCTGTTACCACCGAAGCAACTGGGGTCGAGGAATATGATCCCGAGAATCTGGGAATTCCGAGAGTGTCTCTTTTTTCCCCTATACCCGAATCAGCATCAGAGATGGTAGCTGCCCCAATTGAGAAATCATCAGAAGTTATTTCCACCTTTTCACCCCAATTCGTCAAGGCAGTCTCCACAATTCATCACATCATTAGGCAACTGATCGAAGATTCTTTGTTTTTTCCTGAGTTGATAACTGTTGCTTCTCATTCTTTAGGTGCTGAACCAACCGAGATGACTGACGAACCCTGGGAAACCACCATTGGGGAAAAGTCCATGGAAGAGGCTCAGGGAGGACAGGATAAGGCTACCATCGTTGAATCCGGAGGGGGAGCTGAACCGCCTAAGGCCGACACTTCTCATGATGATGAAATGATAGACGCTTAGAAAGACGACGATGGTAGTGGGGGGCATGAAGAAGATCCTGATGATGCTATAACTGGGGATTCGAAAAATGCTGATGACATGACTTTAGCTGAAATGAAAGCCGAACAAGACAAACGCATGCAACTGAAAGTCGACGAGATAGACCCTGAAAGCTTTAAGCCCCTTGTAGTGGTGGATGCTGGATCCAAGTAAGTTGTTAAGCTTTCGACTAGGTCAATTACAGAAGAGCTTGCAAAAAAAAAATCTTCTCTTGATCCCAGTGCTCCGACTCCTGGGAAGAAATCTACTGATTCTATTACCTCAATTACAGGGAAGAAAAAACCAAAGTGTCTCATGTCTGATGCTGAAAAAGAAGCTAAAAAGGCTCCTAAAGCTGCTAAGAAGTCCAGTCTACTCCAACGCCCATGTGACAATGCGCTTTGTTTGATATTCCACTGGTCCGGTATTGTTGTAGCGAGTGCGGCCCTCGCATCTTTTGCTTAGCTTTCCTTTATATACTCACAAGTTTGTGAATAAAGTGGTTTGTTCCCTGCAATGTTTGGTATTTGTAAATTTAGCATTTAAATAAAAATGCAAATGAACAGCATTTCATATCACAGTTATATAATGAATTCATTATTAAGGGGAATATATATATGCCCCCAATTAATCTTGGATAATTGATTAAGACTTATTCAAGATTGATTAAATTAAAAATTCAGTTGCACCCAATTCTCTGACGGGGCCATATTCTTTTCGTCATTGATGCTTATTTTTTTTAGCATCTTTATATTCTCCTGTCTCATAACCAGGTTAGAGTATTACTGAGGCAGTCTCTTATCGGGGTGCACCTTCACGCCTCAAGCGACGTCGTCTTCCCGTCCTCTATACTCTCTATCGATTCATGAGAGTTAGAGTTAAGAATGTCGTCTTCCCGTTCTTTGCATCTTATGATGCAAGTAGTCATTTTGTTTGCTCCTACACATAGGTTAACTCCAATTTTTCAAATTTAATTTAATGTTTTGTTTTTCATAGTCATGATAGAATAATTGCTGAAGATATAAATGGTGCAAGAAAGTAAATGACACACGATATTTTTATAGTGGTTCAGCTAAGTCGTAGCCTACATCCACTTCATAATCCTTTGTTCATATAAACAGACTTTTTAAGGCAATTCGTGCCTTTTTACATAGCTTATAATAACAAAAAGGAAGATATTTCATATTTAGCTCAGGTATCATTGCAAGTACTGAGCATTCCAAGCTCTGGGAATCTCTTCACCGTCCACAGCCGTTAGCTTTAATGCTCCTGTATCAAGCTTCCGTTGGATGGCGTATGGCCCTTCCTATTTTGGACCCAATTGTGTTGAAGGAGAGAAGATCCGTTTTAATACTAAGTCTCCTGGTTCAAAGGTTTTGAAGTGAACTTTCTGGTCATAATAACATGCTACTTGATGTCGATGTCTTGAGGCATGCAAGTCTGATTCATCTCTTTTTTCTTAAACCATATCAAGAGACTCTAGGAGGAGTGTTCTATTCTTCATCGGGTCATAGTATGCGACTCGGTGAGAAGGGTCTTCTAGTTCTATCTAGATTACTACTTCTGACCTGAAGGAGAGCGAAAAAGGGGTATGTCCAGTGGTCGTCCTAAAGGTCGTCCTATCGGCCCACAAAGCTAGTGGCAACTCATCTAACCACTTGGCTTTGGCCCACTCCAACCGCTTCTTGAAAATGGATTTAATGACCTTGTTTATTGCTTCAACCTGGCCGATTGACTGCGGGTGAGCTACAGCCGTGTATAATTTATCAATCTTGTACTTCTGGCAGAAGTTTCTGAATTCGATGTTATCGAACTGTGTCCCATTATCAGTTATTATGGTCTTTGGTACCCCAAACTAACAGATAATGTTTCTGACTACAAAACTAATCACCTTTCTTGCCGTGATCGTTGTTAAAGGTTCAGCTTCCACCCATTTCGTGAAATAGTCCACGGCGACGGTCACGTACTTCGCTCCCCCTTTGGCAATAGGTAACACTCCGATAATATCAATTCCCCACATGACAAACGTCCATGGGCTTACCATCGACTTGAGCTGAGTCGGAGGTGCTCTGGGTATTTTGGCGAATCTTTGACATCTGTCGCAGGGTCGTGAATAATCAACCGCGTCTTTATTCACGGTAGGCCAGAAATATCCATACCGCAATACTTTCTTCGCTAGGGTTTGGCCCTCGATGTGGTCTCCACACTCACCTTCATGTACTTCTTGCAGTACACGTTTGATGTCGTCATGTGCGAAACATCGTAGTAGGGGCATTGAAAACCGTTGGCAATAAAGGACATCGTCCTCTAAAACGTATCTTGCAACCTTACATCTTATAGCTCGTCTTTCACTTTTCTTCAACAGGAGGGTTCCACTCTTGAGAAAATTCTTGATCGGTTTGATCCATGATTATCTCTCCGGATCAATTTCTAAGGCTAGTTCCACCTCCATCAGGTCGAAACTCAGTGATCCCAAAACCTCTATCGGAACCATTCCAATCTCTTTGGGATTATCAGAGCTTGCTAGATTTGCCAACCGGTCTACTTTCTGATTTTCTGTTCTTGGGATATGCGTTATGCTATAATGCTCCAAACTACCCAGCAACTCTTTTACCTTTTTGTAACACCCCACCCCCGTTGGGGTCACTCTCAAAGGGAATGCACTAGTTTTGGTGGAGTATTATCTAGGTAAACATACACAGAGATATCACAAGGCAGAACATAAACAAAGCAGCGGAAGAAATTAAAAACCAAATTTTTATTACTTTCAAGAAAAGAGTCAAAACCCCATATATCCAAGGTACAAATTATTCCATTACATCAAGTTCCAAATAAAGAAGCATAAACTTAAGATAACAAAAGTAAATTATTCCCCATAAATAGCAGAAGCATCCATAGCATAGCTCAAGACCAAACCGTACATGAGCTGTCAGAAAGCAAGCTAAATCCAAGCTAAGAGCTAGTGTTTCCTCCCTGAGAACCTGGGGGGGGGGGAACGAAAGAAAAAGAGGCGAAAGGAACAGGGTCAGTCATAAGACTGGTAAGCCCTAGTGACTTTCAGTATAAAAACTAGTAAAGGTAACATGACATGCGAAAATTGGAATTAAACACAAGGATGATAACAGGACTGATATGATAAACAAGATAAGTCAAGTCTAGCATCGCATATTCAAGATTCGCTGCACCAACTGTACTAGTGTTCTAACCCATGTCAAGTATTAATCATGAAATGATCCCTTGGCCCAATATCATGAAGTGACCCATTACGGGGTCCCACGGTATGATCTATTAATCGATCGACTCCGTACAAGTTCTAGTTCGTCATGTATCTGTGTCATACGACCCTATCCTGAAATGTAGTTACCTGTGCTAGGTCCATCATAGGGTGTATCAAGCCCTATGGTTCCAACCATCGACACGAATCAAGCATGCACAGTGTAAACCTACGGGTGCCCAATGCTTGCTTTTTCAACTCCGGACTACGTGCACGATAATAGTCCGCCTGAACCTATAATGGCGCACCTACTCAGCCGTCGTTCTGGTCACTTACAATCAGCCTAGTAATCGTGCCCCACCCTTCCTAGTCCCAGGGTATCGTGATACATCTAAGTGGGTTACTGCTGAAAAGGACCGCATAACTAGGGTTTCTAATGGGTTAAGTGTTGTCATTCAAATTCGTGACTTAACCCTATCCAGATCAAGTATCAAGTTGGTTACGTGTGTTCAAGCGGTTCATGACTAAACCCTATCGAATCATCGTGTCAAGTTGGTTAAGTATATTCAAGTGGTTCATGGCTTAACCCTATCATGTGGCATTAATTCATTAATGCACCCCAACCTCTCACATTAGACTAATTGTTGTGGTCACTGGATTTGCCGGGCGGTTCCGGGCAGATTTACACCGCAACATAGTCTAACCTCGGGTTTTACGTGCGATATGACCAACTACCCACATTGGATCCTATTGTTTGCGGTCACTGGATTTGTCGGGCGGTTACGGGCAGATTTGCACTGCAAACTCAACCCAACCTCGAGTTGGCCATTTTCAAGTTTATCTAAGTGACATGCCTATGTTCATGTTTTCATGTCAAAATTCATGTCAAGTTTTCTTGTTAGGTTTCATGTAAATTCCATGTTAAGTTCTTGTCCATATATAGGTTCACGTTATAATAACATTCATGTTCAAAGCCAATTCACGTTTTACCTAATCTACCCAAATTGTATTCCCATCGCACATAAACTCGAATCGATACAAATAAATCTAATTAGGCAATAACATAAGAAGGGACGGGTATAAGGTGACAAAAGTGATTACTAGCATAACATGGTATGACTTAAGATAAATGATTATAACATTACTGGCATATGGAATATTGGCCTCAAACATAAAGATTCCAAATCTAGCAAAATAAGGTACTAGTAAAGATAACAGTTGTCATAAGGTGATAGTATAGTCATGGTAACGATTGACGTAAGGTGATAGTATAGTCATGGTAACGATTGACATAAGGTGATAGTCATAAACTTGTGACTAATAGCAGATTCAACATTGTAGGCATGATAATATGAGGGGTTTTTGTTTTTTGATTTACATCATGAATAGGCCCCAAATCAATGTCATAGTAATATACCCAAAAGTCAAGATCCAAGATGAACAAGAATGGATGTAAAACAGTCATCATACACAGGTCCAATTTCAATTTACAACATATTCATATTACATTTACAGTTTAAATCTAAAAGTAACTGGGGCTTACTCAATTAGAAAAAGATAGTCGATGTTGAATCTTTATATGCTTAGTCAATTACTAACAAAAATCCCCAAATCAGCAATTCTCTTTACGTAGTTTTGACTTAGAAGAAGTAGTCCCTTTCTCTAACTTTTTAACCAGAATTAGAGCAGCATAATGTAACACCCCGCCTCCGCTAGGGTCACTCGCAAAGGAATGCACTAGCTTTAGAGGGGCATTATTGGTAAACATGCACAGAAATATCACAAGACAGAACATATAAAATAGCGGAAGTAAAATCGAACTTTCATAAACATTAATAATTAAGGTCTAAAGCCTTTTACATCAGAGTACATCAAAACCTGTCTTGCAATAATAAAGAAGCATTAAGACTTTTCCATAAATTATTCCCCAAATAAAACAGTAAAGTAGCCATAGCCAAGAAAAGTCCAAGCCATCCATGATGACCTTCAAGCAGAAGAAGTCTGAACTAAACAACAGTATTTCCTCCCTGTAACCTGGGGGGAAACGGAAGACAAGAAGCGAAAGAAAACGGGGTCAGTCATAAAGACTGGTAAGCCCTATCTACTATCAGCATATAAACTAGTAAAGTTAACTGGCATGAGGAACTGAGATGAACATAAGCATGATAACAAGATAGATAAGCTAAATCAGAATAACAGGATAACTACTGAACTAAGGTATCATGATAAACTACGGTGTCATGATAAATCAAGGTATCATATCGTCAGACTTCTATCAAGTATACTATCCCAAGGTATCTACCCCGTCTAACATCCGACGGTATCTATTCCGTATATTCTTCCTGGTTCTAACATGTATATTTGCTCTGCACCCTCCGTACTAGTATCCCAGCCTTGTTATGTGTTAACCATGAATGTCCCTTACTCAAAATCGTGTAATGGTCCATGTCAACCTAACATATCGCATATATAGGTTACTCAAATCATATGTTTCTTTCCATGTATATAAGTTCAGTCCTTTGCCGTACCTCGTACGGGCTTCCTCATGTCGTATTATCATTGAAATCGTTTTGACTGTCACCCTTGTTCTAGCTAGGCTCTTCCATATGAATCATCGTTTGAACTACTAGGACTTACGCCCCTAGCACCACTAGGGATTACGCTTACCTATTGCACGCTTTCGTATTTCGGTTTGGGTTAAACCACCTAGGCCACTAGGGATTACGCTAACCCTCAACCGCGCCCTTTTTCCCACGCATTCATCGTGAATCGTTTTTCTATAACTGTATGCACATGTATCACATCGTGCCATCCGAGTCCTGTCACAGGGCAAACCAAGAAATACAGGACTCGGTCGGGAGCTTTAGATTTATCTGCCGATGCAGATACTAAGGTCTGCTTTTCTACACGTGGCTATGGTCCCACGAGACCCCTCCCTTAACTAGTGAAAGGCAACACAAGAGAAAATCTTGCATGAGAACTACACTCCGGCCAGCCCACATCCTACGGCCTACCTCACCCATAATTAGATAGCAATTATGGTCTGTTGGGTGTTCCCTGCCTTTCCGTACGTACACGCTTGACTCAAGATGGTAGATGATCGACGAACTTGCTATCTCGGGCACCTTATGTATTCGTCGACTCACTGCTATCCACCCCAGTCTTTAGGTCGCTCGCATAGCAACCAAGGCATATTCTTGGTTCTTCTACCGCAGACCTCAACCTCTCGTGAGCCTAGTATAATGACCTGGCAGCTCACAGAGGGATCCCAAGAATATCCTCACGTTCCCCGAAGCCGCTGCTTCGTTACCCAGTTTGTTGGAGCCTTTATCTAAATCAGATAGCCTGCTCCTACACGCATTCTTAAACGTTGACCTAACGTATTGGGTTACTAATTTATCTAAGAAATGGTCCAAATTTCCTTGACTAAGAATTATTACTTAGTTTCCCTTAACTAAGGTTTACCACTTAGCCTTATTTCCATAATCCTTGTTAACTATGGTTATTTACCTAATCCTCCGAATTAGGGTTTATCTAATGGGTTAAGTGTTACTTAAGTTCATAACTTAGCCCGTCTACAAACCATGTCAAAATTGGCTAAGTATACAAGTCCAAGACTTAACCCTACAAACCATGTGTCAAGTTGGTTAAGTATATCAAGGAATCCATGACTTAACCTCGTCTAATTATCATTTTAGATTGGTTAATTATATAATTTAACTTGACCTTGTCATCAAATCGGTCAAGCGTATTCAAGTGATTCGTGACTTAGCCTTATCATGTTTTCACGTTGGATTGGTTAAGTATAGATTAACTTAACCTCATCAAATTAACGAGTTAGATTGGTTAAGTATAGGTCACTTAACCTCATCAAATCATCGTGTTAAATTAGTTAAGTGTTTAACTTAACCCCATTAAATTACCAAGTTGGATTAATTAAGTCTAGGCTAACTTAACCCCATCCATTAACTGTATTATACGGTTAAGTGTCATTAAGAAAATTTACTTAACCTTATCACGTTATCGTGTTGGATTGATTAAGTGTTGGTTAACTTAATCCCGTCCACTAGTCGTATAAAAATGGTCAAGTGTCATTAGGCAAATCAAGTTACTTAACCTACCCAAGCTTATCATGTTTTGTTAAGTATCATTAGCCTAATCAAATTACTTAACCCATTTGTCCATATCATATTTGGTTAAGCCTCATTAATCAAATTAACTTAACCCTATTATGTGGTATTAATTTAATTAATGCACCCTCAACCTCTCACATTAGACCTTGTTGTGGTTACTAGTTAAGCCGGGCGGGTCCGGGTAGATTTATACCACAACCTAGTCTAACCTCGGGTCTTAAGCGCGACATGACCAACTTCTCACATTGGGTCCTATTGTTTGCAACTACTAGTTAGGCCGGTCGGTTCCGGGTAGTTTTACGTTGCAAACTCAACCCAACCTCGAGTTGGCCATACTTATATTATCTAAGTTCATCATGTTTCCAAAACATGTTACAAGTTTTCAAGCATTTGGGTAGACCTAACTTAATAGGTAAATTCCCAAAGGGTAGACCTAACTTAATAGGTAAATTCCCAAGCTCATGTTTTTATGCATACTTACATGTCAACTTTCATGTTATATTTCAAGTCATGTTTTCAAGTTGTATTTTCATGCCATTAGAAATTACCCATAACATAACCCAACGCTTTTAAACTCGCATATACGTTCGCAACAACGTAATGGATTAAAAGAAGAGACTTGGCAAAAGCATGACAAAGATGGATATTAAGCCACAAATTAATCATGGTGGCGAATGAGGCACAAATGTGTTCATTAGCTTGCATATACCATTGTTAAGCCTCAAAAACATGCATAAACCCAAACTTGGCACATAAGCGAATCATGGTGATAAACAACATGGAATGATGACAAGTAACTCGCATATGACCTCACATAAGGGTTATGGCTTCATATGCAAGTTGACATGAAGGTTATAAGGGTTCTCATGTTACATAATGCAACATTTCAACATAAAGGTCAAAGCTTTATGACCACAAGACCAAGGTAATGACTTTATAAGCTTGCATAAGATGATAGCATGCTACATACTAATGTTTAAACCCACTTACAACATGTCATATTAAGTTTAAAGTTCATATCTAATAGTAGGAGAAGGGCTTACCTTGCTATGAAGGCCTAAATCGATTAAACCAAAGCTTATGATGAAGCCTATGCATGCCATCACCCAAAAACCCAAAGATGGATGCACCAAATCACTAAAAACACCATCTTTATGAACAAAGATCATAGCTTTTGCCTTGAAATCAACTTGAGAAGCTCTCATACTAACATAGGGACTCTCTAACACTCTCATGATCATGAAACCTCTCATAGAAATGAAGTGGAGGCTAGGATAGTTGAGTGGAGGCCATGAGAGTAGAAATTTGGCCATAGTTTAGTTACATGAGTGAATAATGAGGGTTTAGGATAGGTTAGGGTCTTATTTATAGATTAGGCAAGTGTTTTAGGCCATAGGATTAAACCTAGATTCAATCCAAGCCATCAAAGCATGTCTTGGGGAAGAAGTCAAGTGTAGGAACCATCTAGGGCCTTTAGATTAAAGATGAACCATGAGAACCATCCAAATGCAAAATCTGCATTTGAGCGAATCGGCCCACGGGTTGACAGCCAAACACCCTGGATTAACCCCTAGTCGACCCAGCGGGCTCGGGTCGACCTCAAAAATCGGCCGGTTCGGCTATTCCCCTCTCCCAATTCGCTGTTTTGAACATTTTTGCATATTTATTTATTAAATTTTCAATTATATATATATATATATATCAATATATATATATTTCTCTGCACAACCCATTTCACTTAATTAAGTATACTTTAATTTGGGAATTTTTCGTGAAACTTCGCGAGGCCATATCTTGGTCATACGGACTCCGATTTTCGAAAACTCAGACTCTATTTCGCGTATTTTTCCGAGACGAACGCAATGGCATAGCCCGTTTCCCTTGATTCAGATTTTACAGTTTAATTCTGCCTCCATTTATGTTATAACAGGTTATTGAAAATATGGGTTGTTACATTCTCCCCACCTTTTAGGATTTCGTCCCCGAAATCTCCAAGTTAGGAAGAACATATCCTACCATCCATCATCCATGTACTCAAAACATCATCCACAAGCAACCATTGTCCTTAGATGATTTCTAATGCTGTATGAATATATGCAAAACGTGTGTGTACATGTTCCTTAGCTAATGCTAATGATCAGGCCTGAATAATCTTTCTAATGCAAAATATGTATAGTGCCATGAATCCAACATGTATGCAAATAGTCCTAGCCATATAGGTACTATATGCGTGCACAATCATTCATTCATATGCAACAACCGCATGATAATACATTCGATTTCATCCATAAACAAGTATAAATACTCGTGCATATGCAATATGAAATGTGACCGAGTCGAGCTAGTATCTAATGTGTATTCGCGCATCCACGAGCAACCACTTGCAACCATATCAATCATAACATGTTTCAAATACATGTTTACATCCATAGGGTTCTACCTAGGATTCCCTGGAACAGGGTCGAGAAGAAAAACAAGACAAACTCCTTACGGGGTTTGTAACAGAAAATAGGACCGAGAGGATGTCCACAAAAGATAGCCTACAAGTAAGCTCTACAGAAAATAGGGATCAAGGATATACTCCCAAAAGAGATATCATGCGCGTATATAGTCTTTGACCATCAGAGTCGTATTTCCTCGAGCTTAATTCCATTGTGCCTTGACCGTCTTTTGACTTCATGATTTCGTAGTTCCTTGCTTCCTATTTCCAAGGTGTGAGTGGAACTCATTTCACTGTCGCCTCTCGTTTCACTTATTCTTTCCCTAGTATGCTTGGCCCAAACATATCTGCGTACTCATGCAAGCTCTCCAAAATTCACCAGTGAATTCTGGATCTCGTTTTCCAATGCCAATCCATGTTGCCAAGAGTTCTTACTAGGGTGATTCCCATAACTCATGCATAATCGAAACGAACCATCCGCCTTAGCGGCGAATCCTATTTGAATGGATTACCAACAAATGCATCCCGGGATTCTAGGTAACTAACCATGACAGCACCCAAAAAGGGTTTCACGAGACTTCGAGGGTATCACCAAGGCAAGTCAAGAATCCAACCACCCTCTTTCTAAAACCGAGAATGGTATCCCTTACTGGATAACCACTTTACCCCTAGAATCCATCCGCAACTTATAAACATAAGCATTATTTCCAAGCTCAACACTTGATATAGACATTCTCAAATCCAAACAAGCCATGAGTAAATGGACCGATCTTCCAATAGGACTTGAGACAAAAACGGGATCCTCTACTACGCTAGTACTAAGGTGCAGAGACTCAACTATCGAAGCGGACTTAAAAGATGCGATGATCAAAACAAAGTCCTGACAGGATGATAGAGAAGAAAAGCTAAACCTTTAACAAGATCGTTACCCTCCTTCTGAGGTACCCTAGAAATGAGAGCATACTACTGCCCTCCCGATGATCTTGTCCTTGTCCCATGATACTTAACTATCCGTCCCGTTCCACCATGCCAAAGGTACTCTCCCGTCATGGATTTCATTGTTCATCTTTCTCTCTCATTCTGAGTTGAGCCATACCAACAAGTTGCTCATCCTTAAACTCGTATCCTTTATCCTCTTTCTCACTATCCTTTCTTATAACGCGGCCACTGGTCTCCCGAGAACAGCCTCCATCGCATGGAAAGCACTTTCGAAGATAGAAAAGACTAGTCGCAGTTAAAACCACTGTGACTACAGATGGAGGAAAGAAAGGAAAAGAGATTCAATTAAGGAAACAAGGATGATGCTAATGGCCTTTGGGGAATAGCCTTTTCTTTTTAAAAGAAAACTTTCTTGAAAAATGCTTCTTTATAAACGATTTTCAAATAGTTTTCAGAAGGTCTTTTAAAAACTTTTGCCCAATCTGGTAACCTTCTGCTCTGATACCAAATGTAACACCCCGCCTCCGCTAGGGTCACTCGCAAAGGAATGCACTAGCTTTAGAGGGGCATTATTGGTAAACATGCACAGAAATATCACAAGACAGAACATATAAAATAGCGGAAGTAAAATCGAACTTTCATAAACATTAATAATTAAGGTCTAAAGCCTTTTACATCAGAGTACATCAAAACCTTTCTTGCAATAATAAAGAAGCATTAAGACTTTTCCATAAATTATTCCCCAAATAAAACAGTAAAGTAGCCATAGCCAAGAAAAGTCCAAGCCATCCATGATGACCTTCAAGCAGAAGAAATCTGAACTAAACAACGGTATTTCCTCCCTGTAACCTGGGGGGGAAACGGAAGACAAGAAGCGAAAGAAAACGGGGTCAGTCATAAAGACTGGTAAGCCCTATCTACTATCAGCATATAAACTAGTAAAGTTAACTGGCATGAGGAACTGAGATGAACATAAGCATGATAACAAGATAGATAAGCTAAATCAGAATAACAGGATAACTACTGAACTAAGGTATCATGATAAACTACGGTGTCATGATAAATCAAGGTATCATATCGTCAGACTTCTATCAAGTATAATATCCCAAGGTATCTACACGTCTAACATCCGACGATATCTATTCCGTATATTCTTCCTGGTTCTAACATGTATATTTGCTCTGCACCCTCCGTACTAGTATCCCAGCCTTGTTATGTGTTAACCATGAATGTCCCTTACTCAAAATCGTGTAATGGTCCATGTCAACCTAACATATCGCATATATAGGTTACTCAAATCATATGTTTCTTTCCATGTATATAAGTTCAGTCCTTTGCCGTACCTCGTACGGGCTTCCTCATGTCGTATTATCCTTGAAATCGTTTTGACTGTCACCCTTGTTCTAGCTAGGCTCTTCCATATGAATCATCGTTTGAACTACTAGGACTTACGCCCCTAGCACCACTAGGGATTACGCTTACCTATTGCACGCTTTCGTATTTCGGTTTGGGTTAAACCACCTAGGCCACTATGGATTACGCTAACCCTCAACCGCGCCCTTTTTCCCACGCATTCATCGTGAATCGTTTTTCTATAACTGTATGCACATGTATCACATCGTGCCATCCGAGTCCTGTCACAGGGCAAACCAAGAAATACAGGACTCGGTCGGGAGCTTTAGATTTATCTGCCGATGCAGATACTAAGGTCTGCTTTTCTACACGTGGCTATGGTCCCACGAGACCCCTCCCTCAACTAGTGAAAGGCAACACAAGAGAAAATCTTGCATGAGAACTACACTCCGGCCAGCCCACATCCTACGGCCTACCTCACCCATAATTAGATAGCAATTATGGTCTGTTGGGTGTTCCCTGCCTTTCCGTACGTACACGCTTGACTCAAGATGGTAGATGATCGACGAACTTGCTATCTCGGGCACCTTATGTATTCGTCGACTCACTGCTATCCACCCCAGTCTTTAGGTCGCTCGCATAGCAACCAAGGCATATTCTTGGTTCTTCTACCGCAGACCTCAACCTCTCGTGAGCCTAGTATAATGACCTGGCAGCTCACAGAGGGATCCCAAGAATATCCTCACGTTCCCCGAAGCCGCTGCTTCGTTACCCAGTTTGTTGGAGCCTTTATCTAAATCAGATAGCCTGCTCCTACACGCATTCTTAAACGTTGACCTAACGTATCGGGTTACTAATTTATCTAAGAAATGGTCCAAATTTCCTTGACTAAGAATTATTACTTAGTTTCCCCTAACTAAGGTTTACCACTTAGCCTTATTTCCATAATCCTTGTTAACTATGGTTATTTACCTAATCCTCCGAATTAGGGTTTATCTAATGGGTTAAGTGTTACTTAAGTTCATAACTTAGCCCGTCTACAAACCATGTCAAAATTGGCTAAGTATACAAGTCCAAGACTTAACCTTACAAACCATGTGTCAAGTTGGTTAAGTATATCAAGGAATCCATGACTTAACCTCGTCTAATTATCATTTTAGATTGGTTAATTATATAATTTAACTTGACCTTATCATCAAATCGGTCAAGCGTATTCAAGTGATTCGTGACTTAGCCTTATCATGTTTTCACGTTGGATTGGTTAAGTATAGATTAACTTAACCTCATCAAATTAACGAGTTAGATTGGTTAAGTATAGGTCACTTAACCTCATCAAATCATCGTGTTAAATTAGTTAAGTGTTTAACTTAACCCCATTAAATTACCAAGTTGGATTAATTAAGTCTAGGCTAACTTAACCCCATCCATTAACTGTATTATACGGTTAAGTGTCATTAAGAAAATTTACTTAACCTTATCACGTTATCGTGTTGGATTGATTAAGTGTTGGTTAACTTAATCCCGTCCACTAGTCGTATAAAAATGGTCAAGTGTCATTAGGCAAATCAAGTTACTTAACCTACCCAAGCTTATCATGTTTTGTTAAGTATCATTAGCCTAATCAAATTACTTAACCCATTTGTCCATATCATATTTGGTTAAGCCTCATTAATCAAATTAACTTAACCCTATTATGTGGTATTAATTTAATTAATGCACCCTCAACCTCTCACATTAGACCTTGTTGTGGTTACTAGTTAAGCCGGGCGGGTTCGGGTAGATTTATACCACAACCTAGTCTAACCTCGGGTCTTAAGCGCGACATGACCAACTTCTCACATTGGGTCCTATTGTTTGCAACTACTAGTTAGGCCGGTCGGTTCCGGGTAGTTTTACGTTGCAAACTCAACCCAACCTCGAGTTGGCCATACTTATATTATCTAAGTTCATCATGTTTCCAAAACATGTTACAAGTTTTCAAGCATTTGGGTAGACCTAACTTAATAGGTAAATTCCCAAAGGGTAGACCTAACTTAATAGGTAAATTCCCAAGCTCATGTTTTTATGCATACTTACATGTCAACTTTCATGTTATATTTCAAGTCATGTTTTCAAGTTGTATTTTCATGCCATTAGAAATTACCCATAACATAACCCAACGCTTTTAAACTCGCATATACGTTCGCAACAACGTAATGGATTAAAAGAAGAGACTTGGCAAAAGCATGACAAAGATGGATATTAAGCCACAAATTAATCATGGTGGCGAATGAGACACAAATGTGTTCATTAGCTTGCATATACCATTGTTAAGCCTCAAAAACATGCATAAACCCAAACTTGGCACATAAGCGAATCATGGTGATAAACAACATGGAATGATGACAAGTAACTCGCATATGACCTCACATAAGGGTTATGGCTTCATATGCAAGTTGACATGAAGGTTATAAGGGTTCTCATGTTACATAATGCAACATTTCAACATAAAGGTCAAAGCTTTATGACCACAAGACCAAGGTAATGACTTTATAAGCTTGCATAAGATGATAGCATGCTACATACTAATGTTTAAACCCACTTACAACATGTCATATTAAGTTTAAAGTTCATATCTAATAGTAGGAGAAGGGCTTACCTTGCTATGAAGGCCTAAATCGATTAAACCAAAGCTTATGATGAAGCCTATGCATGCCATCACCCAAAAACCCAAAGATGGATGCACCAAATCACTAAAAACACCATCTTTATGAACAAAGATCATAGCTTTTGCCTTGAAATCAACTTGAGAAGCTCTCATACTAACATAGGGACTCTCTAACACTCTCATGATCATGAAACCTCTCATAGAAATGAAGTGGAGGCTAGGATAGTTGAGTGGAGGCCATGAGAGTAGAAATTTGGCCATAGTTTAGTTACATGAGTGAATAATGAGGGTTTAGGATAGGTTAGGGTCTTATTTATAGATTAGGCAAGTGTTTTAGGCCATAGGATTAAACCTAGATTCAATCCAAGCCATCAAAGCATGTCTTGGGGAAGAAGTCAAGTGTAGGAACCATCTAGGGCCTTTAGATTAAAGATGAACCATGAGAACCATCCAAATGCAAAATCTGCATTTGAGCGAATCGGCCCACGGGTTGACAGCCAAACACCCTGGATTAACCCCTAGTCGACCCAGCGGGCTCGGGTCGACCTCAAAAATCGGCCGGTTCGGCTATTCCCCTCTCCCAATTCGCTGTTTTGAACATTTTTGCATATTTATTTATTAAATTTTCAATTATATATATATATATATATATCAATATATATATATTTCTCTGCACAACCCATTTCACTTAATTAAGTATACTTTAATTTGGGAATTTTTCGTGAAACTTCGCGAGGCCATATCTTGGTCATACGGACTCCGATTTTCGAAAACTCAGACTCTATTTCGCGTATTTTTCCGAGACGAACGCAATGGCATAGCCCGTTTCCCTTGATTCAGATTTTACAGTTTAATTCTGCCTCCATTTATGTTATAACAGGTTATTGAAAATATGGGTTGTTACACATAAGGTCAGAGAGAATTTTGTGTAGAGAGACTAGTGTTAGGGGCTGTTTATATAGGGTCAGGTCAATGAATGTAGACAGAAACGAGGCCAGAAACATCAAAGTGAATCCAGCTTCAAAAGTGGGCTCGGCCACCAGGTCGACCCCCAGGTCGACACCCAGGTCGACACCATGGTCGACCTGGTCCTGGGCAGGTCGATACTATGGTCGACCCCCAGGTCGACCTGGTTCTGGGCGGGTAATTTCCCGCCTAGTCTGTTCTATGGTTTGAATTTGAAATTCGAATTCGAATTCTGAGCTGTTTTGAACTTGAAATTTTCGGAAAACTTCGAAGGGTCATAACTTGGTCATACGGACTCCGATTTTCGAAAACTCAGACTCGTTTTCAAGCAAAATTTCGAGATGAATGCAATGGCGTAACCCATTTCCCTTGATTCTCATTTTAAAAATTAATTCTGCCTTGATTTATAGTTATAATACATTATAAAAATACGGGTTGTTACATTCTCCCCCCTTAAAGGATTTCATCCCCGAAATCTCTAAGTTAGGGAGGATGTGTCCTACCATCCATCATCCATCTACTGAAAGCATCATCCACAAGCAACCATTGTCCTTAAAAGATTTCTAGTGCTGTGTGAACATATGCAGAAAGTGTGTGTATATGTGCTTATCTAATGCAGAAGATCAGGCGGTTACTGATTCAGTAAACCTTCTTAATGCAAAATATGTTAGTGTAATGAATCCAACATGTATGCAGGTTTCTAACATAATTTATAATCTCTACATGAATGCACATAACATTCATTCATATGCAACATCCAAGTGATAGCATAACAAGTTCCATCCATGTATAAGTATAAGCACTCATGCATATGCAACATGAAAATGTGACTGAGCCGATCTAGTGCATAATGTGTGTCATGCGTCCACTAGCAACCACTTGCAACCATTTGCAAACATCAACCATAACATGTTTCAACCACATGTTTACATCCATATGGTTCTTCCTAAGGTTCTCAAGATAAGATCAAGAAGATAACAAGACAAACGTAGGTAGTAAAAGCATGATATGAAAAAGGTTTTCAAGTTTATAGGAAAAAGAGATCGAGAATGTACCCTCAAAAAGAAATGGGTAAAGCACGCGTATCTTCTCTTCGGTTTCCCAAGTTGCGTCTTCTTGGGCTTCACTCCACTGCACTTTAACTAGCTTGACTTCTCGATTCCTTAGCTTTTTAATCTCCGTCCCCAAGATACAAATCGGAACTCGCCTCAATGTTGCCTCTTTTTCCACTTCTACGTCTTCAAGGATGCTTGGGTCAACCACTTCGGCCGACTCATGCAAGCACTTTCGGAGATGCGAGACGTGAAAGACATTGTGTACTCCAGTTAACTGCTCGGCTAAGTCTACCTTATAGGCAATCCTTCTAATCCTCTCAGTGATAGGGAACAGTCCTACGAACCTTGGTGCTAGCTTTCCAACTACTCCAAAACGAACTACATTGCGTAACGGAGAAACTTTTATAAAGACCATATCTCCGACTTCGAACTCTAAGTCTGTCCTTCTCTTGTCTGCATAAGATTTCTGTCTATTTTGGGCCGTTTTCATCCGTCTTCGTATCAACTCAACCTTCTCAGAAGTGTCTCTTATCATGTCAGGCCCAAGTATAAGCCTGTCTGTTGTCTCCCACCAACAAGTTGGTGATTTGCATGGTCTTCCATACAGGGCTTCGAATGGTGCCATTCCGATGCTAGCTTGGTAACTATTATTATATACGAACTCTACGAGAGGAAGATTGTCTTCCCAAGTACCACCAAAGTCAAGAATGCATAGCCTCAGGAGATCTTCTAGTACCCTATTTACCCTTTTGGTTTGTCCATCCGTCTGTGGGTGATAGGCCGTGCTTAAACTCAGTCGTGTACCCATTTCTTCTTGCAGACTATTCCAAAACTGGCTAGTGAAAATCGGCTCACGATCACTAACTATACTAGAAGAAACCCCATGCAACCGTACTACTTCTCGAAGGTAAATAGACACTAGCCATGATGCGGTCCTCTTGCTTTTCACCAGAATGAAGTGAGCACTTTTCGTGAGTCTATCAACTATGACCCATATGCTAGTATTTCCCTTCCTTGACCTAGGCAGTCCATCTACGAAATCCATCGAGATACTCTCCCATTTCCATTGCGGAACCTCCAAAGGATGTAATAGCCCACCGGGCTTCTTCGATTCGGCCTTTACTTGTTGGCACACCATGCACTTTGAAACGATCTCTGAAACGTCCTTTTTCATTCCAACCCAAAAGAAAATGCGTTTCATATCTCTGTACATCTTATCCCCTCCAGGATGTATGGTCATCTTTGAGTGATGCGCCTCTTCGAGAACTTTACTTACTAGATCTCCCACTTGTGGGACACATAGCCTTCCATCGTGCCTTAGCCATCCCTTGTCATCTATGGCATACCTACTGAGGTGACTTGACGTCTCACCACTAATCAGCTTGTCCATGATTTCGACTATCTATGGGTCTTCCTTCTGTGAAGTCCCTACTTGATCTAGAAATGTAGGTCTTAACTCAAGAGATGCTAACGTAGCAATCAATGACTCAACAGTAGGTGTAAAATCAAAGGTTTTTATAAACTCAAGGCTTTTCCTTTCAACAAACAAGGGGCTCAAAGTCAACCTTTTTCTACTTAGCGCATCCGCCACCACGTTAAGCTTGCTAAGGGTATAAGCTATATCGAAGTCATATGATGCCAAGAATTCCATCCACCGCTGTTGTCTCAGATTCAAATCTTTCTGTGAGAAGTGGTACTTGAGCGATTTGTGGTCGGTATACAGCTCGAACCTCTCTCCTAGAAGATAATCGCGCCAAGATTTAAGTGTAAAAACGATCGCGGCCAACTCCAGGTCATGCGTGGGATAGTTTTTCTCATGAACTTTAAGTTGTCTGCCCCCGTAGCATATTACTCTTCCTTCTTGCATTAGGACAGCGCCTAATCCCGTGCCGCACGCATCTGTGCACACGGTAAACATCTTACATCCATCGGGTAATACCAAAACTGGAGCTGTGGTGAGGGCTCTCTTAAGTCTCTGAAAAGCAGTGTCACACTCTATGTCCCATGCAAAAGCTAGGTTCTTCTTTGTTAACTTAGTAAGAGGGGCTGAAATCCTAGCGATGTCCTTAATGAACATCCTGTAGTAGCCCGCCAAACCGAGAAAGCTCCTCACCTCTGTTGCATTCTTAGGAATTTTCCAGTCTTGTACCGTGACTACCTTTGCGGGGTCCACGGCTATGCCTTGCTTAGAAACTACATGTCCAAGGAACCGAACTTCCTTCCTCCAAAAATGACATTTGGAGAACTTAGCCTTTAACTGGTGTGCTCTAAGTGTTTCCATGACTTCCTTGAGATGTCTAGCATGCTCTTCTTCATCTTTTGAGAAGATCAAAATATCATCCATGAAAACTACCACAAACGTGTTAAGGAACTCCCGAAACACCCTACTCATCAAATCTACAAAGTATGTGGGTGCATTCATTAACCCAAACGGCATAACGAGCCATTCGAAGAACCCATCTGTAGTCCTAAATGCAGTTTTGTCAATGCTATCCTCAGCCACTCTAAGCTGATGGAATCCTGTGGCTAGATCGAGTTAAGAGAAAACAGATGGTCCCACAAGATGGTCAAAAAAATCGTCGATTCTTGGTAGTGGGTGCCTATTATTCTTTGTTAGCTTGTTTAACTTAGGATAATCTACACATAGACAAAGCGATCCATCCGCCTTAGTAGCGAATACCACTGGAGCACCCCATTTAGAAATGCTTCATCTTATGAAATTTTTCCCAAGCAACTTGTTAACTTGTTTACCGAGCTCTCTTCTTTCTCGCGGGGCCATGTGCCTAACGGGCAATGAAACTGGCTTGGCATTATCAACAAGATAAATTCGGAAGTCTATCTTGCGTTTAGGGGGTAACCCCCTCACCTCATCGAAGACATCCGGATATTCTCGGACCACTCTTACAGATTGCAAATTATCGTCGGACGAGTCAAGGGATTCAAGATAACACAACATGACCGGACCCTTAGGGTTAAAAGAAATTTCAAGTGTATTACCGAGGCAAGTCATGAGCCTCACTACCCTTCGTTCACAATCAAGAATGGCTCCATAATTGGATAGCTAATCCATACCTAGGATCAAACCATATCCCATAAATCCGAGAACATAAGTATTACACGTGAATTCTACGCTTAAGATAAAGATCCTCAAATCCATACACATCATAGATAAATGGGCGGAGTGTAATAAACCGCATTGGCAGAGGTATTTTAATTTATTTATTTAATTATATAAATAGAGATATAGTGAATTAAATGGTCGTGGAATTAAATAATAATGAATATTTAATTAAAATAATAAATTAAATAATATATTTAATTCTGAAATAATCAGAATTGGCTGAAATGGCGATATGGTGTGAACTGGATCATCTGTGATATTTAATTCAGTTTAGAATTGAATTTGAATAACGAATATATTATTTGAACGACAATTTGAACGTATAGTTTATAATATAATTATAAACGAGCTTGAAATGGCATTGCAGTTCGATATTTGGCGATTTGAACTTCAACTGAATGTACAGGATTCATTTTAAGCCGGATTCCTGTGAAACAAGAAACGTGTGGAGCTGGTAGAGTATATCTTTCTAGTGGAAGAGAAAAATTGGGATTTCATCGTGTAGATTTTGATTTATGTCCAAATCAAATTTTAGAAAAGTCGCTGTGGAATTCCTTTATAATTTATAAAGGAATTATTTATATTTTTAAAAGGAATTTCAATAAAAATCAAATACCGAGTTGACCCAGATTAAAATATCGAGTTGGAAATTCATATAGGAATATTCTAGAGCTGTAGGGTATTCCACTGTGAGTATGTACGATAATATAAATTTATTTATATTTAATTTATTTATACTTAAATATATTTATATATTTAAATGGGTCATTCAGAGCTTTAAAAATAGCCAGTTTTTCATACGACCTCAGAATTCGACGAAACCAATTTTGTTGGATTTGTAATGTCAAATTATTGTTAGATTTCCAGTTTCGTGATTTTTAGAGTCACTGTGTGGTCGTATGGATTTTTAGAGTGAGAAACATTTGATATTTTGACGGTTAAAAATACACTGTGTGAGCATACGGAGTCGGAATTCGACGAAACTAGTTTCGTTGGGACCGTAATGTCGAACTCTAGCTACATCTCCAGTTTCATGATTTTTGAGTATCGTCTATGACCACATGAATTTTTAGAAGGGAATAATGAATTAACAAAGAAGGAATATGCCGAGAATATGCCATTTTCACCCTATAAATACCATACCTTTACATCCTAACCTAATTCTATTTCAACAGAAGTCAACAAATAAAAATCGCGCCGTTGTTTTCCTTTTCAGTAGAAAGGTTCGATCTTCAAAGATCATTTAAAAATCAAAAGAATTCTGATAAAAACCAAAACAAATGTATTTGGTTACAACAGAGGATGCTCTTCATCTCTATACCCTTTGTTTCGAGTTCGGCCACTTTTCCTGGAACCGACAGTTACAGCGAAAGCTAGGGTTCATAGATTCGAGAGTGTGAGTGATAAATTCGTAATTCGAGTGTGATACTTGGATTCCTGGCATCTTTTCGCACCTAATGTGAGCATTTGGTGGATTTCAATCAATTAATGGGATGTGCTATTCTCTGTAGCGTGGATTCTGGGAGGAGGACGGAAATCGTTCGTTGCCTGCGAGTTGGATATTTTGATAACGTATGGAAGGGGATTTCGATGAAGAGAAACATGGTGCTTTCAGTTTGTTGAATCGTGGGATAATGGAGTGGGAGGAAGCGGTCGAAGATTTTGAAAATGGGTTACTGGAAGGAGCGTTGACCTCTGAAGTTTGTGGAGGAAGAATCGTCACGTTGGGCTTCTTCAAACAGTAAATGGGCCAGCGAAAATCTATTGGGTGAGGCTCAATTATTTATATGATATGAAGTTAGTTTTAAAATTAAAGTTGTACAAACTTGTTTATATCGTATCTTTATCATACGATGTCAGAATTTTGAACGGTGAGTCACGCTGGGACCGTATGGACGGACACTACGCACTGGAACTGACCGGGAGTGGAATGGAGCTCATTACAGTTTATGGCGAGATAAATTGTTTGATTCAAATCAAACAACAGTTTATCGTTTGTTTGCGAACAAATCAAACAGTTATAAACAACTGTGTAATTCGTTCGGCTTTCCTAAACAACAAGGATTGTTGTAGAGGGTGTCGAACTATGGGACCAAAAATATTTAAATTAATAAATCCAATCAAGTTATTCCAAGATTTTGATTGATTGAAAACACAGAAAATAACATCAATTAAATAAAGAAGAGAGATTTATCTAATAAGAGAAAGCAATTAGGGGATAATGACATAGATTAGATTCACACTCATCAATAGCCAACAAATAAATATAGATCTAATTCATGTTTATTTAACAAACACGAATCAATGATAAATAGATTCTTAGAAAAAAATAAGTAAATAACGACAAGCATAGCCTATGCAGGAGCTGAGCTCTTAAACAACCATAGGCTATCAGGACAGATTCACTATTTTATTTCTAAAACACTGAAATTAGATCTAAATCTGGTAATAGTTAGATCGAACACGAATATACCCTGTGAAGGAGCATAGCTCTTAAACGACACAGAATATGAAGGTTCAGATCTAACCCTTGATTCAGATCCAGATCTACATATTTAAAGTCCTCATCTATTGGATATGTGATTCATGTTGAATCATATCTATTAGCGTCATCACCCCCTAATCAAAGGGGATTAGCTAGACATAGCTAAAGAAGAAGAGAAACAGAAATTAAATAACATGAACATAAATAAAATAAAATAAAATAACAATTGAGAGAAAGGTGAAGAAGAGTTTTATTCCAAGAAGAGAATTACAGAATAAAACTAAGTGTGTTTTACAATGAATGAGATAAAGTGTATTTATAGCTGATATGACAAAGGCTACTTGGAAAATTACACAATGTGGGACTAAAGAATTAGTCCAAATAACACATAAGCTAGTGTGAACGCAGCTGTAGAGTGAGTGGTTTTGCAAACGAGCTAGTGTGAACGCAACATGAGTAAGAGGCCTTTCAAAGGAGCTAATGTGAACACGGCATGAGTATTCACTGAGCCAAATCTTTCTAAATGAACTCTATTTGCAACCGTTCTTCAAGCTTTAAACTCTTCAAGCTTTAGTAATTTCAAACTTCACTCTTTTTAAGCAAATTCTTCATGCTTTATCCATCAAATGCTCTAAACCAAGTTTTTTATCAACAATCTGAAAACACAGCTATAAATACACAATATCAATTCTTTTAAATAGAAAACTAGATAAATAAGCGGATAAAATATACACATTTACATGTATATCAAATACCCCCACACTTATCTTTTTATTCGTCCTCGAATAAACTAAACTAAGATATGTCACACTTTCGTAGGAAGCACGATTGCATTTAGCGTATGCAACAAGCCGTTAAACCTCTGGGTGTCCCCAGTCGGACGAGTGTTGTCTCGTGAGGGTTTTCAGCGGATACTACCCACAAAATCCAAAGCGTCTTATGTATGCGGATTAATCAAACAATATATTTAAGGTCTTTCACATTCCAAGGATTTCGCCTAACTTCAATAATAACGGTTTAGCCCCAAATTGTCCATCCCATAATTAGTGCAAAAATGAACAAAAATTTTCAAGTTGAATCGTAATTCCTTGATAACACTGTAATTGTCTTGAAGGTTAAGAGCGTGGTCTCAACCAAAGTTCTACACATCGACAATGTGCACCCAATCATTTCCTTATTCCTTTTTTTTGAATGATTTTGCACCAATGTAACTGTAATGTATTGGATATGAGTTATGCATAGATGAAGGAAAATTTTGTAAGTTCTAAAAATATTCTAGATAAGAGGGCAAGTGTATTAGTTGAACTTCAAATTACAAAAGATAAAGTAATACTAAGGCACATATGAAATTTTTTATTTCCTTTCATCTCCTCTACTACAATCCTCACTTCCAAGTACGGTAGAATGGATGTGGATGGAATTAAATTGAATGCTTTATAGTCAAGAATGATGAATGACTATTTTATTCGGAGAGACTCTCTCTTTATTTCATTTTTTTTCTTTTCTTTTCTCTTTTTTTTTGCATGATGAATGATAAATGGAGATGGAATGGAATGATACCGTACATTATTTCATTTGATACCTCCTCTACAAAGCGAATTATAACCAACACTTCATGAAAGGAAAGTTTTGTGCCCTAGTTACTCTACTTCTATAACCTTAATTCAACACACAAGTCTGGATTGATGTTATATAAAAAGATGAAAGGGATGATAAGCAAAGTTTCGTAAGATAGATAACCCATATAAAATAAGATGTGGTATATGGTTATCCTACCTTAAAACAAGTACGGAGTGGGTAGTGTAATATTTGTATAAAAAGTGATGTTTCTGAACCTTTGAAAATAAATCAGTACAAGGTTCTTAAGTATACCAATATAAGAAAAACTTGTCGAACATGGATGTAATTCGACTAAAACTTGGGTTTGAATAATGTGGGGTATCGAAGAAGAACGCTACAATGAGTCATTTCTCCTTAATTGGGCCAAGTGGATTTTAGAACTTACGATTTTGAAAATTTGAGTGGAAAAGAAAATATTATGCATGAAAACGAACTCAGATAATACAACAAATGTAGGTGCAAAATCATTTTTATTTCTTGATTTTTTTTTGATTATTTTTACTTGCACATTCTAACACATATAACAAGGGTTGACACGCTTACTCCAGAACACGACTAACGTCTGCATAGTCTCAAGCTAGCATCTTAAAAAGACACATTACAATTCAATGAATAAATAATGTTCATTCCCATCACCTAAAAATTCAACTTATCAAACAAGAACCAAGGTTTTATTTATGAGTTTAAGTTAATCCTTGTTCAATGAATGACCTAGTTCATAAAATTTGATTGCTGATGTAATGTAAATTCCCCCCCACACTTGAGTGTGATTGTGTCCTCACAGTCGTTAATCAGACATATCTTAGTGAAAGGGAAATAAAATAAGAGGGTCATCACGGCTTACCGGGTACACGTGTAGAAAATACGCAGTCATCGAATAGATGAACCGGTCCACAATGGACCAATGGATCAGCCTCATCAAGATTATGAGACACAGCTGAAGCACAGAAAACCAAATCATAAAGGATTTTATATTACGTGTCAGATTTGGAAAAACAAATCTTGTTTTTTTAGAAGTTTGAGTTGCTAATTTTAAAATTTTGAGCTTAAAATTGATGCTAAAATCAAACTAAATTTCTGTAGCAGCTAAAGAGAGGTCATCGAGCTGGGGTTTAGTAAAAGTTTCAAAAACAAAATTCGATTTGTTCAGATGATGTATAAATTGAGAGACGTGTGCATCACTCTTACCCCCACACTTGTTTTGAGAAATATTGTTCAGTTGTGTTTTGTTATTTGAAATGTTGTGGACTAAAGGTTCATTCATAAATCCAAAGTCAAAACTGAACAAATGATTTTTCAGTAAATTTCGAAATCGTGTTTTCTCAAAAACAGTGTTATTCCAGAAAGAGTTCATATGCTGTAGAAATTTATCATTGAAAAACAGGTGATCACAGTGAGGTTCAGTTGAATCGATCAAGTCGTAAGGAGTTTCAACAATTTTAGAAAAATCGTCATTGTGATTAAAATCACATTCAGTAGTTTCGTTGTTGTCAAACTCAAGAATTTCAAGATTTTCAAATGTTTCATTTTCAATTTCAGACCCAACAACGTTATCGTCACTTAGTTCAAGAAGTTTTCGTTCATCAAAGTCATCCTCTCTCAAACAGTTATTACCAACTTCATCATTTCTTTTAGATTGACAATCTAAAGTTGCTATATTTTCAAAATTTTCAGAATTCGAGAGAGGAAGATCAAATTGAAGATTGACGTCTTTGTTTTCAAGTGAATTTAAGTTCAAATCGATTACCGAGATTTCAACAACTTCATTAAGATTTTCATCAATTTCAAAAGTAGTTAGTTGAAAAATTTCAATTTCAGTAAGAGTTGAATTTTTAGCAGAAGCATCAGTTTGAGTTTGAATTTCAGTTTCGCAGAAATCAGAGTTTTGCACCAGAGATTTTTCAAAATTTTCATTTTCATCAACAGTCATATCGTCAGAATCATCAATAATCGTTATGTACTGTTGTGATGAAGTTAATGGCTGACTATTTGGTTCAAAAGAAACATTGGCAGAAACTTGTTTGTTGCTAGATTGAGATTTATAGTTGTTGAACAAGTTTGTAACTTCAGTTTGAAGGAGAGAAATTTGATTAACAATCCGATAAGAAACTTGTTCGCTATTGTCCATTCTTTGAGCCAGTTCTTCGATGTAAGTCAAGCCAAGTTTCATGGAATCCTCAAAGTCATCAACATCATTAATTCCCTCAAGTAATTGATTTTCTAGATTTTTCCAAAATTCAATGGTGCATTGAGACAGTTGTTCAATGATACGCATGTTTTCGATATCTTTATTTTCAGAAGCTTGTTTTTCATCAAAAGTTCGCGCCCATTCCTTGATTTCCTCGCGACAATTCCAAATATCATGCATTAATTGATCAATTTCACTCACGCTCTCTTCTATCAAATTGGTAGACACACCTGACTTCAAAATGTTGTTTTTTAGATTCGTCATTTCTATGTGTTCCTCACTGGTTGACCTTAAAAATTCATCCACCTCATCTCTTAGAAGTCGTTCATTATTTATTTTCCAAAACCAACATCGCCAAAAATTTAGCTTGTTCGCAACACATTTTTCATATTCGATAACCAACATTTGGCATCCACTCGTATTATGAAAATCATTTTGGTTTTCAAAAATTTCATTAAAACCCATGTTGCAATTGTTTTGATTTTCAGCACTTTGCTTAGCCATTTGCGCTAGCAGTCGTCTCGCCTCAGAGAAATTCTCATTAATCATAGAATGACAGTTTTCATATTGGGGTACAACCGTTTGATGAGATTGGTGGAAATTATTCGAAAAAATATCTGGTTGAAATTCAGTTTGATTTGAATTGAAACCAAAATCATTTAAATTTTGAAAAGAATTGCAATTTTGGTTGTACATGGGGCAAGCGCGCATGTACTAGAAGTAGAGAGTTTTTCGTCGAAAAATCAGTTGTAAAGTTGTGGCTCTAAAGAAGCTCCTAAAAAAAATATGTTAAAATTAACAACTTCGGATTATACGAATACAAGTCTGGGCCAGGTTCGGACAGGGGTTATCAGTTTGCCACGAATCACCGTAGAAACACGTCTGAAGGTTTAAGATCCTGTTTGAGTTCTACACTCTACCGTTCCTTAGACACCTCAGAGAGTATCAATCCTAATTGTCAATTTAACAAATATTTTGTCCTATGAGCTTTGGGGAATTCTCGATTCGATTTCAAAAATAAACTTTTCAATTAATCCCACATTCGTTTTAAAATTTTAAACCACATATCAACAGGCAAAATATTCAGTCACAGAATGAACAGTCTCAGAACAGTCACAGAATAGGAAACTGCAGAAATAAATTTTTTTTACAAGCAAGCCAATCTCCTGCAGAAGATTTTTACAAGCGATTGCCATATACTTTTCTTTGCAGCAGCAATCCCTGTAGAGTTAGAAAATACTCACCTTGATCGGCAGACCGTCCAGTGCAGTTGAGTCGCGCTAGCGCGTTCACACCCCACTTGGTGTGCAACTGCTCCAATCAAATCTATTTGCAAATCACTTGGCTGAACTCTTCACTTCTCGTTGGCCTTTGAATTGATCTCTTTGCTTGACTTCGATTCTTTGATTTGTTTGCTTGAGCCTTGAATTCTTTCTGCTTTGGCCTTTGTTTGAGTTCTCTCTCTTTTTTGACTTTTTTTTTTGGAAGGAAAACTGAAATGGCACTAAAACAAAAACAAAAGGAAACTAAGGCTAATAAAAAAAATTAAACAAAGAGATGAAATCTCTTTCTTCCTTTTTTTTTAGAAACACAAGAAAATATATAACAAACAAAGAAAACAAATTTTTTTTATAAAAAAAAGGATTTGGGAAAAGAAAGCTAGAACTAACTTACAAAATTCAAAGAAGAGAAAAGGATTTTTTTTAAAAGGGAACAGGGAGAACTATAAACTATAAGATGAAGAAAAAACAAAGGAAGAGGATGGGGTATTGGTTTGAGAAGTGATTGTGGTGACTATTATTTGTGATGATGAGGTTGGAGAGGATGGGTATATGTAGAACTGCAGAAAGAAAATTGGAAAGAATTGAAAAAGGATTTTTTTTATTATTTTTTTTGGGAAAAGGAATGTATTTGTACAAGGATTATTGGAAAGTAGAGAAGTTTGGAAAGAAATTAAAGAAAAGAAAGGAAAGGAATTGTAATAAAAGCAATTTTTTTTCTTTTTTAGAGAATTGCTGAAAAATAGAAAGAGATTGTAGAAATTTGGAAAGAAATAATGGAAAAGAGGGGAAAGAAATTGGAAAAAGTTGGAACGAAATTAATGAAAGAAAGGGAAAGAAATAAATGAAGAAAGAATGGTAATGAATAGAAAAGAAAGTAGAAAAGGAAAGAGATCAAACTAAATTTGCAAGTTTTTTTTGTTTAATTAAAATTGTTGTAAAAATAGAGGTGTGGAAAGGTGGAAAGAAATTTGAAAGAAAAAGAAAAGAATTAAAAGAAAGGAATTGTTAGAAAAGTTGAAATTTTTTATATGGAAATGTTGAAAGGAGGAAGCAAGATGCAAATAAAAGTGGAAAGAAATAAAAAAAAATGCAATTATTTTTTTATTGTTGTCAAAATAGAAGAGAGAGAAGAGATTGTGTAGAAGAAAAATCGGAAAGAAGTAAATGAAAGATTAGGATAGAAATAGATGGAAAGAAATTGAATGGACATTAATTAGAAAAATATGCAAAATTCTATTTTTTAGAAACTTGGAAAGAAATCAATTTGTGAAACAATTGCAAGGAGGAAGAGAAATAGAAGAGAAGGAAAGAAAATCACAAAAAGATTTGTTTTTTTTAATTTATAAAAATTGTAGAAAGGAAAAATTTATGGAGAGATGTCAAGAAAGAAGGAAAGCAACAAAGAAAGGAAACAAAATAAAAGGCAAGAATTTTTTTCTCTTATTTGGAAGATATACGGTATCACAAATCAAATACCAAATCAACCAACAAGATTTTTATTATCTACGCTAGAAAACAAAAGGAAAAAAGTAAAATAAAAATATTTTTTTGTGTTTTTTTATATTAAGAAAAAGAAATTTATAACCCGAAGGATTTAAAAACAAAAATTATTTTGGTCTCCGGCAACGGCGCCAAAATTTGTTTGCGAACAAATCAAACAGTTGTAAACAACTATAAAATTCGTTCGGCTTTCCTAAACAACAAGGATTGTTGTAGACGGTGTCGAACTCTGGGACCAAAAATATTTTAATTAATAAATCCAATCAATTATTCCAAGATTTTGATTGATTGAAAACACAGAAAATAACAGCAATTAAATAAAGAAGAGAGATTTATCTAATAAGAGAAAGCAATTAGGGGATAATGACATAGATTAGATTCACACTCATCAATAGCCAACAAATAAATATAGATCTAATTCATGTTTATGTCACAAACACGAATCAACGATAAATAGATTCTTAGAAAAAAATAAGTAAATAACGATAAGCATAGCCTATGCAGGAGTTGAGCTCTTAAACAACCATAGGCTATCAGGACAGATTCACTATTTTATTTCTAAAACACTGAAATTAGATCTAAATCTGGTAATAGTTAGATCGAACACGAATATACCCTGTGAAGGAGCATAGCTCTTAAACGACACAGAATATGAAGGTTCAGATCTATCCCTTGATTCAGATCCAGATCTACATATTAAAAGTCCTCATCTATTGGCTATGTGATTCATGTTGAATCATATCTATTAGCGTCATCACCCCCTAATCAAAGGGGATTAGCTAGACATAGCTAAAGAAGAAGAGAAACAGAAATTAAATAACATGAACATAAATAAAATAAAATAAAATAACAACTGAGAGAAAGGTGAAGAAGAGTTTTATTCCAAGAAGAGAATTACAGAATAAAACTAAGTGTGTTTTACAATGAATGAGATAAAGTGTATTTATAGCTGATATGACAAAGGCTACTTGGAAAATTACACAATGTGGGACTAAAGAATTAGTCCAAATAACACATAAGCTAGTGTGAACGCAGCTGTAGAGTGAGTGGTCTTGCAAACGAGCTAGTGTGAACGCAATATGAGTAAGAGGCCTTTCAAAGGAGCTAATGTGAACACGGCATGAGTATTCACTGAGCCAAATCTTTCTAAATGAACTCTATTTGCAACCGTTCTTCAAGCTTTAAACTCTTCAAGCTTTAGTAATTTCAAAACTTCACACTTTTTAAGCAAATTCTTCATGCTTTGTCCATCAAATGCTCTAAACCAAGTTTTTTATCAACAATCTGAAAACACAGCTATAAATACAGAATATCAATTCTTTTAAATAGAAAACTAGATAAATAAGCGGATAAATAAGCGGATAAATAAGCGGAACTGACCGGGAGTGAAATGGAGCTCGTTACAATTTATGGCGAGATAAATTGTTTGATTCAAATCAAACAACAGTTTATTGTTCTTTAACGATGAAATGCAAATGTGAGTAAATATCACTAACTTTGAACATTTTATAATTTCATGTTGTATTTTTAGAACTGTTAGATATTGGCTGATTGACTGTGTGTTGATTGTTTGATTGAACTGCTAGTCAGTTAGTTGAATTTCTATATTGATTCTGTTTAACAGAATATATCATATGAAACTGAAAGTGATGTTATCTATATTGTTTAACATCTGTGACGCAGGGAAACAGGTTGGAGGAATCCAACTGGATTCCTCAACATTTATTTTACTGTGATTCATATATTGTAATATATGATGTGATGTATAATCTGTTGTCGATTATATGTGTTAGAACGATATTGGTCATCGTGATTTGATGTGTAAAATATCATAACATACTGGAATGGTGAAAAGGGAATTTTCAAAATGAATATTGAAAATAAATTATTCATAAAATCAAAGGATTTTATAAAAGAGATAATATTTATAACAATCAAAGAAGATTTTATAAAAGGAATTATTTATAAATGGAATATTTATAAATAGAAATTTATTTATAAATGGATTATTTATAAATAGAAAATACTTAGAAATGGAACTGTAAAGAAATTATTTGCAAACCATTTGCAAATATATTAGAACGAGAAAGGTTTGTAAATCATTTACAAATCAGTCAGAAAGAGGAATATTTGAAAAAAAACCTTTACAAATGAAATCGAAAAGGAGATATTTTTAAAACCATTTACAAATAGAATTAAAAGGGAAATCATTTATAAAATGAAGAACCGTTACTAAAAGTAAATCTTTATAAATGAATAGTTTAATCGAGTTAAAAGGAGTTAATCGAATATAGTTTATTCGAATAGTAAAAGGAGTTAAAAGATGTTAGTTTAATCGAGTTAAAGGGAGTTAATCGATGTTAGTTTAATCGATTAGAGTTAAAGCAAATGAGTTAATCGAATATTGTTTATTCGAATAGTAAGAGGAGTTAATCGAATATAGTTTATTCAAATAGAATAAAGGAGTTAATCGAATATATAGTTTATTCAAATAGAATTAAAAGAGTTATCGAATATAGTTTATTCGATAGGAGTTAAGTGAACAGAGTTAAAGTTAAATCAAAAGAGTTTGGTGAATAGAATCAATTGAGTTAATCGAATATAGTTTATTCGAATAGAGTTAAAGGAGTTATCAAATATAGTTTATTCGAAAGGAGTTAAGTGAAATGAGTAAATCAATAGAATTAGTCCAATAGAGTTTATCTAATAGCGTTAGTCAAATAGAGTTATTCCAATAACATTAATCCAATAGAGTTAATTGATAAGGGTTAATCGAATAGAGTAAATTGAATAGAGTTATCGAATACACCTTATTCGAAGGATAGAATTATCGAATAAGAGATGATTCAAAGGAGGGTTAAGTAAGGAAGTTAGTTAAAGAAATATAAAGTGAGCTTTGCCTATTTCAAGGTTAGAAATGTTGTTCAGTTAAGGTCTGAGAGGTAGTTCTACCCCAACTTGATTCGCTTCGTATTTAACTAAGGAATGGTTAAGGTTCGATAGTAAAGGATGGTTAAGTGAATTTAGTAATTAAAGGAAATGGTTTGAGTTGGCATCGCGATGGTTTGTTTAAACATCTGTCTAAGTCCAATGAAGAAGCTTTGGAAATGTTTTTTCAAATAAAAAACCAGAAATGTTTTCTAATAAAGAATACAAGAAATGGAAATGTTTTCCATTGTTAATAGCGTATATTTTCCAAATTTAGAAAATAAGAAGTATTGAACATAGGGAAATAGGAGATAAGTAAATTAATGAAATAAAGAGATAAATGTTGAATGATGTTTGATTGATATAAATTTCCATTTGGAAATAATATCGTTGTTTGCACACCTGTTTTTCTTCGATAGAAATCATAGACTATCGAAGTTTTGACCATTTTAACGTTGTTAATATGGAAAGACCGGTTGGATTATTATCCAAAGAACAACACTGTATTGGCATAAGCGTTGCGAATCATATACGCCAAAGGAAATTGAAGACGGAGTTATGCAATGGCTATCCTGTTTACAGAATAGTGCCTTCGGTTCATCCTGTTCATGGATGACTTGTATGGACAGATGTCTGACAGAGTATTTCCAGACGATCACGTATATTGATTTCTCCAACTATACCAAGAGTGGAAGCGGAGAAAGAAACTTCTTTTAGCTAACACATAATTTATGGTTGAGGACGTCAATCGGTGATTTGATGGATTTGACGATGTGGCATTCAAAGTGAATCTGGTGTGATGACAAAGCGTAGCTTCTAGCCTCATCATCCAGTAAATGACAGAAATCGGGCTGGCAGCGTGGCTAAGTCGGTCGCACCGAAGTAGGGTGTATAATCACCTGATCTAGAGTTTCATTTACTTCTAAAAATCTATTGTTGATGCTGTCCCATTCGGGAAACGGTTGTTGATCCCAACCGTTGGTGATATACATTCGATACACTCAAGCGAAATGAGTGGTTGGTCATGTGTGGCTGGGCTTCAAGATGCTCTTATTGAACCCAGTGTATTCCTCTCTAGAGGTACACGAGCGAAAGGTGGTTCCATACCTTGTCATAGATGGAAATCCATTACCCAATACGTGCTTGCGTTTTGATTATATACTATGTATGTAGAACGTGAGATGAAAGTGTTTCTGCTAGATGATTATTATATTGTGTTGATAGACATTATTATAATATCAAAAGGTTTTTGATATAAAGATATTTTGGATTCTCATAAGGAAAAAACCCGTTCCGTTATACGGCGTGGTCTTATGAGATATCGTTTACCTGCTTGAACTATTCTAAACTGTTTTACCCATACCAGTCCCATGACTGACCCGGAGTTTATTTTGTTTTGTTTTCCCTAAACTCTTGGGTGCCTAAATTTGTACGGGCAGTCAAGTAGTCGGGATTTACAGATACTGGAAGAGCTGGAGCAGGAGGCTTCAGGATCATATAGCTATAGTTTTTTCCGCTGTGTTGAAAGTGATGTACTTTGATAATGATGTATATTCAAATACAAATGTATATTTCAAAGTTATGTTACATATATTATATGTTATTCGTTCCGCTGTGAGATTCGTGTTACTCTGATGTTGTGTTCTTCTTCTATTCTAAGTTTCTATCTTATCTACCCTCACCCTCTAATTTCTTTCACTAATGACTGGTATTTTTCGATGTTTTGTTAGTCGTCATCGTGTTTATGGTGATAACCAAAGTCGTCAAAAACCCGGGTCATTACAGTTGGTATCAGAGCTTAAGGTTAAGTGAATTACCTTGGCACTGTGGCGTGACTTGGTAGAGATAGGGTTAGTAATACCCTAGATTGAGTTGAGTGTATATATACGAGTGCGTATTCATAATTTGATAAAAAGTGGTTTTATATTGTGGAGATTTGTTGGTTGAGTCATTTATGGTTTCTGGTCGATCAGTTTGATCCACTGAATCGGTAGGATTTTGTAAACACTCGAATACGATGAACCGTCATGGTATGTTTTGAAAAGGGGTAAATTAAAATAAGTTTACCTAAGGTATACTGTGACGGCAAAGAATTACGCTCGGTCCGAACCAGTCGCTAAACCGATCAAGGCCGTTCGAAATGCCCTATCGTTTGAGAACAGGATAAAACAGAACACAAACAGAAGAACATTTCATTGTATGTTACAACAATGCATCAGATTACAAGAATATACAGAGTGTGAATAAATATTACACAGAAATATCAGAGATTTAAATTACATTTAAATACAACGCAGCGGAAAATAATACAATACACAACTAGAAGTAGATATACGGATACAAAGCTTTCCGGATATCGTTCCAGCTGTAAACCAGGATCCTATGAATATAAATCTGCAAAACCAAAACTACTAGCTGCCCGTGTCGAAATAAGGGCACCCAGAGTTTAGGTTAAAACAATAAACTCCAGGTCAGTCATGGGACTGGTGTGAGAACTAAAATAGTTATTAATCTTTATTTTAAAGTTGGGTAAATCAAGGGACCACGCCGTATAACACGGAACGGGTTTCCTCCCAAGAATACCAGTGCATAAAACAAACAGCGCAATGCTAAATAAAGAAAAATGAAGCTGTTATAAGACCCAGGTCCCATCACACAATGCAACGCAAGCCGGAGGATAGGGTTTTTACCTTATAACAGCCAAAGCATGCTTGATACGTTTAAAACAAATCATTTGATACTATTATAAGTGCATAGTGTATAAAACAACTTCAAATCATAAGTATCAATCATAGACGGCATAAGTGCCCCATCCCACAATGTCGCCATACTAGGCTCTACAAATGAAACCGCAAATGTCACGTATTTGGAAATTGGATTTCCATCTATGAACCGAGGCAAAAGATAGTCCTCAACCGATTCGAGACGCTCTAGCCCGCCCCTCAGGACCCAGACTCAGGTGGGCCCTTGGATCGTCAGGGCCGGTCCACCGATGTGGATTAAAATGCCTGAACAATACGTCTCCCCACCCTATGGGGTGTAAGTCTGGTCCGTCTGCCGACCAGAATGCATCGGCCGAAACCGATATAACCGAGGCGCCTCGCAACAGCAACAACCACATAAGTCAAACTCGTCAGGGCGTGTAAAACCACTGACGCCACTTCTAGCTAGAAAGAAACGCAAGTCCTCCCTGAGGTCCGTCTCCCGTTTTTGGTTCATACCGGGTGTGAAACTCGCGAAATAAACGTTACACAAAGCTACGCCACAAAGGCCGTGCTTTGATCATCACCACAAGACTTTGCTTTTCAACAAAAGCCTCGATCTATTGCCACTTAGGCATGCCACATAGGAAATTCACTCCATGCGTTTGATATCCATCAATATATAACCCCTGAGCTCGTACGTCTCAGAGAAGGGCGTTAAGCAAGAGAATAAATTCTCCGCCGCCAAACAGATATATATTTAATAGAGATCAATCACACGGACTAAAATCCAATGTCAGACACACAGTCCATTTACAAGTCCGTTCTGGGGCTGAACGAAACCGGAGGCACCTAGTACCCCGCATATCCATCGATCTCCAAGCACGTCTGGACGATCACTAACTGTTTCCATCTTCTTGGGTGTACAGCCTAATCAAGATCATCAGTAATCACCCAAACGACGTGAAGACTTCCGGTCTTCGACCACCGTCTTCATCTTCGACACCACGTCAAATCAGTTATTCAGAATGGGATAAACCCGGTTTTTCTGAATAACTCGCGTATATATTATAAAAGTGTTACACCAACACAACATACGTCTCATTCCAATTCAGAATATTCTTTTATTCAAATATTCCTATACTTTGGGAAAAGTTCCCATTAATTTTATCCAAGATAAATTCTTTAAATTTATTCTTTAATCTCCTTTGAATATCAATTCAAACTAGTCGGGATTAGCGAACCACACCGAAGTAATCATTTATTTTATTTCCCAATCCCAACCTATTCATCTCATGAAGTACAACTGGTAATACTTCATATCTAACACCACAGTGTTATCGGTAAATTCAATTACCATCTCACGTTTAAATCTAATTAAAGATTTAACTATCGCTTGGAGCAAAACTGGTGATACTCCATTCTCGAGTATTTCAATCTAATTAAAGATTCATTAAAACTCCACTTAGTTTTAATCTTTAACTGGGTTAAATAATCAGTGTCATTTAAAACACAGTTCACGATAAACCCAAAATCACATTCATTAATTATCGGGTTAAAGAACGGGTGTTATTTAAAACACTGTCCACGATAAACCCAAAAATCAATATCAATTCAATTCCAATTAAATATTATTTAATTGGTACACTTCATTAAATCTAAATAAAAAGATTTAATCTTTTCTCAACTGGGTTCAAGAACAGCGTTAGTGAAGACACCATTCACGACAAACCCAAATCACATTTGATATTAAATACAAGGCTTTGAATAGAAAATATATCGGCTTATATTCAATATCAAATTCTACGACTAACAAATATCGTATTGGAAATAACGATATATACATATATATATATATATATATATATATCTTTCAAATTCCCATAACCAAATCTGTATAATCATGAATTCCAACATCGAAATATTCCGAGGACAATTTCGATTCAAATCCACTCCAATGCAATCATTGGAAATTCTGGTTATTTCCAAAACCCTTTTCCAAATTCAATTTATTTAAAAATAAATAGAATTATAATTCTAGTTCAAAACTAGTTCATTCCGATAAAAATCTATTTTTTTTCTTTTCAAATATGGCGTTTTTCATCCCAAATCTTCACAAATCATTTCTCATGATTTTACACAAATTATTACTATTTTTAATAATTTTATCAAGGCACGTACAGTCGATTTCCATCAACGGCCATCGAACTGCACTTACAGCGACCTTTTTCAAATTTGATTTGGACATAATTCCAAATCCAACTGTTAGATTTCTAATTTCTAATATTCTTTAGAAAGATCTTTTCGATACGAACCCAACGGTTCCGGTTGTAGGAGAATCCGACGGTCGGATCTCCCGTAATGTCCGTTTGAAATCAATGGTCGAAATTCGCGAACTGCCGCGGCGCGGCGCGTTCTATTCAGGCCATTATATTATATATATAATATATATAATATATATTTCGTCTATTTCTATTTAAAACGAATTATATAAATAGTTTTAAATTCGTTTCAAAAGCAATTTCAACTTCTATTTCAATTCAAATTAAAATTGAATTCTTCTTTATAAATTCGTTTTAAAATTCATTTCTATTCAATTCAAATTTCAATTCAATTTGAATTCATTTCAATTCGCTTTCAATTCAATTTGAATTCGTTTTTAATTCATTTCGAAATCGTTTTCAATTCAATTCATTTCGAAATCGTTTTCAATTCAATTCATTTCGAAATAGTTTTCAATTCAATTCATTTCGAAATCGTTTTCAATTCAGTTCATTTCGAAATCGTTTTCAATTCAATTCATTTCGAAATCGTTTTCAATTCAATTCATTTCGAAATCGTTTTCAATTCAATTCATTTCGAAATCGTTTTCAATTCAATTCATTTCGAAATCGTTATAAATATCGTTCACGTCAAAATGGCGTCAAACTAATCAACACGGCTTCATAAATCTCTATTTTCAAATATTCTATTTCAAATATTTCTATTTCAAACATTTTCATTTCAAATATTTCTTTTTCAAATATTTTCATTTCAAATATTTCTTTTTCGAAACTAGAATGAGGCCCAATCAATTACCATATAATGTTAATTATATGGATTTTCTACAACACATGTATATATCAACAACGATGAATAATCAACCATCATCCAAAGTGCACTACACTGTATAAGCATCAAATATAGATATCTAACGCTTATAACAGCCTGTCAATCAATCGATCGACACACAACTAAACAATCGGGATTAGTGTACGTCAAATATCATCCCAATACCCGTGTAGGGTTTCAAACAATCAAACACAGATTTTATTTGTGCAGTTGGGCGATGTGTAAAATTTATCGTCCCAATCAATGTCCTTCAAATAGGTGTACATAAACAAACCGTCTGGTTTGTAAATGAATATTTATTTATTCACATTCACATTAAAAATTATATTTTTAACGATAAAATATTTTATTTCAACACATGAATTTCTATTCGGTTCATTTACACAATAAAAATGATATTTATATTTTTCTAACTTATTTTAGAAAATTTCGGCGGCATAACGGCACGATACTAGAAACGGGACAAGGCCTAGCCTTATCCCCGGTCTAGTGAAGGCCCACGCGATTCGCACATCAATCAAACCATTCAATTTCACCAAACAATTCAATTCAATCAAATAATCTAATTAAATTATGCAATCAAACAAACAAGTCCATGGTCTGTGGACGATTGTGTCGGGTGCTACTAAGCACCGTCTGCATCCTAGTATATATATATAACTAGAAAATAAATTGAAGAGTGAGAAATTCTCACATATAGCTAACCTAGCTCCACGGCACTTCATTGATAGAAATCTTCATCGCTATCGCATCTTCGTCGTCTTCGTTGGCCGTATTCACTACATACATAAAAATCACAATTTTATATTCTCTTTACTTCACGATTAAATAAAGTTCAGATTTTTATTTCACTTCATATATTTACAACGCTTCTTCCTATATAAAAATTATATTTTTATATTTCTACTTCTTATATAAAGTTTGAACTTTTATCATCATAACTATATAAAAATCATATTTTTTTTTATTTCCACTTTGATAAAAACCATATTTTTAATACTCTACCTAAGTAAAAATCATATTTTTATTATCTACATTATATAAAAATTATATTTTTAACTTCTACATTATATAAAAATTATATTTTTATCCTTTCTATAATATAAAAATTATATTTTTATATCTTCTATAAATTAAAAATCGAATTTTTATTCTTTCTAAAATATAAAAATTATATTTTTATCACAGTATATATTTAAAAAAAACTGCATTTTATATATGTTCAAAACTGCATTTTATATATGTTCATAAAATAAAATTAAAAACTGATTTAACTCACTGTTATAATATGATAAAAACTGAAAATAAATGAAAGTAAAGACTCACATCTTTTTGGTGAATAAAAAACTATCTTTGGTCGCGGGGAAGCCTATTGGCGGCGCTAGGTGATGGAGAGGCCGGCGTCAGGGTGTGGGAGTGGGGCAGGTGGCGCGGAGGGTAGCTCGGGATGGCTGGCGTCGGGCTTGAGGTGCTAGGGCCTTGGGTTTCGAATTGGGGGATAACCGCGATTTAGGGATTCAAGGGGATACTGGGGAGGGTTTTCACGGCTCAGGGGCTATGGATCGTCGGAGGTGGAGCTGGGGACCGCCAGCGGCGGCGCGAGTAGAGGAGGAGCGCGGTGAAGGGTCCGTCGCCATCGTCGCTTTGTGTTTTTTTTTTTTATCGGTTTTCTGTAAAGGAAGAGAGAGAGTGGAGTGGAGGGAGTGAGAGGGTTTTATTTTATTTTAATTATTTAATTATTTAAATTATCCACTTAAAGTTGACTTCTCTTTCGAACTCAAAACGAGACCCAACGACTGTCGTCCCTAGCTAATTACCCCCATTCCGAACACAATGGGATATGTTTCATAGGCCAATTCGATCGTTACGATCAGTTTTCGTCCAAATTAAAATATAAATCAATGTATATTAAATTTAAACGCACATTTCAATTTACCGGGGCCACATACTAACTCGAAAAATTCCCGAAAAATTATTTCTAGCTTCGTATTGACGATACGGTCCTAACAAAACTAGTTTCGTCGAATTCTGAGACCGTTTGAAAAATGGCCAATTTCCAGTCGATTAAATTCAACTGAAATGGTCAAAACACGTATTCCTTTGCCACGCTCACATATTGATTCGAAAAATTATGAAATTTGGAATCTATCAATAATTCGACACTGCGGATCCAACAAAAGTGGTTTCGTCGAATTCCGAGGTCATTTGCAAAATTCCCATTTTTAAGGGCCTGAATTCCATAGCGACTATTTAGAATTTTCAATTGGACATATCTTTTGATTCCCGCTAAGAAATTTTGATTTTTCGGATTCGTTGGAAAGATATTATCAATTAGACCCCATTATTTTTGGTTTCACTAAAATCCAGATTGTTTTGCACCCGGTACATTCAATTGAAGTTTGAAATCGAATTATCAAACTACCGCGCCATTTTCAATTCTATTATATAATTATATATAATTATTTATATTCTAACGACGACGCGTATAATATATACGTTCGAATTCTATTCAAAATAAATTTCTCGTCAATATTATTTAAAATAATTCATTTTAAATAATCAAAATTCGCTAAAATAGCCAAAATAAAAATTTCAAACTGGCTCGCATTTTCCGGGTTATTACAATCTCCCCCACTTAAAACTTTTCGTCCCCGAAAAGGAACAAAGTCGAAAGTGGTTTGATAATTCAACTCTACGTTCGATCTGGCTTCCATTCTCCAACTTTTCAGTTTCTGAGAATTTTTCAAAAATTTCAAAAATTTGGCTAACACCCTAAATTTTCGAAAAATTTCGCCATAACCTCCCCTGCACCGGGAGCATCGGGGAATTTCAAATAGCTTCCCCGGTCCTTCTAATCTCAAAAAGAAAAAGAAAAAGCCAAGCGGCTAGCCAATAGGCTCATAAAATCATCATCACCCAAACAAAACAGTAAATTATGTAGTAAACATGTACCTATTTGTCGGGCAAACAAATTTTATTCTCTGCTCTTGCCTCCTTGCTATGAACTGTTCAATGCAAGTATAGGTATATGCAAGCAAACACAACCAATTTTCAATATAATTCAATATTTGTTTCAATTAGGCTAAATGGTTCAAAATTATCAACCAAATAAACAAACAACACAAACATCAATCAATTAGTTGATTAGCTTTTCAAATGCATAACTTTGATATATAGTCAAAAATCACATTTTTTATGCCAAATCACAACAATAGGCCCTATCTAATTTTGGTTCTCACACCAGTCAATAGGAAATATATAGAAATCTCACTTTCGTCGCTCGAAAATAAATACTTGCGACAGTGCCCCATCACCGGAATTATTCCCGGGCACTAGAGGGATTCTATATCTACCCAATATATTAAAACTTCGAACACACGTTTGCAAGACATATATGCAAAATCTTTATATACTGGATTGCCCAAATTCATATAAATAAATAATCAAATAAGAATAGTTGATTTAAATTTCAAAACAAAACTTGTTTATACTTTTAAAAATATACTCTTCACACTCGTTCTAGGATACTACTGATCCCATCTCTAACGAGTCATTCCCATTGGATTTTGCTAGTCCAATATCTGATGAATTCTTTCGTAGGGTTCTAATGTGTCTTGTTCTCTGCTTTGTAAACCAAAGCTCTGATACCAACTGTGACGGCAAAGAATTACGCTCGGTCCGAACCAGTCGCTAAACCGATCCAGGCCGTTCGAAACGCCCTATCGTTTGAGAACAGGACAAAACAGAACACAAACAGAAGAACATTTCATTGTATGTTACAACAATGCATCAGATTACAAGAATATACAGAGTATGAATAAATATTACACAGAAATATCGGAGATTTAAATTACATTTAAATACAACGCAGCGGAAAATAATACAATACACAACTAGAAGTAGATATACGGATACAAAGCTTTCCGGATATCGTTCCAGCTGTATACCAGGATCCTATGAATATAAATCTGCAAAACCAAAACTACTAGCTGCCCATGTCGAAATAAGGGCACCCATAGTTTAGGTTAAAACAATATACTCCAGGTCAGTCATGGGACTGGTGTGAGAACTAAAACAGTTATTAATCTTTATTTTAAAGTAGGGTAAATCAAGGGACCACGCCGTATAACACGGAACGGGTTTCATCCCAAGAATACCAGTGCATAAAACAAACAGCGCAATGCTAAATAAAGAAAAATGAAGCTGTTATAAGACCCAGGTCCCATCACACAATGCAACGCAAGCCGGAGGATAGGGTTTTTACCTTATAACAGCCAAAGCATGCTTGATACGTTTAAAACAAATCATTTGATACTATTATAAGTGCATAGTGTATAAAACAACTTCAAATCATAAGTATCAATCATAGACGGCATAAGTGCCCCATCCCACTATGTCGCCATACTAGGCTCTACAAATGAAACCGCAAATGTCACGTATTTGGAAATTGGATTTCCATCTATGAACCGAGGCAAAAGATAGTCCTCAACCGATTCGAGACGCTCTAGCCCGCCCCTCAGGACCCAGACTCAGGTGGGCCCTTGGATCGTCAGGGCCGGTCCACCGATGTGGATTAAAATGCCTGAACAATACGTCTCCCCACCCTATGGGGTGTAAGTCTGGTCCGTCTGCCGACCAGAATGCATCGGCCGAAACCGATATAACCGAGGCGCCTCGCAACAGCAACAACCACATAAGTCAAACTCGTCAGGGTGTGTAAAACCACTGACGCCACTTCTAGCTAGAAAGAAACGCAAGTCCTCCCTGAGGTCCGTCTCCCGTTTTTGGTTCATACCGGGTGTGAAACTCGCGAAGTAAACGTTACACAAAGCTACGCCACAAAGGCCGTGCTTTGATCATCACCACAAGACTTTGCTTTTCAACAGAAGCCTCGATCTATTGCCACTTAGGCATGCCACACAGGCAATTCACTCCATGCGTTTGATATCCATCAATATATAACCCCTGAGCTCGTACGTCTCAGAGAAGGGCGTTAAGCAAGAGAATAAATTCTCCGCCGCCAAACAGATATATATTTAATAGAGATCAATCACACGGACTAAAATCCAATGTCAGACACACAGTCCATTTACAAGTCCGTTCTGGGGCTGAACGAAACCAGAGGCACCTAGTACCCCGCATATCCATCGATTTCCAAGCACGTCTGGACGATCACTAACTGTTTCCATCTTCTTGGGTGTACAGCCCAATCAAGATCATCAGTAATCACCCAAACGACGTGAAGACTTCCGGTCTTCGACCACCGTCTTCATCTTCGACACCACGTCGAATCAGTTATTCAGAATGGGATAAACCCAGTCTTTCTGAATAACTCGCGTATATATTATAAAAGTGTTACACCAACACAACATACGTCTCATTCCAATTCAGAATATTCTTTTATTCAAATATTCCTATACTTTGGGAAAAGTTCCCATTAATTTTATCCAAGATAAATTCTTTAAATTTATTCTTTAATCTCCTTTGAATATCAATTCAAACTAGTCGGGATTAGCGAACCACACCGAAGTAATCATTTATTTTATTTCCCAATCCCAACCTATTCATCTCATGAAGTACAACTGGTAATACTTCATATCTAACACCACAGTGTTATCGGTAAATTCAATTACCATCTCACGTTTAAATCTAATTAAAGATTTAACTATCGCTTGGAGCAAAACTGGTGATACTCCATTCTCGAGTATTTCAATCTAATTAAAGATTCATTAAAACTCCACTTAGTTTTAATCTTTAACTGGGTTAAAGAATCAGTGTCATTTAAAACACAGTTCACGATAAACCCAAAATCACATTCATTAATTATCGGGTTAAAGAACGGGTGTTATTTAAAACACTGTCCACGATAAACCCAAAAATCAATATCAATTCAATTCCAATTAAATATTATTTAGTTGGTACACTTCATTAAATCTAAATAAAAAGATTTAATCTTTTCTCAACTGGGTTCAAGAACAGCGTTAGTGAAGACACCATTCATGACAAACCCAAATCACATTTGATATTAAATACAAGGCTTTGAATAGAAAATATATCGGCTTATATTCAATATCAAATTCTACGACTAACAAATATCGTATTGGAAATAACGATATATATATATATATATATATATATATATATCTTTCAAATTCCCATAACCAAATCTGTATAATCACGAATTCCAACATCGAAATATTCCGAGGACAATTTCGATTCAAATCCACTCCAATGCAATCATTGGAAATTCTGGTTATTTCCAAAACCCTTTTCCAAATTCAATTTATTTAAAAATAAATAGAATTATAATTCTAGTTCAAAACTAGTTCATTCCGATAAAAATCTATTTTTTTTCTTTTCAAATATGGCGTTTTTCATCCCAAATCTTCACAAATCATTTCTCATGATTTTACACAAATTATTACTATTTTTAATAATTTTATCAAGGCACGTACAGTCGATTTCCATCAACGGCCATCGAACTGCACTTACAGCGACCTTTTTCAAATTTGATTTGGACATAATTCCAAATCCAACTGTTAGATTTCTAATTTCTAATATTCTTTAGAAAGCTCTTTTCGATACGAACCCAACGGTTCCGGTTGTAGGAGAATCCGACGGTCGGATCTCCCGTAATGTCCGTTTGAAATCAATGGTCGAAATTCGCGAACTGCCGCGGCGCGGCGCGTTCTATTCAGGCCATTATATTATATATATAATATATATAATATATATTTCGTCTATTTCTATTTAAAACGAATTATATAAATAGTTTTAAATTCGTTTCAAAAGCAATTTCAACTTCTATTTCAATTCAAATTAAAATTGAATTCTTCTTTATAAATTCGTTTTAAAATTCATTTCTATTCAATTCAAATTTCAATTCAATTTGAATTCATTTCAATTCGCTTTCAATTCAATTTGAATTCGTTTTTAATTCATTTCGAAATCGTTTTCAATTCAATTCATTTCGAAATCGTTTTCAATTCAATTCATTTCGAAATCGTTTTCAATTCAATTCATTTCGAAATCGTTTTCAATTCAATTCATTTCGAAATCGTTTTCAATTCAATTCATTTCGAAATCGTTTTCAATTCAATTCATTTCGAAATCGTTTTCAATTCAATTCATTTCGAAATCATTTTCAATTCAATTCATTTCGAAATCGTTTTCAATTCAATTCATTTCGAAATCGTTATAAATATCGTTCACGTCAAAATGGCGTCAAACTAATCAACACGGCTTCATAAATCTCTATTTTCAAATATTCTATTTCAAATATTTCTATTTCAAACATTTTCATTTCAAATATTTCTTTTTCAAATATTTTCATTTCAAATATTTCTTTTTCGAAACTGGAATGAGGCCCAATCAATTACCATATAATGTTAATTATATGGATTTTCTACAACACATGTATATATCAACAACGATGAATAATCAACCATCATCCAAAGTGCACTACACTGTATAAGCACCAAATATAGATATCTAACGCTTATAACAGCCTGTCAATCAATCGATCGACACACAACTAAACAATCGGGATTAGTGTACGTCAAATATCATCCCAACACCCGTGTAGGGTTTCAAACAATCAAACACAGATTTTATTTGTGCAGTTGGGCGATGTGTAAAATTTATCGTCCCAATCAATGTCCTTCAAATAGGTGTACATAAACAAACCGTCTGGTTTGTAAATGAATATTTATTTATTCACATTCACGTTAAAAATTATATTTTTAACGATAAAATATTTTATTTCAACACATGAATTTCTATTCAGTTCATTTACACAATAAAAATGATATTTATATTTTTCTAACTTATTTTAGAAAATTTCGGCGGCATAACGGCACGATACTAGAAACGGGACAAGGCCTAGCCTTATCCCCGGTCTAGTGAAGGCCCACGCCATTCGCACATCAATCAAACCATTCAATTTCACCAAACAATTCAATTCAATCAAATAATCTAATTAAATTATGCAATCAAACAAACAAGTCCATGGTCTGTGGACGATTGTGTCGGGTGCTACTAAGCACCGTCTGCATCCTAGTATATATATATAACTAGAAAATAAATTGAAGAGTGAGAAATTCTCACATAAAGCTATCCTAGCTCCACGGCACTTCATTGATAGAAATCTTCATCGCTATCGCATCTTCGTCGTCTTCGTTGCCCGTATTCACTACATACATAAAAATCACATTTTTATATTCTCTTTACTTCACGATTAAATAAAGTTCAGATTTTTATTTCACTTCATATATTTACAACGCTTCTTCCTATATAAAAATTATATTTTTATATTTCTACTTCTTATATAAAGATTGAACTTTTATCATCATAACTATATAAAAATCATATTTTTTTTATTTCCACTTTGATAAAAACCATATTTTTAATACTCTACCTAAGTAAAAATCATATTTTTATTATCTACATTATATAAAAATTATATTTTTAACTTCTACATTATATAAAAATTATATTTTTATCCTTTCTATAATATAAAAATTATATTTTTATATCTTCTATAAATTAAAAATCGAATTTTTATTCTTTCTAAAATATAAAAATTATATTTTTATCACTGTATATATTTAAAAAAAACTGCATTTTATATATGTTCAAAACTGCATTTTATATATGTTCATAAAATAAAATTAAAAACTGATTTAACTCACTGTTATAATATGATAAAAACTAAAAATAAATGAAAGTAAAGACTCACATCTTTTTGGTGAATAAAAAACTATCTTTGGTCGCGGGGAAGCCTATTGGCGGCGCTAGGTGATGGAGAGGCCGGCGTCAGGGTGTGGGAGTGGGGCAGGTGGCGCGGAGGGTAGCTCGGGATGGCTAGCGTCGGGCTTGAGGTGCTAGGGCCTTGGGTTTCGAATTGGGGGATAACCGCGATTTAGGGATTCAAGGGGATACTGGGGAGGGTTTTCACGGCTCAGGGGCTATGGATCGTCGGAGGTGGAGCTGGGGACCGCCAGCGGCGGCGCGAGCAGAGGAGGAGCGCGGTGAAGGGTCCGTCGCCATCGTCGCTTTGTTTTTTTTTTTAGCGGTTTTCTGTAAAGGAAGAGAGAGAGTGGAGTGGAGGGAGTGAGAGGGTTTTATTTTATTTTAATTATTTAATTATTTAAATTATCCACTTTAAGTTGACTTCTCTTTCGAACTCAAAACGAGACCCAACGACTGTCGTCCCTAGCTAATTACCCCCATTCCGAACACAATGGGATATGTTTCGTAGGCCAATTCGGTCGTTACGATCAGTTTTCGTTCAAATTAAAATATAAATCAATGTATATTAAATTTAAACGCACATTTCCATTTACCGGGGCCACATACTAACTCGAAAAATTCCCGAAAAATTATTTCTAGCTTCGTATTGACGATACGGTCCTAACAAAACTAGTTTCGTCGAATTCTGAGACCGTTTGAAAAATGGCCAATTTCCGGTCGATTAAATTCAACTGAAATGGTCAAAACACGTTTTCCTTTGCCACGCTCACATATTGATTCGAAAAATTATGAAATTTGGAATCTAGCAATAATTTCGACACTGCGGATCCAACAAATGTGGTTTCGTCGAATTCCGAGGTCATTTGCCAAATTCCCATTTTTAAGGGCCTGAATTCCATAGCGACTATTCAGAATTTTCAACTGGACATATCTTTTGATTCCCGCTATGAAATTTTGATTTTTCGGATTCGTTGGAAAGATATTATCAATTAGACCCCATTATTTTTGGTTTCACTAAAATCCGGATTGTTTTGCACCCGGTACATTCAATTGAAGTTTGAAATCGAATTATCGAACTACCGCGCCATTTTCAATTCTATTATATAATTATATATAATTATTTATATTCTAACGACGACGCGTATAATATATACGTTCGAATTCTATTCAAAATAAATTTCTCGTCGGTATTATTTAAAATAATTCATTTTAAATAATCAAAATTCGCTAAAATAGCCAAAATAAAAATTTCAAACTGGCTCGCATTTTCCGGGTTATTACATATATCTTGATATAGAGAAGATATATATATCAAAATTATAATATAATGGATATACTGGTTGCTATTATAATCGAGTAAGATTATAAATTAAATGGTTATATAAATAACCAATCAGAATTCATATAAGTGAAATACGTGAAATCAGATGAGTTGAATCTGAAATTTTAAACCAGCAATTGAGTTAAAACTCTGGAGAATTGGATAAGTGTTTGTAAATGAATTTGGATTGAAAATAAGGAAACTTTAAGATCCTGGGAGATTTTAAATTGTTTTACAAGCAGTGTGAATTATATTTTGAAATGAATTTCAAAGTAGAAATGTTTAGAAATGGTTTTATAGTATTGAACTCACTTCGATCGCTGGAAAATAGATTCTGATGATGACAGCTGCATCATCAGTATTCATTTTCGAGTTGTAAGTGATGAATTACTACCAGAGATACTGTTTTGAATTTGTTTTGGGAAAGACAAGTTGTGTTGAATTTCAAAATGGGATTTATAATAAAGAATGAATAAATAAAGTTTGAAAAGGAATTTGAATAAAGGAAGTTCAAACATAGAATTTAAATAAGAGAATTCAAATAGATTTGGATATAGAATTTGAATATAGAAATTCAAATGCAATTCAAATATAGAATTTGAATATAGAAAATATAAAGGAATTCAAATATAGGATTTGAATATATAGAATTTGAATATAGAATTAAAATGAGATTTATGATATAGATTTTGAATAGAATTTGATATATCGGATTTGAATATATAGAATTCGAATATAGAATTCAAATGGAATTTAAAATATAGAATTTGAATATATAGAATTTGAATAGAATTTGATATATAGATTTGAATAATAAAAGTGATATAAAATTTGAATAGAAATTGAATAGAATTAACTAAGTCGAAGAGGAATTAGTTAATCGAGTTTTAAATTTGAAGTTGAACTTTGAAAGGTGAATTGGATTTGTAAATGGATATTCGAAATCGAATATAGAACTTAAATTTGAAATTTGGATTCAAATTAGTTAATAAGCAAGTTAAAATATATTTGAACATGTCATGTTCAAATATAAAAGTGAAATAGACTAAAGAGTTAATTAACAAATTAATTAACGAATTGAGTTAAAAAAATCAGGTATAATTAAAATGGATTGGGCAGGTATAAATATACATGAGATAGGTATGGATAGGGTATGAAGATATATAAACAGAATGCTCGACGAAAAGGTATGTATTTAATTCATATATGAGATTTTATGCGCCGTATCGGCTAGCCGCTTGGCTTTTTATTTTTCCTTTGGATTGGTGAGGGCCATGGGAGGCTATTTGAAATATCCCGATGCTCCTGGTACAAAGGAGGTTATGGAGAATTTTTCCGGGAATTTAAGGAGTTAGAATATTTTTAAGATAATTTGATAGTTAGAAATCAACGTATCGATATATATATATATATATATATATATATATATATATATATATATAGAAGTCGATAAGGAAACGAACTTAGAAATAGAATAGTAAAATCAAAAAGGAAGACTAAGAATAAAATCTAGTAAGAATAGAAAGAGGAAGCGTATATGTGTTTAAAAGTGAATAAGAATTGTATGGTATTGATTATTCGAGTAAGTAGTCATATCTGTTTTGACGTTATAAATGTTATTCAGTCAAGGTCTAAGAGGTAGTTATACCCCAACTTGATTGATTTCATTATTAACAAATAAATAGTAAGATTTCAGGCTCGAAGATCAATGTTGAATAAGATTTAGTTGAATATAGTATTTGGGTTGTCGTAACGATGTTTTACACAACATCCATTTTAACCTAAATAAGTGTAAACTTGGAAATATAATAAAGAATATTTCCTAAGTATAGAAATAAACGAGATCGGAAAAGAGATAAGTAATTGGAATATTTTCCAATTATAAATAGCATATATTTTCTAAAGTTTAGAAAATAAAGGAAGGCGGTATTTGGAAATGTTTTCAAAATAACAAAAAGGCCAATATGGTTATTGAAAATATTTGGTTAACAAATATTGATAAAGAAATAGAGAAGTGAATTAACTAATGGATTATTAATTAAGGGCTCAGTGACATTTTCAAAAGGAAAATTTGATTTTTGAAAAGAGTAAACTGTTTAAAAACTCCCAGGGAAAGACTGTTTGAATTAAAAACAAATTTAACAGAAATTTTTGAAAGCAAAATTGAATTAAAGTAAAGCCAGTAAAGTGGTAACTAAGATTGAATTAGAATGATATCAAGACAAACTGGATTATGAGATTCAAATTTGAAGTGTAATGTGATAATCAAGTTAAGAGTTGGGAATCGAGAAGAAACTTGAGTTGAAATGGAAATTTGGTTTGGTAAAAGGGAATGGTTGTGTTGGAGATAAAAGTGATTTTAGAATTTGATTGGGATAACATTGGTATATGCTGAGTTGATAGCATATGGAAGTGACAGAGTTGATATGTCCGACAAAAAGGTACAAGTTTATAATTCATACGGTATGAGATTTTGATAAGCCAAATTGGCAAGCCGCTTAGCTGTTTGATTTTCTTTTGGGTTGGAGATGGCCCAGAGAGGCGAGTTGGAGTTTGACCGATTGACCAGTACAAAGGAGGTGCTGGCAAAAAATTTCGAAAAGTTAAGGCGTTAGAGAATTTTCAGGATTTTTGAAAATTTTCGTTGATAAGATTTAATTTTTATTTAATTGAAATTAAATTGTTTTGGATGAAACTGAAGTTAAGAAGTGAACAAATATGTTCTAACCAGTCGATAGGGTCGTCCTCTACCTTTTAGCAATTTCGAGGACGAAATTATTTTAAGTGGGGAAGATTGTAATGACCCGCATTGGCAGAGGTATTTTAATTAATTTATTTAATTATACAAATGGTGATATAGTGAATTAAATGGTCATGGAATTAAATAATGATGAATATTTAATTAAAATAATAAATTAAATAATATATTTAATTCAGAAATAATCAGAATTGGCTGAAATGGCGATATGGTGTGAACTGGATCATCTGTGATATTTAATTCAGTTTATAATTGAATTTGAATAACGAATATATTATTTGAACGACAGTTTGAACGTATAGTTTATAATATAATTATAAACGAGCTTGAAATGGCGCTGCAGTTCGATATTTGGCGATTTGATCTTCAACTGAATGTATAGGATTCATTTTAAGCCGGATTCCTGTGAAACAAGAAACGTGTGGAGCTGGTAGAGTATATATTTCTAGTGGAAGAGAAAAATCTGGATTTCATCGTGTATATTTTGATTTATGTCCAAATCAAATTTTAGAAAAGTCGCTGTGGAATTCCTTTATAATTTATAAAGAAATTATTTATATTTTTAAAAGGAATTTCAATATAAATCAAATACCGGGTTGACCCAGATTGAAATATCGAGTTGGAAATTCATATAGGAATAATCTAGAGACATAGGGTATTCCACTGTGAGTATGTACGATAATATAAATTTATTTATATTTAATTTAATTATACTTAAATATATTTATATATTTAAATGGGTCATTCAGAGCTTTAAAAATAGCCAGTTTTTCATACTACCTCAGAATTCGATGAAACCAATTTTGTTGGATTCGTAATGTCAAATTATTGTTAGATTTCCAGTTTCATGATTTTTAGAGTCACTGTGTGGTCGTACGGATTTTTAGAGTGAGAAACATTCGATATTTTGACGGTTAAAAATACACTGTGTGAGCATACGGAGTCGGAATTCGACGAAACCAGTTTCGTTGGGACCGTAATGTCGAACTCTAGCTACATGTCCAGTTTCATGATTTTTGAGTATCGTGTGTGACCACACAAATTTTTAGAAGGAAATAATGAATTAACAAAGAAGTAATATGCCGAGAATATGCCATTTTCACCCTATAAATACCATACCTTTACATCCTAACCTAATTCTATTTCAACAGAATTCAACAAATAAAAATCGCGCCGTTGTTTTCCTTTTCAGTAGAAAGGTTCGATCTTCAAAGATCATTTAAAAATCAAAAGAATTCTTATAAAAACCAAAACAAATGTATTTGGTTACAACAGAGGATGCTCTTCATCTCTATACCCTTTGTTTCGAGTTCGGCCACTTTTCCTGGAACCGACAGTTGCAGCGAAAGCTAGGGTTCATAGATTCGAGAGTGTGAGTGATAAATCGTAATTCGAGTGTGATAATTGGATTCCTGGCATCGTTTCGCACCTACTGTGAGTATTTGGTGGATTTCGATCAATTAATGGGATGTGCGATTCTCTGTAGCGTGGATTCTGGGAGGAGGACGGAAATCGTTCGTTGCCTGCGAGTTGGATATTTTAATAACGTATAGAAGGGGATTTCGATGAAGAGAAACATGGCGCTTTCAGTTTGTTGAATCGTGGGATAATGGAGTGGGAGGAAGCGGTCGAAGATTTTGAAAATGGGTTACTGGAAGGAGCGTTGACCTCTGAAGTTTGTGGAGGAAGAATCATCACGTTGGGCTTCTTCAAACAGTAAATGGGCCAACGAAAATCTATTGGATGAGGCCCAATTATTTATATGATATGAAGTTAGTTTTAAAATTAAAGTTGTACAAACTTGTTTATATCGTATCTTTTATCATACGATGTCAGAATTTCGAACGGTCAATCACGTTGGGACCGTATGGATGGACACTACGCACTGGAACTGACCGGGAGTGGAATGGAGCTCGTTACAATTTATTTCGAGATAATTTGTTTGATTCAAATCAAATAATAGTTTATCGTTCTTTAACGATGAACTGCAAATGTGAGTAAATCTCACTAACTTTGAACAGTTTATAATTTCATGTTTATTTTTAGAACTGTTAGATATTGGCTGATTGACTGTGTGTTGACTGTTTGATTGAACTGCTAGTCAGTTAGTTGATTTTCTATATTGATTCTGTTTAACAGAATATATCATATGAAACTGAAAGTGATGTTATCTATATTGTTTAACATCTGTGATGCTGGGAAACAGGTTGGAGGAATGCAACCGGATTCCTCAACATTTATTTTAATGTGATTCATATATTGTAATATATGATGTGATATATAATCTGTTGTCGATTATATGTGTTTGAACGATATTGGTCATCGTGATTTGATGTGTTAAATATCATAACATACCGGAATGGTGAAAAGGGAATTTTCAAAATGAACATTAAAAATAGATTATTCATAAAATCAAAGGATTTTATAAAAGAGATAATATTTATAACAATCAAAGAAGATTTTATAAAAGGAATTATTTATAAATGGAATATTTATAAATAGAAATTTATTTATAAATGGATTATTTATAAATAGAAAATAATTAGAAATGGAACTGTAAAGAAATTATTTGCAAACCATTTGCAAGTAGATTAGAACGAGAAAGGTTTGTAAATCATTTACAAATCAGTCAGAAAGAGGAATATTTGGAAAAAAAACCTTTACAAATGAAATTGAAAAGGAGATATTTGTAAAACCATTTACAAATAGAATTAAAAGGGAAATCATTTGTAAAGTGAAGAACCGTTACTAAAATTAAATCTTTATAAATGAATAGTTTAATCGAGTTAAAAGGAGTTAATCGAATATAGTTTATTCGAATAGTAAAAGGAGTTAAAAGATGTTAGTTTAATCGAGTTAAAGGGAGTTAATCGATGTTAGTTTAATCGATTAGAGTTAAAGAAAATGAGTTAATCGATTATAGTTTATTCGAATAGTAAGAGGAGTTAATCGAATATAGTTTATTCAAATAGAATAAAGGAGTTAATCGAATATATAGTTTATTCAAATAGAATTAAAAGAGTTATCGAATATAGTTTATTCGATAGGAGTTAAGTGAACAGAGTTAACGTTAAATCAAAAGAGTTAGGTGAATAGAATCAATTGAGTTAATCGAATATAGTTTATTCGAATAGAGTTAAAGGAGTTATCAAATATAGTTTATTCGAAAGGAGTTAAGTGAAATGAGTAAATCAATAGCATTAGTCCAATAGAGTTAATCTAATAGCGTTATCAAATAGAGTTAGTCCAATAGAGTTAATTGATAAGGGTTAATCGAACAGAGTAAATTGAATAGAGTTATCAAATACACCTTATTCGAAGGATAGAATTATGGAATAAGAGATGATTCGAAGGAGGGTTAAGTAAGGAAGTTAGTTAAAGTAATATAAAGTGAGCTTTGCCTATTTCAAGGTTAGAAATGTTGTTCAGTTAAGGTCTGAGAGGTAGTTCTACCACAACTTGATTGGCTTCGTATTTAACTAAGGAATGGTTATGGTTCAATAGTAAAGGATGGTTAAGTGAATTTAGTAATTAAAGGAAATGGTTTGAGTTGTCATCACGATGGTTTGTTTAAACATCTGTCTAAGTCCAATGAAGAAGCTTTGGAAATGTTTTTTCAAATAAGAAACCAGAAATGTTTTCTAATAAACAAAACAAGAAATGGAAATGTTTTCCATTGTTAATAAGGTATATTTTCCAAATTTAGAAAATAAGAAATATTGAACATAGGGAAATAGGAGATAAGTAAATTAATGAAATAAAGAAATAAAGAGATAAATTTCCATTTGGAAATAATATCGTTGTTTGCACACCTGTTTTTCTTCGATAGAAATCATAGACTATCGAAGTTTTGACCATTTTAACGTTGTTAATATGGAAAGACCGGTTGGATTATTATCCAAAGAACCATACTGTATTGGCATAAGCGTTGCGAATCATATACGCCAAAGGAAATTGAAGACGGAGTTATGCAATGGCTATCCTGTTTACAGAATAGTGCCTTCGGTTCATCCTGTTCATGGATGACTTGTATGGACAGATGTCTGACGGAGTATTTCCAGACGATCACGTATATTGATTTCTCCAACTGTACCAAGAGTGGAAGCGGAGAAGGAAACTTCTTTTAGCTAACACATAATGTATGGCTGAGGACGTCAATCAGTGATTTGATGGATTTGACGATGTGGCATTCAAAGTGAATCTGGTGTGATGATAAAGCGTAGCTTCTAGCCTCATCATCTAGTAAATGACAGAAATCGGGCTGGCAGCGTGGCTAAGTCGGTCGCACCGAAGTAGGGTGTATAATCACCTGATCTAGAGTTTCATTTACTTCTAAAAATCTATTGTTGATGTTGTCCCATTCGGGAAATGGTTGCTGATCCCAACCGTTGGTGATATACATTCGATACACTCAAGCGAAATGAGTGGTCGGTCATGTGTGGCTGGGTTGCAAGATGTTCTTGTTGAACCCAGTGTATTCCTCTCTAGAGGTACACGAGCGAAAGGTGGTTCCATACCTTGTCATAGTTGGAAATCCATTACCCAATACGTGCTTGCGGTTTTGATTGTATACTATGTATGTAGAACGTGAGATGAAAGCGTTTTTGTTAGATAATTATTATATTGTGTTGATAGACATTATTATAATATCAAAAGGTTTTTGATATAAAGATATTTTGGATTCTCATAAGGGAAAAACCTGTTCCGTTATACGACGTGGTCTTATGAGATATCATTTACCTGCTTGAACTGTTTTAAACTGTTTTACTCATACCAGTCCCATGACTGACCCGGAGTTTATTTTGTTTTATTTTCCCTAAACTCTTGGGTTCCTAAATTTGTATGGGCAGTCAAGTAGTCAGGATTTACAGATACTGGAAGAGCTGGAGCAGGAGGCTTCAGGATCATATAGTTATAGTTATTTCCGCTATGTTGTTAGTGTTGTACTTTGATAATGATGTATATTCAAATACAAATGTATATTTCAAAGTTATGTTACATATATTATATGTTATTCGTTCCGCTGTGAGATTCGTGTTTCTCTGATGTTGAGTTCTTCTTCTTCTATTCTAAGTTTCTATCTTATCTATCCTCACCCTCTAATTTCTTTCACTAATGACTGGTATTTTTCGATGTTTGGTTAGTCGTCATCGTGTTTATGGCGATAACCAAAGTCGTCAAAAACCCGGGTCATTACATGGAGCCCCCAATTGGATTTGAAACTATAACGGTATCCTCAACCAGACTAGTACTTAGGTGCAGATTTTCAACAATATCTGAAGAAATAAAAGTATGCGATGCGCCAGAGTCAAATAAGGTTCGAACAGGAAAGTCAGAAATGTAAACAAGGCTTTCTACGGAAATATTACTACCTCGGTCAAGAGCTGGAGTGGTGTTGAGAGCATGCAACTGCCCTCCAGAAGGTCCTGCTCGCTGGGTCTGCCCTTGCCCCTGTCCTTGCTTCTTAGGGCAATCCTTGCTGATGTGTCCAGTATCTCCACAATGAAAGCATTCACCCAACTTCCTCTTCTTCTTTCTACAGTCTTTAGCTAGATGTCCCGTAATACCACAAAAGTTGCACTTCCTCGTCTCACGTGGTTTGTTGTTCCTCTTGTTATTCTTGTTATTCTTGTTTCCCCCCTTCTTGAAGTCATCTTTCTTATTCTGAGTCTTATTAGGCTTAACCTCCTTCTTGCTATTCTTGTCTTCCTCATGAAGTAGAGCCATATCCACCAAGCTTTCAAAGGTCGCCCCCATGGGTATATGAGTTATGGCCAAACTGTGTAGTGGCTCGTTCAATCCTCGAGCAAAGCGTACAGCCTTTTTCTGGGCTGTGTTAACCAAGTCCAAACCGAACCGAGCAAGCTGATTAAACTTATTCACATACTCCCTAATAGACATGTCCCCTTGCTTGAGTGCTAGGAACCTCTCCATCTGAAGGTTCTCTTCTGCTGACGATAAGAATTTAAGCCCAAACCTCTCTCTAAAGTCTGCCCAAGTCTCAACTGGCCTGGTAGCGTTGGTGACTTCCCACCAAAATGCAGCTTCCTCTTTCAACAACCATGTTGCCAACTGAACTTTGCTATGGTCCTCCACATCGAAGATAATGAACAAGTCTTCAGTCTCCTTTAGCCAGTTTCGTGCCTCAACAAAGGTTTCAGTTCCAACGAAGTTCTTGCCACCCATTGCTTTGAAGTCTTTGCATATTTTCGCAAAGGCGGTACCAGGAGGAGGAGGAACCGCGGCCACTGGGGGAGGAGGAGGAGGGATGTCTGCCGGGCCAGCGCCGTTGGCCCTGGCTTCTAAGTACCTTCGGAACCATCCAGGCACGGGTATTCCCTCAGGTAGTTTAAGGTCAGCCATGCTGAAAAATGAAAAGGAAAAGATTCAAACGAGGAAACAAAGGAAAGTGCTAATGGCTTTTTGGGGAATAGTCTTTTCAAACATAAAACTTTTCTTGAAAAATGCTTCTTTATAAATGGTTTTGAAAATAGTTTCAGAAGGTTTTTAAAACTTTTTGCCCAGCCTGGTAACCTCCTGCTCTGATACCAAATGTAACACCCCACCTCTGCTAGGGTCACTCTCAAAGGGAATGCACTAGTTTTGGTGGAGTATTATCTAGGTAAACATACATAGAGATATCACAAGCCAGAACATAAACAAAGCAGCGGTAGAAATTAAAAACCAAATTTTTATTACTTTCAAGAAAAGAGTCAAAACCCCATATATCCAAGGTACAAATTATTCCATTACATCAATTTCCAAATAAAGAAGCATAAACTTAAGATAACAAAAGTAAATTATTCCCCATAAATAGCAGAAGCAGCCATAGCATAGCTCAAGACCAAACCGTACATGAGCTGTCAGAAAGCAAGCTAAATCCAAGCTAAGAGCTAGTGTTTCCTCCCTGAGAACCTAGGGGGGGAACGAAAGAAAAAGAGGCGAAAGGAAAAGGGTCAGTCATAAGACTGGTAAGCCCTAGTGATTTTCAGTATAAAAACTAGTAAAGGTAACATGACATGCGAAAATTGGAATTAAACATAAGGATGATAACAGGACTGATATGATAAACAAGATAAGTCAAGTCTAGCGTCGCGTATTCAAGATTCGCTGCACCAACTGTACTAGTGTTCTAACCCATGTCAAGTATTAATCATGAAATGATCCCTTGGCCCAATATCATGAAGCGACCCATTACGGGGTCCCACGGTACAATGTATTAATCGATCGGCTCCCTACAAGTTCTAGCTCGTCATGTGTTTGTGTCATACGACCCTATCCTGAAATGTAGTTACCTGTGCTAGGTCCACCATAGGGTGTATCAAGCCCTATGGTGCCAACCACCGACACGAATCAAGCACGCACAGTGTAAACCTATGGGTGCCCAATGCCTTCTTTTTCAACTCCGGACTACGTGCACGACCATAGTCCGCCTGAACCTACAATGGCGCACCTACCCAGCCGTCGTTCTGGTCACTTATAATCAGCCCAGTAATCGTGCCCCACCCTGCCTAGTCCCAGGGTATCGTGATACATCTAAGTGGGTTACTGCTGAAAAGGACCGCGTAACTAGGGTTTCTAATGGGTTAAGTGTTGTCATTCAAATTCGTGACTTAATCCTATCCAGATCATGTATCAAGTTGGTTAAGTTTGTTCAAGCCGTTCATGACTTAACCCTATCGAATCATCGTGTCAGGTTGGTTAAGTATATTCAAGTGGTTCATGACTTAACCCTATCATGTGTTATTAATTCACTAATGCACCCCAACCCCTCACATTAGATTAATTGTTGTGGTCACTGGATTTGCTGGGCGGTTCCGTGAAGATTTACACCACAACATAGTCTAACCTCGGGTTTTACGTGCGATATGACCAACTACCCACATTGGATCCTATTGTTTGTAGTCACTGGATTTGCTGGGCGGTTCCGGGCAGATTTACACTGCAAACTCAACCCAACCTCGAATTGGCCATTTTCAATTTTATCTAAGTGTCATGCCCATGTTCATGTTTTCATGTCAAAATTCATGTCGAGTTTTCATGTCAGGTTTCATGTAAATTCCATGTTAAGTTCTTGTCCATATTTAGGTTCACGTTATAATAACGTTCATGTTCAAAGCCAATTCATGTTTTACCTAATCTACCCAATTTGTATTCCCATCGCCCATAAACTCGAATCGATACAAATAAATCTAACTAGGGAGTAACATAAGAAGGGACGGGTATAAGGTGGCAAAAGTTATTACTAGCATAACATGATATGACTTGAGATAAATGATTATAACATTACTAGCATATGGAATATTTGCCTCAAACATAAAGATTCCAAATCTAGCAAAATAAGGTACTAGTCAAGATAACAGTTTTCATAAGGTGATAGTATAGTCATGGTAACAATTGACATAAGGTGATAGTATAGTCATGGTAACGATTGACATAAGGTGATAGTCAAAAACTTGTGACTAATAGCAGATTCAACATTTTAGGCATGATAATATGAGGGGTTTTTCTTTTTGATTTACAACATGAATAGGCCCCAAATCATTGTCATAGTAATATACCCGAATGTCAAGATCCAAGATGAACAAGAATGGATGTAAAACAGTCATCATACACAGGTCCAATTTCAATTTACAACATATTCATATTAGATTTACAGTTTAAATCTAAAAGTAACTGGGGCTTACAGATCGTGGTTCGAAAATTAGAAAAAGAAAGTCGATGTTGAATCTTTATATGCTTAGTCAAGTCCTAATAGAAATCCCCAAATCAGCAATCCTCTTAACGTAGTTTCGACGTAGAAGAAGTAGTCCCCTTCTCTAAATTTTTAACCAGAATTAGAGCATCATAAGGTCAGAGAGAATTTTGTGTAGAGAGACTAGTGTTAGGGGTTGTTTATATAGGGTCAGGTCAATGAATGTAGACAGAAACGAGGCCAGAAACATCAAAGTGAATCCAGCTTCAAAAGTGGGCTCGGCCACAAGGTCGACCCCCAGGTCGACACCCAGGTCGACCTGGTCCGGGGCAGGTCGACACTATGGTCGACCCCTAGGTCGACCTGGTTTTGGGCGGGTAATTTCCCGCCCAGTCTGTTCTGTGGTTTGAATTTGAAATTCGAATTCGAATTCTGAGCTGTTTTGAACTTGAAATTTTATGAAAACTTCGAAGGGTCATAACTTGGTCATACGCACTCCAATTTTTGAAAACTCGGACTCATTTCCAAGCAGAATTTCGATACGAACGCAATGGGGTAACCCGTTTCCCTTGATTCTTATTTTAAAAATTAATTCTGCCTTGATTTATAGTTATAATACGTTATAAAAATACGGGTTGTTACACTTTTTGAGATAAGTAACGAGTCGAGGCCCTTCAGTAACAAATTCCTCCCGTACCTGGGGTACAACTATCTTGGAATCATAGCGTATATCCAGTGTCCTTACCCCTTGTTCTTTGGCGAGTTTCATCCTGACAATCAGGGCTTCATACTCAGAATCGTTATTGGTAGCAGCAAATTCTAATTGCAATGCATAGTAAATAGACTATCCTTCAGAAGTTATTAAAACAACTATGGCGCCGGACCTTCGATCATTTTTGGCTCCGTCCGTATATAGCTTCCATGGACTAAGCTCTAATTCTTGGTCTAAAGTAACCACCTTGTCACCCACCATTTCCTCTTCGGGAATTGTGAATTCGACTATAAAGTCGGCCAATGCCTGCCCCTTTATTGATCTCCGTGGCTGAAAATTTAAATCAAATTGACTCAACTTGATGTTACATTTAAGTAACTGCCCCGATGCTTCGGGTTTTTGCAAGACTTGTCTTAAAGATTGATCGGTGTACACAACTATCAGGTGAGCCTGAAAGTAATGACGAAGTTTGCGGGAAGCAATCAGGAGGCTATAAGAAAGTTTTTCTATCTTCAGATAATTACATTCCGCAGCAGCTAGCTTCTTGCTCACGTTGTATACAGGCCTCTGGACTTTATCCTCTTCACGTACCAATGCTGTACTGACGACATGAGATGATACCGCTAGGTAGACAAACAAATCCTCATGTTCCAAGGGTTTTGATAATATTGGAGGCTTTTCTAACAAGTCTAATAGATTCTGGAAGGCCTCCACACAATCAGGAGTCCACTCAATATTCCGTTTTCCTCATTTTATCAGATCAAAGAAAGGTACGCACTTATCTATGGCTTTGGAGATAAACCTGCTCAATGCAGCAATTTTTATGGCCAGGCTTTGAACATCCTTAATCTTCCGTGGTTCTTCTATATTCCTTATTACTGCTATTTGACTAGGATTTATCTCAATCCCTCGAGAGCTCATGATAAACCCAAGGAATTTTCCAGATTTTACCCCAAATAAGCATTTTAGGGGGTTTAACTTCATCCCATACCTTCGAAGAATATTGAGCATTTCGGCTAAGTCCCTAGTATGTTCGGAAGATTGTTTAGACTTCACAAGCATGTCATCCACATAAACCTCCATGGTTTTCCCGATTTGATTATAGAACATGCGGTTGACCAAACGTTGATATGTAGCTCCTGCATTCTTTAATCCAAATAGCATTACCACATAACAATACAACCCCAAGTCTGTGATGAAACTTGTGTGCTCCTGATCTGGTATGTGCATAGGAATTTGAATGTACCCTGAATAGGCATCCATAAAGGATAAATGCTCATGTCCGGCCGTCGAGTCTACTAGCTGATCCATCCTGGGAAGAGGAAAACTATCCTTTGGACAAGCCTTGTTCAAATCAGGGAAGTCAATACATGTACGCCACTTCCCGTTAGATTTTTAGACCAGGACAGGGTTTGATATCCAGTTGGGATATTTCGAATCCTTAATGAATCCATTATCCTTTAATTTCTCTACCTCTTCTTTCAAAGCTGCTGACTGCTCTGGGCGTAACATCTGTCTCTTCTGCTTGACTGGCGGGTGCTTTGGATTAATGCATAAAGAGTGGCTCATAATAGCAGGTGAAATCCCAAACATGTCAGCGTGAGTCCAGGCAAACACATCTAAATTTTCCCTTAAGAAATCAGCTAACTCTTTCGCTCGAATTGGACCTGGTTACGAGCCGATCTTTAGTACTTTTGTCGAATCTGTCTGATCAATAAGTATATCTATTGTTGTCTCATTGGGAGTCGCCTTTCTATCCTTGGGTTCTCAATCCTCTCTGGGATCTATATCCTCGAGCACATCTAAGGGCGACTCCCTTGGGGCAGGACCCCTTAATTGCTATGCTGAGTTTTCCTTTGAAGGGGGAGAATTGTCCTTAGATTCTATATTCAACCTCTTCATTAGCATCTTCAACTCCGTCATGTAATAAGCTCGTCCCGTAGCTTGGTCACCTCTCGTCACCCTAATTCCTACGTCAGTCGGGAATTTAAGCAGCAAGCACTAAGGTGCGATACATGCCCTAAACTCAGCGAGGGCCGGTCGGCCTAGGAAAGCGTTGTAGGGTGACTCTGCATCCAGAACTACAAATAGAAGGATCCTCACTCTCTGGCGATCTCCCTGTCCTAATGTCACTGGTAATTCTACGTAGCCCATCGGAGCCGTTGGCGCCCCATTAAAGCCCCGTATCCATCCTTCGCAGGGCTTTAAATCTTTTATTTCAAGTCTCATTTGTTCAAAAGATTTCTTGAAGAGGATATTGACTAAACTCCCATTGTCGACCAACACTTTATGGACTAAGGTGGGGCCGATGGCCGTGGTAATTACCAGTGGGTCTTCAGTTGGTGTTTGAATTTCGGTATCATCTCTGCTACGGAATATGACATCATCTGTCATCGCCTTTTGTTGTTTTACTGGAGTAATGTCTTCGAGGTTACTGCATTCTCCTACCTCAAAGTGCTTGGCGGCATTGACGTACTGATCCGTCGCTTTAAAACTACGACTAGCTAGGTGGGGTTCGTCTATAATAGTATTGATAAAGATCCCCTTACATTTCTGCTAGGCTGGGGGTTTAGAAGTAGGCCGGTTTTGGTACGGGCCTTGCCCCCTTGCCCCCTGTACCTTGGGGCAACCTTGTACTCGTCTAACTTTCCTTCCCGCAGCAATCTATCAACTACATCTCTCAAATGACGGCATTCGTTGGTGGAATGTCCGTGGGTTCCATGGAACAAATAAAACTTTCCCGTTGCGATCTCTTTTTCAATGGAGTCTCTGGGTAGTGGCTTTTTGTATTGCAATATGTTGTATGTGTCCAAATAAATGTTTTCCAAGGTATCATTTAATGGCGAATAGTTTTCGAAAGTTTGGAATCGAGGTCTTTTGCTGGAATTGTTCCTCGTTTCCTACTCCTCTTATTTCCATTTCCATTCTTGTTGTTATTACCTCCATTCTGGTTGCCAACGTTCACTTCAACCTTCCCTGAACTATCTCCGGATTGTTTCACAACAACATTACTTTGGACAACTTCCCTCGAGGCCCGTTCAGACTTTCTCTTCCTACTTGCATGAGCTTCTTCTCGCCTTAAGCGAATATTAGCCTTTTCGTAGAACAATTCCCTAGTGCGGGGCAGCTTCCCGGATAGATAATTCCTATATTTTGTGTCTGGATCTACTCCTTTTATTAAAGCCATCAGAATAGTGAGTTCATGAGGGTCACTAACTTCAATGACATCCAAGTTGAAGCAGTCCATATATGACTTCAGATATTCGCCCGGTGCCTGTTTAATTCTTGACAACTCTATGACGCTTTTGGATTTTCGGGCGTGAAGTCGAAACTGGTTCATAAAACACTCACTTAACTCTGTGAAATTTGATACTGACCGTGGAGGGAGTTGGGTGAACCACATTAATTCCATGTCTTCTAGATAAATTGGAAAAGCCTTGCATTTTATAGCATCTGGTGCTGCTGCAGCATTCATGAACCATGCATACCTCATCAGATGTTGTCCAGGGTCCGTTCTCCTTGAATATCGATCCATTTGTGGCCAGTTGAATCGCCGAAGGAACTGGAAGAACAATATATCATCTGTGAAGGGGGTATTACTTTTCTCAATGCCTCGGTCCTCATTAGTGTATCGTCGACTCGCGGACATGATCTGACGCACCATTGCCCACAAATCAGGATCTGTTAATGTTTGCACCGGTTCTCTAGGTCTGATATTCGGATTACCCCAGGGTTCCTAATTACGAGATAACCTCCTGTTTCTAGTGGCAGCTTCTCTATATTGCTCCCTACGTTGTCGGTCGATCACATGAGGAAGGGGGAGAAGTTATTGTTACGTAGGATTAGTAATGTTAGGATTCTTGGTTAGAACATGGGATCCACGCCTGGGCAAAAGCATAGGCTCTTTCAATCTCGGGTCATCAGGCCCTAACACACGAGCGATGTCCTCGCGGGATCCTAAAGATCCAAAAGTTAACTGATCAAGATTCTGTGGTCGCTCAAGCGGCCTTCTGTCACGATGAGGTCCCACATCTGAAGAAGATGAATAATCTGCAGCAAAGCAGCGTGTTGGGGAAGGTGTCTTTTGCCTCCGGAGCTCCTTGAGTTCCCTACTCATGGTGATCATGTTCTCTTGCATGCAAAGACTGTCACGCTTATGGGCTTCCAATGCCTCCTTAGTACTCTGGAGCATTTCAAGAAAACATGAAAAATCTCCTTGTGTGATGGGTGCAAATGGGTCAGGCTGATCATTGGTCATAGCGGATGGAATCGAAGCATTGGTAGGAGCTCGAGTAAAAGTTCCAGCTTCACTTTGATTCGGAACAGATCGGAGCATAGTGGTACGGCCGGACCGGTTCGGATGGGGAGAGTGGGTGACTTCAACATCGTTGGATCAGCTCGGATTGGGGTCTTCGGTTCGGTTCGGACCTCCCTGACCGAAGCGGCCTGCTCCAGATTCTTGACCACGTGACCTCGTCACGACCATTGTTTGCTGATCTTCGTTAGCTTCATTCTCTCGTTTACTTTGGATTTCTTTGCCTATTCCTTTGGCCGTAATTTCCGATTCTTCAGTAATTAACCAACAAATACTTAAAGATGTCAAAACCAGAGGATTAACTTCTTTGAACTTGAAGGTCCAAATAGTAGAATGATAATCCCAAAAAGCGGAGAATTCAAAAATTCTCAGTGAAAGCACCAAAATGTTAGATCTAAAATTGGCTCTAACACCCAAATGAGTAATGATTCTATAGAAATGAAATCAAGGAACACAAAAAACACACAATTTATAGTGGTTCGGTGTTAAATAGCCTACATCCACTTTTTACTCCTTGAATTGATGACTTGATTGCAAGTACAACAATAATCTTCACTCAATTTTCACTCATACAATGTTTTGATTTACTAGATTTCCTTCACAATATGTTTCAAAAGGTGATTGTAATCTGAATAAGTTGATGAAATTCGGATAGCAAAGGAGTTTGAGTTCTGAAAATGCCAAAAGATCCTTCCAAATGTCCCTTGATGGTGTATTTATAGGTGGAAAGTGCTCCGGGGATGGCTTTGGTTCGGATCCACGTGGCATCCATCCCATTATTATCGGGTACGAATGGAATATGGTGGCAACAGTGCATCTGGGTCTTAAGGAAACACAGGCTGTAACCGGTGCTACTTCATTTGTCTGGGTTCAGATCGGAAGTACTACAAATTAGGTGAACGGATCGGGTTTACCCGAACCAATCCGATTTGGCCTGCGCTTCTTCCTTCTCTGCTCTAAGCTGTTCTTCCTTGACCAAGGAAGTACGATCCGATCCGACTTGACTAAAAAACATTCTTCATTCTTTATATCTCCTAATCTTTGAATAGCCTAGTTCACAAAGTAGGCTAACAGACAATAAAAATATAGACTTTAGTAACTATGCTTTTTATTGTAACAAATCGATAATAAAAATCTAACCTTCTATTTCAATTCTTATTATTGTAAACAAATGACAATAAAAATCTAATCTTTTAATTCAATTCTTTTTATAGTAAACAAATGACAATAATAAAATCAAATCTTCTATTTCAATTCCTTTTTATTGTAAACAAATGACAATAAAAATCAGATCTTCTATTTAATTTCTTTTTAATGAAAAGAATATTACATAAAAATGTAATCTTTTAAAATATACTTTTTTATTGCATCTAACATGTCAACAAAAATGTAACTTTAAAATATATTCTTTTTATTGTCTCTAATTTGACAATAAAAATGCAACTTTAAAATCTATTCCTTTTATTGTCTCTAATTTGACAATGAAAATGTAACTTTAAAATCTATTCTTTTTAAATGAACAAAATTGTACATTTTGGTTTAATTCTTTTTAATAACCAAAAATGTATATTTTTTTTAATCCTTTTTTAATAACCAAAAATGTATATTTTTGTTTCATCTTTGTAAGTGACAAAAATGAGTATTTTTTGTCTATTCTCTTTAAATGGTAAAAATGAATATTTTGTCTCATTCTTTTTTATTGACCAAGAATGTATAATTTGGATTCACTCTTTTTAAATGATAAAAATGTATGTTTTTATTTCATTCTTATAAATTTGACAAAAATGAACATTTTTATTTCATTCTATTAAATTTGACAAAATGAATATTTTTATCTACTCCTTGAATCTAATTTTCTAATTAACATAAATGTTAATTACCACCATCTAATAAACAAATGATAATATTGTTTGAATCTAATTTTATAATTAACATAAATGTTAACTACAACAATCCAATAATAATGAATCTAATTTTATAATTAACACAAATGTTAATTACAACAATCTAATAACAATGATAATTTTGTTTGAATCTACTTTATTTCTAACATGATATATTTTTTTCATCTTTTTCATAACAAACATGAGACACACAAATCAATTCAGTGATTCATCGCAATCATAAAAAAAATCAACACTGAAATAAATATATACACAACATCAACATGAATTTTATGTAGAATGAATATAAATTTCACAGCAAAATAATTAATTAATTTTATTTTAAAATAGAAATCTCACATCGATTTGTCTGAATTTTCAAAGTGCTCTGATCCAGTTCTGGTCTGTATTGTTGTGTAAATCGTGTCGAGACGAATTTAATGCTTCGAAAATCATCTGATTCTGATAAGATTTGTTCGAATTACGATGGTCTGAATTTTAATTACATTTTAAATTAATTAAATACATTTTAATCTCTAATTAAACACTAATTACCCTTGAACTAATCAGGCCGCTCGTTTGCTTCTTCCTCAGACATTGTTCACTGTAAAAAACGAACTCAAACCTCATGATCCATTCACAGGAACGCACGCCAATTGAGACATTCCGCCACCAATCAACGATGACCACGAGGAAGGGCTTCCCCTCCTCTATCTTCGCCAGTGACGCCATGCACCTCAGTGGCTCCATCTCACCGGGTTCCGCCTTCGAACGCTGGGTGTTTGGACCAAAGAATCTCGCAAGTTACAGCCCTATACTCGATCTTAGCCGTATGTAAATAAAGGCCTCAGAAATCTCTTTGATTTTTTGTTTTGGTTTCATGTTTTAATTCGGTTTGAAATAAAAATTATTGAGGATAAAAAATGAGAGCTTCCTGGCCTTTGGTTCCATTTGTGGCGGCTACTGTATTGTTGGGATTAGGGTTTGTAAAGGCTAAGTATTTATAATATTTTATTATTTAATTTCTAGTTTTTGCCAATAAATCCTTTAATTCTCCGTAGCTTCAATTTCAGTCCAACGAGAGTTATCCCCAGGCAAATACCCATGTTTTAGACGCGATGGGTTATGTCCCGTCAGCCCCTTTGATCATCTCCAACTTGTTTTCTTTAATTTAATATATAAAATATTTAATTATTTAATTTGATCGTACATTTAAATTTACCGTGGCCACATACGGACTCTAAAAATTATAGAAAAATTATTTCTAGTTATGTTTTGACGATACGGTCCTAACAAAACTAATTTCATCGAATTCCAAGACTATTTAAAAAATGGCCATTTTCTGGTCGATCCAATTTGACAAAACACATTTTCCTCTCCCACGCTCACATATTAATTTTAAAAATTACGAAAAATTGAAACCTAGCAATAATTTGACATGCTGGTTCCAAAAAAGTGGTTTCGTTGAAAACGGAGGTTGTTTGAAAAATGTCTATTTTTAAGGGCCATAAATTTTATTAATATATATAAAAATTCTACAAAGACTTTCCTGAATTTTAAACTGGACATAAATTTTGATTCCTGCTATGAAATTTCAATTTTTGGATTCGTTGGAAAGATATTTTTAAATAGATTCTAATATTTTTGGTTTCACTAAAATCCGTTTTATTTTGAATCCTGTACAGTCAGTCAAAGTTCAAATTCAAATTGTCAAACTACCGTGCTATCTCTAACTTGTTTTATAATTAAATAAAATTATTCATTCTAACTTTGATTTAAATAAATTTTTCGTCACTGTTATTTAAAATAAATTATTTTAAATATTCAAACCCAATAAAATTTATAATTTTTTTTTTTTTTAAATTGGTTCAGAAATTGCGGGTTGTTACAATCTCCCCCACATAAAATCTTTTCGTCCTCGAAAAGGAACGAAGCTAAAAGTTGTTTAATTAACCAACTCAACTTTCATTATATATATATAGGTTTCAATTAAATTTTACTACTTGATTAACTTTTCAAATATATATAACTTTTTTTACATTCAAAAATCGTACTTTCTAAGATCAAATTATATATAATCACAAATACGCTAATTATAAAGTTATCACTCTCAACTCATTCTAGGACATTTCCAACCCCATCTCTAACGAGTTTTCTCATTCTAGGATACCTGTGATCCTATCTTTAATGAGTATTCTTTTATAGGATATTACTAATCCTACCTCTGATGAGTCTTTTGTTCAGTTCTAACGAGTTACACCCCTAAGGATTGAGCTAACCAGAGCTCTGATACCAACTATAGTGACCCGGATTTCACCCAGACCTAATCGAATGCTAAATCGACCAAGACAGTTCAAAACCCGAATACGTTAACTTTGGGAATACAACACATCAGAACAAATAACAGAAGATTTTTATTACATCATGATAATATTACATCAGAGTAAAGAATATATCAGAGTACATCGAATATAATAATACAACGGAATATTAAATTACAATAAATGCAATACACTGCAGTGGAACAATTAAATTAACATAGCTGAAGACTACCAATGCTCTGGACACAGCTTTAAGCTTTGATCTAGAATCCTGCTCAATATATCTGCAAAATAAGCTACTCAACTGCCCGTGTGGAAAAGAGGGCACCCGAGTTTGCAAAGTGAAACAAACTATGGGTCGGCTATGGGACTGGTATGAGAAATCTTTCCTAACTTATCTAATAATAAGGCTAATCACAGGATCACGCCGCTAACGCAGAATGGGTTTGCTCCATTAGATTGCCAGTGCATGAAATAAAGTAAATCGTTAAACAACGCAATGCTTTTTAGAAAAATGAAACCGTTATAAGACTCAAATCCCATCACACAATGCAACGCAAACGGGAGGATAGAGTTTTACCTTATAATGGTGAAAAATGCTTGATACGATAGAAATGGATTTGATATTATAATTAGTTCATATATGTTTCAAAAACATTTCAGTCATAATGTGTTAATCATAGACGGCATAGCTACCATATACTATGTCGCCATACTAGTTCTACAATCAAAACTGCATGATGTCGTATTGGAAATTGGGTTTCCATCAAGAGTCAAGGCTTGGAACGATCTCGTTACCGATTCGAGACACTCCAGCAATGTCTCAGGATCACACCTGCGGCAACCTTTGGATCCTGCAGGGCCGGTCCACAAATAACATTAGTGGATTGGCAATTCCTGAACATACGCTTTTCGGTCCTATCGAACCTATAATTTGGCCATTGGCGACCAATAAATCCGAGGCCTCGAAAATTCCTTCATCCACATAAGTAAAATGTCAGGGCTGGTAAGTCGTTGACACCACTTCTAGCTAGAAAGAAATGCGTGCATTCCCTGTGTTCCTTTGATCCGTTTCCGAATTATACCGGGGTATGACGCTCGCGAAGCCACATTATGCACAAAGCTATGCCGAAATAGGCTATGCTTTGATCATCATCCACACGGCTTTGCTTTTCAACAAAAACCTTGATTATTTGCATCTTGGCATGTCGCATTGACAATTCACGCCATGCAATCAATAACTACCAATATATAACCTCAAAGCTCGTGCGTCTCAGAGAAGGGTGTTAAGCAAGAGAATAAGTTCTCTGCCACCACAGATATATATTAAATAGAAATCAATTTAATTATATGGAATGAAATCCAATGTCAGACACATATCCATTTACAAGTCTGTTCTGGGTCTGAAAGAAACCGGAGTCACCTTATTCCTCGTCCCGAACATCTTATACGGAAGTGAGGTGCTCGCATATCCGGACAATCATCCATTCGATGTGAAAATCGCCGTTCTTCAATGTCTTTGACTTTAATCGTCGTAGTAATTATTCAGAATGGGTTAAACCCGATCTTTTTGAATAACTCATGTATTTTATAATTAAAAATCAAGTGCTATAAAGACACATTATACGCCTCATTCCAACTCAGAATATTATTATTATAAAATATTCATATTATTAGGGAAAGGTTCCCATCAATTTTATCAAAGATAAATTCTTTTAAATTAATTATTTAATTTTCTTTTTAAAGATTCATCAAACCCCAATTTGATTTTAATATCAAAAATCAATACTTTATGATTATTTAATTTTAAGAAATTAATCTTATTTTTAACTGGGTTAAAGAACTAATGTCATTTATAACATAGTTCATGATAAACCCAAAATCATTTTCAATAAAACATGGAGTTTCCAAAGAAATCAAATCAATATATAATCAATATAAATTTCCCTATCAGACTAATAATATAAATGGAATAACAGCAAAGCGCTTTTAAATTCCTCATATAGTAGCAGTTTCTTTTATAGAAGCCTATCTCGATTATTATCAATTCGAATTTCCATTCAATTCCAATTTACTTTATTAAATGGGAAATATTGACTTTGGAAAATTTCATTTTAAATCTTCATAAAAAGATTTATAAATTTCAAATTATATTTTCATTGTTAATTGGGTCAAAGAACAAATGTCGTTTAAAACACAGTTCATAATAAACCCAATTCACATATCAATTTATTTCCATTACTAAATGTAATTGGAAACTCTAATAATTTTAATTAAAAGATTTATCCTAGTTAATAACTCATTTGTTTTGATAAAAATATATTTTTATCTTTTGTGTCCATCCAAAACAGACATAGAAATCATCATTTCATTCTTCGTTGAATATCAGTTAAAATATTCATTATTCAAAAATATTCATTATTCAAAAATATTCAATATATAATAAGATTCTTTATGTAAAAAAAATTCTTTACATTACAATATTCTTTATTAAAAGACAATCATTATTTTAAAATATTCTTTATTTAAAAGATATTTGGAATCGGAATGCGACTCAATCAGTTACCATATAATTTCGGTTATATGGATTTCATACATCACATGTATATGACAACAAATGATAAATAATCATCAAACGATCGATTCAACATCCAGAGTGAAGTTCATAACTGTGTGAGCATTAAAATGGAATAATAACGCTCATCACAGCCTGTCAATCTATCGATCGACATACAACTAAATACTGGGACTAGTGTATGTCAAGTATCATCCCAATACCCATGAGGGGTTTTCAGCCAACAATAGTTCATATAAATAAATAATTGGTTAATGAGTTAAACTAATTTTAATTCTGCTAACATGTTGATGATAATGAACAAAACATGCTATTTTATTTCTAGTTCCAAATAAAAATGTAATTTACTCATATAATTTCCCTATACATTTCTAATGTCTAATAAACTATAATTTATTCACATGACCTTATTGTTGATGAGAAATAAAAAGATAATTCCTATTTTCTTTTATTTGCATGCAAAAATTCTTAACTTTAAAACATAGAGAAATGCTCTTATTTGTATATTTTTCAATGTATAACCTAACACATAAAAATGTTTATTTAAATTGTATACAAATTCTAATGTATGCATTAACATATAAGGATGTCACTTTAACTTACATACACATTCTAATGCATGTTGTGGCAATAATATGATTGTTTTTTTAATCATACAATTTTTAATGTATGTTTTGCAATAAAGATGATTCTTATATTTGCATACGCATTATATTTCAACAAAATGTATAAAAAGTGATATATTCATTTTATTGACAATTCTATTTCAACAAAATGATTTAAAGGTGATTCATTCACTTTGTTGACAATTCTAGTTTAACAAAATGAATAAAAATGGTAATTCACATTGTTAGCAATTCTAATTTAATAAAATGAATATTTTTGTTGTAACAAAAATGTTATTTGTGTTTAACTCTTTTGTTTAACCAAAAATGTCCTTTTTGTTTTTAGCCATCTTAATTTAACAAAATGTATATTTTCATTTCACCAATATATTTTGATAAAAAGACCAATTTTGTTTCAACTATTACTTTTGACAAAAGTGACAATTTTGGTTTTAACTATTACATTTGACAAAAATGACAAATTTGATTTCAACCTTTATAACTTGTTAAAAATGATATTTCTGGTTTCAACTTTTGTAACTTGACAAAAGTTGTATTTTGGTTTAACCCAAATCTATTTAACAAAAGTGTCATTTTTGTTGTAATTCAAATCTCTTTAACAAAAAATTAATTTTTGTTATAACTTAAATTTATTTAACAAAAATGTAAATTTTGTCTAACTCTAATCTTATTTAACAAAAATGTGATTTTTGTTATGTTCACTCTTTTTATTAAAACTATGAGCAATAAGAATATAATCCATCATACTAATTCTTTTTATTTAAACAAAGTGACACTATAAACATGATCTTTAATACTTATCTTTTCATTGCAAAAAAATTTACAATAAAAATATATCTTTCTATTTTACTCTTTTTATTGTAACTAAAATAACAATACAAATATATCTTTCATTCTATTCTTTTTATTATAATCTAAAGTGACAATAAAAACATATTTTCAATTCTACTCTTTTTATTGTATTTAACAAAATGACAACAAAGATGCAATCTTTTTATCATAATCTTTTTATTATGATCCTTTATTTGAAAACTAAGTGACGATAAAAAAACAATCTTTTTATTATAATCTTTTTATTGAAAACCATGTGACAATAAAGATGTAATCTTTTTATTATAACAAAATAACATTTAAAAATATAAACTTTACCGACTATACTTTTTGATTGTACCAAAATGATAATAAAAATATAGACTTTAATAACTATACCTTTTATTGTAACAAATTGACAAAAAAAATCTAACCTTCTATTTCAATTCTTTTTATTATAAACAAATGACAATAAAAATCTAATCTTTTAATTCAATTCTTTTTATTGTAAACAAATGACCATAAAAAATTAAATCGTCTATTTCAATTCCTTTATATTGTAAACAAACGACAATAAAAATCAAATCTTTTATTTCAATTCTTTTTAATGAAAACAATATTACATAAAAATGTAATCTTTTAAAATCTACTTTTTTTTATTGCATCTAAAATGCCAACAAAAATGCAACTTTCAAATCTATTCTTTTTATTGTCTCTAATTTGACAATAAAAATGCAACTTTAAAATCTATTCTTTTTACTATCTCTAATTTGACAATGAAAATGCAACTTTAAAATCTATTCTTTTTAAATGAACAAAAATGTACATTTTGGTTTAATTCTTTTTAAAAACCAAAAATATATATTTTTGCTTAATCCATTTTAATAACCAAAAATGTATATTTTTGTTTCATCTTTTTAAATGACAAAAATGAATATTTTTGGTCTATTCTCTTTAAATGGTAAAAATGAATATTTTGTCTCATTCTTTTTAATTGACCAAGAATGTATAATTTGGTTTCACTCTTTTTAAATGATAAAAATGTATGTTTTTATTTCATTCTTTTAAATTTGACAGAAATGAACATTTTTATTTCATTCTATTAAATTTGACAAAATGAATGTTTTAATCTACTCCTTAAATCTAATTTCCTAATTAATATAAATGTTAATTACCACCATATAATAAACAATGATAATATTTTTTGAGTCTAATTTTATAAATAACATAAATGTTAATAACAATAATCCAATAACAATGAATCTAATTAATAATTAACACAAATGTTAATTACAACAATCTAATTACAAAGATAATTTTGTTTTAATCTATTTTATTTCTAACATGATATATTTGTTTCATTTATTTCATAACAAACACGAGACACACAAATCAATTTAGTGATTCATCGCAATCATAAAAAAATCAACACTGAAATAAATATTTACACAACATCAACATGAATTTTATATAGAATGAATATAAATTTCACATTGAAATAAATAGCTAGTTTTATTTTAAAATAGAAATCTCCCATAGATTTGTCTGAATTTTCAAAGTGCTCTATTCCAGATCTGGTCTGTACTGTTGTGTAGATCGTGTCGAGACGAATCCAACGCTTCGAAAATCATCTGACTCTGATAAGATTTTATCGAATTACGATGGTTTGAATTTTAATTACATTTGTAAATTAATTAAATACATCTTAATCTCCAGTTAAACACTAATTACCCTTGAACTAATCAGCCCGCTCGTTTGCTTCTTCCTCCAGACATTGTTCACTGTAAAAAACGAACCCAATCCTCATGATCCATTCACTAGAATGCACACCATTGAGAGACACTCCGCTACCAATCAACGATGACCACTAGGAAGGGCTACCCCTCCTCTATCTTCGCCAGCGACGCCATGCACCTCGGTGGCTCTATCTTACCGGATTCCGCCTTTGAATGCTGGGTGTTTGGACCAAAGAATCTCGCAAGTTACAGCCCTATACTCGATCTTAACCATATGGAAATAAATGCCTCAGAAATCTCTTTGAATTTTGTTTTGGTTTCATGTTTTAATTCGGTTTGAAATGGGAATTATTGAGGATTAAAAATGGGAGCTTTATGGCCTTTGGTTCCATTAGTGGAGGCTACTGTATTGTTGGGATTAAGGTTTGTAAAGGCTAAGTATTTATAATATTTTATTATTTAATTTCTAGTTTTTGCCAATAAATGCTTTAATTCTCCGTAGCTTCAATTTCAGCCCAACGAGAGTTGTCCCGAAGCAAATACCCATGTTCCGGTTGCGATGGGCTAGGTCCCGTCAGTCAATTTGATCATCTCCAGCTTATTTTCTTTAATTTAATATATAAAACACTTAATTATTTAATTTGATCGTACATTTAAATTTACCGAGGCCACAAACGGACTCTAAAAAATACAGAAAAATTATTTGTAATTATGTTTTGACGATACGATCCTAACAAAACTAATTTCGTTGAATTCTGAGACTGTTTGAAAAATGGCCATTTTCTGGTCGATCCAATTTGAATAAAACTGACAAAACACATTTTCCTTTGCCACGCTACCATATTAATTTTAAAAATTATGAAAATTGAAACCTAGCAATAATTTGACATTCCGATTCCAACAACAGTGGTTTTGTCGAAAATGGAGGCCATTTGAAAAATGGCTATTTTTAAGAGCCATCTATTATATTAAAATATATATAAATTCTATAGCAACTTTTCTGAATTTTAAACTAATTTGACATAACTTTTGATTCCTGCTATAAAATTTCAGTTTTTCGGATTCGTTGGAAAGATATTTTTAAATAGATCCTAATATTTTTGGTTTCACTAAAATCCATTTTATTTTGAATCCTTACGGTTAGTCAAAGTTCAAATTCAAATTCTCAAACTACCGTTCTATTTCTAACTCCTTTTATAATTAAATAAAATTTATTCATTCTAACTTTGATTTAAATAAATTTTTTGTCACTATTATTTAAAATAAATTATTTTAAATATTCAAAACCTGTTAAAATTTATAAAATAAATTTTTTTAAATTGGTTCAGAAATTGCAGGTTGTTACATAGCCAGTCCATGGAGGTGTACATTCAATCCTCTTGCGAACCTTAAAGCTTTCTTGTGTGGAGTATTTACCTGCTCCAAACCAAACCTTGCCAACTAGTTGAACTTATTGACATACTCTTTGACCGACATGCTTCCTTGCTTAAGTGCCAGAAACCTCTCCATCTGCATTCTCTCTTATGCCTGAGAGAGAAACTTCATCTTGAACCTCTAACGAAAATTAGCCCAAGTATTTACTAGACATCCTGCTTGCGTCACTTTCCACCAGAGTTAAGCCTCATCTTTCAGCTGCCATGCGGCCAACTGAATCCTCCTACGGTCATCAACCTCGAAATCCCAAACAAGTCCTCCATCTCTTTAAGCTAGTTCCGAGCTTCCACAAAGCTTCAAGTTTCGCGGAATGGTTTTACGCCCATAGCACAAAAGTCCTTGCATATCTTAGAGAAATTATCCACTCGCGAGGAGCAGGAACAACGGCTGTAGTTGGGGGAGGGGAGTTTGCTTGGCCTCCGGCAGGTGACGTAACCTTGAGATATCTACGGAACCAAGCCGATATCTGAAAGCCCTCAGGAATATTCGGTTCCCTAGACATGCTGAAAAATAAAAGAAAAGGGATTCAAATAGAGGATCGAAAGACATTTCATATGGATTTGGGGAATATGTTTTCCAAAAATAGACTTTTCTTTGAAAACACTATCTTTATGAAACCTTTTGAAAATGATTTTAAAAAATCTTTTATCTGATCTTGTAACCTTCAGCTCTAATACCAAATGTGACATCCCACGTCCGTTAATGTCACACTTTATCAGAATGCATTAAGTTTCGTGAAGCGTTATAGATAAACAGACGCGGAATTACACAAGATAGATATAAAATAGCAGCAAAAATATAATACTTTATTTTCCAAAAGAAAATATCGTGGCCCAAAAATCCAGTTACAACGTAAGTCTGAAATATTGAAAACCAATACATCAAATTAATGTATCTGCTTTATACTAAAACCATCAGAGTACATAAATATAAATCCATAGTCCCCAAAAACAGCCATAATGAGGTAGACAGGTAGTCAAAGCGATACATCTAAGTAAAGAAAAACAAATCCAACTCCAAGTAGAAATAGGAGAGAGAGTCTGAATCAAGCATGAGCACTCCCACCCTGAGAACCTGAGTCGGAAGAGGAAGGGAGGGAGAAGAAAAAAAAACAGTTTAGACATAAAGTCTGGCGAGTCCAGTTACTTTTAGCGTATAAAGAGATAAAAGTAATGAGACAATAAATAAACTGGACGAGAGATAACACCAGCATATAACAAGTATAAACAGGATGAACAAGGGGAATTATGCTTCCCAAATACTTTGTCTACACCAATACTAGTAAATCACATTAAGTGTTTTTTAACTACTTAATATAAACAGAAGGATCCTAACATAGCATAAATGGTAGACCTAGGTGTGCTTCTAGCAACGGTTTTTACCCCAAACAAAATAACAGGTACCTAAACAGAATATAATAGGTATTACCCCAAACAAAAGTAACAGTTACCTAAAAAGAACTAGATGTACCCTAATTACTACATCCGCGATCGGCTCCCTACCACGTAAATACCTTGTGTCGGCCCCATAATAGGGTGTATTACTCAGAAGGACACAGACCTATTTATAGGTCTTATGGCATCTTATTTTCCCAGACAGACTGAACCCATGCACGCACATGACCCCATTGGAACATGCCATCAAAACACCCTATCCCAAATGAACCTCTAATAATTAGTCTCAGTAAGTGTGCCCTGACCACTACCTAATGCGGATTACTGACTAATATGGGTCCTACACAACAATTGACTCAAGCACCCCTAGACTTGCGTCCCCAATCAACTAGGCTTTACACAGGTTAAGTTTTACATGGGTTAATATTGTCCCCACAACCCCACCAGATTAATAAGCTTACTTAACCCTCCCAACAGATCAAACAAAATAAATATGTGACATACAGTTTCGTTTACATGTTCCCTTAATCTTTGTATTAATCCTACAAGTTTCCATATTCATACACCCCATATGTTTTTTATATTGCATAGTATAAGTTATGCCCCAAACTTTAGTCATATTCATAGTACAGGTTATGCCCCTAAATTACCATTCCCAATCATTCCCAATTAAACCCAATTTTGTTCGTACGCATATTTTAGCAATATCAACCTAGGCTCGAAGATAAACTGACTATAAAAATAAAAACGAATGGGAGAGGAAGAAGAACATAAATAGGCATAAATAACAGAAATAAGCATATAGAAATAATTGAACAAAATAGGTGTATTGCGAATTTCATGTCATTATAGCAGATCTGTTTAAATATTAATCAACTTCTTAACATGCATAGGTTTAGATCCAGTTTATTAACATGTCGAGATTACTTGTTAAATATTTATATCTGAAAGCAACATGAACTCATAGAGACTGGATTTAAAAAAATGAGAAAAGAATGTTGATGTTGTAGCAAAGATTCTTGTATATGTATGAGTTGTTGTTGAAGAGAAATGGGCTGGTTCAATCCAAGTTGAAGCAGCATCTCGTTGTCTCCATTGTTTTGGATGAATAAAACAAAAGAAATGATATCCTATTTAATGCCTACCGCCGAAGAATCTCATTCAGAAACAAGTCCAGGTTCAGGTTACGAATCAGGATGGATCTGGGTGGGTCAACCCTCGAGTCGATACCCCCTTGTGTGTGTCGACCCACACAGGGAATGGGTCGACTCCCAACAGGTCGAATTCCCGCGTGCCTTCCCGCTCTTCGATTTTGATTTATTTTGAATTCCGGACTGGTTTTGTGTATATATTACTTATATGTATATAAACTTCAAACCTTAATATCTTCTTCATACGATGTACATTTTACGCAAACTCAGAGTCTACCTCAAGAAGAATTACGAGACGAACACAATGGTATAGTCTATTTCTTTTAATTCCCAATATTTAATTAAGTGTTCTTTAGTTTATTGTTATAATGTCCTTTAGAATTACGGGGTGTTACAGGCTGGCTATTACAAGAAATTTGTTCAAGACTTTTCAAGAATAGATTCTCCTTTGACCAAGCTAACAATGAAGACTGTGAAATTTGATTGGCCCCAAAATGTGAAGAAGCCTTTCAAGAGATAAAGAAAAAATTGACATATGCCTCAGTGCTAGCTATTACAAATGGAAATAAAGGGCTATCAGTTTATACGGATGCATGCAAAGGAGGAGTTGCCGCAGTTTTGATGCAAAAGGGAAAAGTAATTGATTATGCAAGTAGGAAATTAAAGCCATATGAGAAAAATCATCCTACTCATGACTTGGAACTGCTAGCCATAATTTTCGCTTTAAAATTTTGGAGACATTAACTATTACGAGAAAAGTTTGAATTATACACCGACCACAGGCCCCTGAAATATTTGTTCACTTAGAGAGACTTGAGCTTAAGAAAATGGAATCGGCTAGAATTTTTAGCGTCATATGACCTCGATTTTCAATATACACTTGGAAAGGTCAATGTCGTAGCTGATGCTTTGAGTAGGAAATACGTTGTCATCACTTACCTAGTTATCGCTCCAACTCTTATTGAAAAGATCGCCAATAAGAAAGGTGCAGATAATTTTTTACAAAGAATAGCTAAGAATATATGATAAGGTAAGAATTCAAGTTTTGAAATTGATAATAAAGGCGTTCTAAGACTGAAGGGAGGAATTTGTGTCCCAAACATAAGAGAGCTCAAGAAAGTAATATTAGATGAGTGCCACAAATCTAAATTTAGCATCTACCCTAGAGTTAATAAAATGTACCGAGATGTAAAATGTACATTTTTGTGGAGAATGATGAAAAGGGGCATATCCATTTATGTCAGCCATTGTGCTACATGAAAACAAATTAAGAGCAATCACTAGTAGACAGCAGAATTGCTCCAGCCTCTGCAAATTCCAAAGTGGAAACGGGACCAAGTCTGCATGGATTTCATTAGTGGATTGCCCAAATCTCACAAAGGAAACGAAGGAATTTGAGTCATTGTAGATCGTTTAACCAAAAGTGCCCATTTCATTCCACTAAAATCTACTGGAACAGCTGCGAGCCTAGCAGAGTCATGCATAAAGGAGATTGTCCGACTGCATGGGATGCCGAGCAGCATAGTAAGTGACAGAGATCCAATTTTCGCTAGCTATTTTTGGGAAGCTTTTCAAAACGCTTTGGGAACAAGTTGTGTAGTTAATTCCCCGCTATTACTTCGTTATATCCCTGCTATATCATGTAGAAGATGCGTTGTTTCCAAATAGCCACTAATATAGCCTTTTCGCTTTATACCACGCTATATTCTGATACTCCCAATATATCCTATTATTTAAGCTATATTATGTTATTCCCGCTATAGCTTCTATAAAAGAAATCAACTAGAAAATGACATTTATACATTATAAAAATTATAAAATTAGTTTTATAATTGAAAACTTTAACATACATATTTTCAGAATAAAGAATACTACAACATTCTACTAGATTTTGTTAAGCTAAATAAAATTTTACATTTATTTAAATATATTTGCACATGTATTTATTTAAAATTAAGAATGTAATAATTATAATTAGTTTTAATGTTAATTTTTCATTTATGTATTTGCAAAAGCATTAAGTACGCATTTTGTTTGCTATTTTAGAGTCATCCGCTATATCCGGTTAGTGCCCCGCTTTCTCCCCACTGTAACTTTTTGCACCTCTGCCGCATCGAACCTGTTGAGCACTTTAACTGCACAAGGAACAAGACTCAATTTCATCTCAGTTTATCAACCTCAAACTGACGGACAGTCAGAACGAGTTAACAAGATTATGGAAGATCTGTTACAAGCTTGTGTTCTTGACTTTGGAGGTTCATGGGAAAATCATTTTCCTTTGGTTGAGTTTTCTTATAACAACAGTTACCAAGCTATTATCAAGATGGTGCTTTTCGAAGCTCTGTATGGTTGCACGTGTAAGTCACCTACTTGTTGGAATGAGTCTAGAGATAGACTTGTTCTTGGACCGGACATAATCAGAGAAGCAACGGAGAAAGTAAATTTAATCAAGAAGAAGTTGAAAACAGCTCAAGATCGGCAAAAGAGTTGTGTTGATCATAGGAGACCCCTAGAATTTGCAGTTAGAGGTTCAAAAAATTTAAAGGTTTCTTCGATGCGTGGAGTTATAAGATTTGGAAGAATGGGAAAGTTGGCACCGCTCTATATTGCACCATTCCCTATACTAGAAAGAGGTGGACCACTGGCTTAAAAAGTCCAGTTACCTGAATGTCTTTCGAGTGTGCATAATGTCTTTCACGTATCTAATCTAAGAAAGTATGTGCATGACCCTGACCAAATTGTTGAAGAAGCTGCTCTTCAAGATCTAGAGATTACTCCAAATTTAGCAGTCAAGAGATAACCTATAAAGATCATCGCCTAGGACAAAAAGAGTCTGAGAAAAAGGCAATTAAGTTGGTTAAAGTGCAATGGAGCGGTGATCGGAATGATTGTACCTAAGAAACAGAAGAGAATACGCGAAAGATCTTCCCTAACTGCGAGTAGACATCTAAGCCCAAACCTTTGGTAAGCTCATTTCTTTATTTATTTACTTTCAGTTATTCCCTTCTTATGCAATTTCGAGAAAAAAATTCTTTTAAGGGGGATGGATATAGCGATCTATAATTTTTAATTAGTTAAATAATTAATTTAATTGAATTAATGAATTAACTAAGTTGAATTTAAATTAATTTACATAAACAAAAATATGTTGTTTAAAATGATAAAATATATTTGGGAAGTATTTTGACAAAATATATTAGCTTTTGATTTTGAATAGTAAAGTGTATATTGAAATATAGCCACACTTATAAGTGTTGCAAGCTTGAAACACTTTTAAAGCATGACCAAAGTGTGAACAAGTGTTAGGTGAATACCATATCCTCTTAGACCGTGGTTTTTGTACATGGTTTTATGGCTTTATCGTTGTAAGGACAGGAGTCCAAGTATGTATCACACTCTCCTTTACCTCCCTTTCCTATAAATAAAGGCCTCCTCCTTCATTTTCACCATTCCACTCACATTTCTCTCCTTTATTCTTCTTTCACACCTTAATTGTCATGATTTCCATTGCCTAAATCTTCTCCTCATTTTTTATTTTATTTTCCCCCCTCTTAGTGCTCGGACATAGCTCCTCCTCCCTCTCCCCTTCATTCGGCATCCTCCACCACCTTAGACCGCCACCTCCCTCATTCCCTAGCACCCCAACTCCAGCCAAGAACTCGACCTCCCCACCCACACTCCATGGTCCCACTTCACCTCCTCCTTGCACAACATCTCGGCCAACCTAACCAACCACTAACTGGACCAAAAATAACCATCATCCCCTTGCCAAAGCTTGGCCCTATCACCACCACCATACTCACCACGACCTCCTCCTTAAAAAGAATTAAAATGATAATAATAATAATAATATAATTATTATCGTCAAAGTCGTGGAGGTCGGAAGTTAGTTCGTGCCAGTCCATTATAGCTGGGCAGTCCTACGGTAAAGGTTTGTGGAGTGGATCTCTAATTGAGAAACTTTGCAGTTATATTTGTTTGTTATTGTTAATGGATGGTTAACTAGCTGTTAAATATAGTGTAAGCGTTGATTATCGGACGCTTATACCTATATACTATGATATACATGTTATGTGATGGTTGAACGAATTCTATGAATATTATAATGGTTGTTAGTGGTGATACTAGTCTATACTACTCATGTTGCACACATGTGTGGAGATAGTTGAGTATTTGTTAAGTCTCATGCTTATCATGTAATATAAATGAATATTTTATTCGTTTAAATATAGTGGAAAAATAAAAGTCGGATTTTTGCATCTGAAATATGATAGAAATGAAATTGAAGTGATTTCAAGATACTTTTGTAAAGGCTGAAATTTTGCTGAACAAGGTTTTGACGTTACACGGTGTGTTCAAGTTTAAAATAATTAAATTGAATTCGATTTTGAAATTGAAGTTTAGTTTGTCTATATAGAAGGTGTTTTAACTTAAATCGATTGTTCCATATAGCTTATATAATATTTAATTTGTTTTCTAGAAAGTTTGAATTTCAAAAGATTATTTTTTGAAAAATAATAATATTTTAATAATTAAATAATATTATAATATTAATTAAAAATGAATATTTGAAATAAAAGTTAAAATTATGAAATATTCTTTTGAAATAGTCTTATATATGTTTTAAAAGATTTTATAAACTGTTTTGAAGTGAAATAGATTATTTTTATTATAAATATAAAATATGGTTTGAAATGAGCTTTACACGCAGCGGTAGTTCGTGAATTTTAACCATAGAATTTAAACTGTCATAACATATTCGTTTTAAATCGAATTTCCCCAAATTAATTATTTTGCTTCTTATAACTATAGTTTTCCAATGGAAAAAGGATTTTTCAATTTTAATGAATAATTTTCAAGTTATGTTCAAAACAAATTTTCAATAAAAATCGCAGTAGTGCACTTTAGTGGCCAAATTTAGAAATCAACTGAAATGACTTTATAAAAATTATTAAAAATATGTTAAAAAAATTGATAAATCATAATAAATGATTTCAAAGTGGTTTGGATTGAAATTATAGAGTTGAAAGTTATTTTCATTAGACTAGCTCAAATAGACTATTTCTACCGCTTTTGAAATGCTTTTTATTTAATAATTGATTCTGAAGGGTTTAAACTTAACAATCACTTTCTAACCTTCATCAAACCATTTCATATGAATAATGAAATATTTTTTTAATGATGAATGGAAGTTTCAAAAGTTAAGATGAGTTGAGACTTAACTGAAATCTGATAGATCCATACTGTTTTTAAATAATGCTTATTATTCGGGAAGTCCAGGATCAGAAGTTGTGTCTGAAAATCATTTTGAATAATAATACGATATGATGAAGAAGAGATAGTTGAAGATGGAGAATGAAGACCGAACATCTTCACATCAAAGGGACTGCTTGTTAACGCTTTTGTTGGGAGGCATCCCATAACGAGGTTATTAGTAAGAGTAGTTTCGACATACTTGGAGATTTTTCGGATTCACAATGGACTCTCTCCATTATGAACAAGTAATAAGGTTCCTTCAGTTTTGTTCAGACCCAGAACAGACTTGTATGTATGCCTAATAATGAATTTTGTAATGTATCGATTGGGTTTTACTAAACATATTTCAATTGGTGGCTGAGAATAAATTCTCTTAGCTTAATACCCTTCTTTGAGACGTAAAAGCTCAAAGGTTACATGGCTAGTAACTACCATTATATATTACGAAATGAAAGTGTGACATACCAAGAGATGAGCTATTGATGATAAAATCATGGCTTAAGGATAAGCGTAGCTTTGTGTAACGAGACTTCAGCAAGCCTCACACCTGGGAAATGGCCAAAACAGGATCATATGTAACATGGTTAGTGGTGGCGCAACTAGTGTATGTTCGTTTTCTCTAGATAAAAAGTAGTACCATGGCATGAAGCCTCGATATTTACTTAGTGGAAAACTCTACTTTATGTGGATGTTTGAGAGCTCTCGAAATGGTTGGTTACGATCGGAAAATGACATACTTAGGAATACTCCAAGCTATCCAGTTAAAGGATAAAACGACCTTACATAGCATGAGGAGCATCACTGTTGATCCTTGGACATCCCACTAGAGTTGTTCAAATTTGGTTCGGATAAGGAAGATCCTATGCCTGGCCGTTATTGGAAATTCATTCTCCACTATGAACCCATACGATTTTAGTTGTATACCTATGTCAGTATAGTATATGGTACTTATTCTGGCTAAGATTAGTAGATTTTCTAGCGAAATGATTTTCCTCACTACGCACTAGTCATAATATCAAATGATTTTCGCGTATCTAGTATTTTTTTATCATAAGGGAAAACGTCGCTCATGTGTGTGTTTGCATTGTGTGTATGTGTGCCATGAGACCTTATGGTTGCTTCATTTTCCAAAAACATTGCGAATTTTACTACATAACAAATATACCGAGTTTCTTACACTAGTCTCATGGCTAACCTGGAGTTTATTTGTTTTCCTTTAAAATCTAGGTGCCCATGATTTTCCACATGGCCAGCCTAGTTATCAGGTCTTAGTAGGAGCGTCTTGGAGCCTTTAATGGAGTGTCTTTTGGATTTGGAGCTTTTGTGGTGAAGATGGAAGATCGTTTGGATTCACTCTTTTTTACTTTCTGCTATACAATTTATCTAGTAAATTGTATATCTGGATATGTATATATTCTGTAACGACCCGGATTTTTAGCCGATTTATAATAAATATTTAATATGGTTTTAACTATTAAATTGATAATATAATTGAATTTTTCTATTAATGTTATCGATTTAAAAATTGATTTCGATTTAATATCGAATATATTAAATTATCGTAATACGAAGTATAATTGAAATTGAAGTTGAAAACTGAATCGAAACCATTAGATGACCAATATAAATTCTATTTCAATATATAAACGATAATAATAATAATAATTTATTACAGAGAGATTTATTTGTTTGAATTTAAATTATATTATATTATATTAATTTAATATGGTTATTTTATATATACGTTCAAATTAAATTTCACAATATTTTCGGTCGAGTTCAGAATAGGGTTATTACATTGAAATGTCGGTCGGTACGCTAGAATAGCGGTTCGCGGTTTAAGTAATAGACCCCGATATTATTTTAGTGGATAAGCATCAGATCAAATCGATATCTGTATAAATTAAAGTGAAAATCTCTAGAAATCAAATCGTATTAAATATGCATTGTACTTCACCCTACATCCCTTAATTTCTCGTGTACTCCTGGTCTCCCCTCCTTCTTCTATAAATCGCAACTCCCCCTTCTATTCTGTTTACTTCATTCCTATGCTAAATCAAAATCAAAAGGAATAAATGGAACGCGTGTTCTTCTTTAACTCCACAATTTAAATGGTCGATCTTTTCTTTATATATGTATATAAATAATCATCTGTTGGCTCAAAAGCATTCACTGCCCTTACCAAATCGTCAGTCTCAAGCCAAAAATGGATCGCCCTCATTTCAGAATTCAATCGAACCAAGCTTTCGATTAAATAAAAAGGAATTTGAAAATAGAATTCGCAATCGAAGATTTTAGCATCTTCCCGAAACTCGAGATTGAGCTGAGGCACTTGCGAATCACAAGAGGCGGTTTAGAAATTGGAATCGAGCAACTCGTATTGGGTATGATGCAGATTTGCGGATCGCGACATGTAAGAATGGATCGCGAAGTGAAACTGTACTCAACATAGCAGTGTTGGGGCTCGCGTTGCAAGGGAATGTCATCGTCGGTTATATTAAGCACGATGGTGTCTGGATATCGCGACTGCTACTAGGAAGTTAGGGCATTGTTTTTCAGTGTTCTGATGACGACGGAAGCGCAAGCTGTCGAGTTAAACTGGGGAATCGGATGATAGGTGGTAGCGAGTTTTGGGAGTAGGCGTTAATGATGTTTTCAATCACTATATTCTGTAGTGCACTTGTGGGAGCTGGGAATCGAAACGAGGTAATTCAAAGTGTGTGAAGGCAGAAGGGGGCTGTTCTTTGGTGTTCGAACACTGTCCAGTAGATGTTAAGGGTTTTGAGCTGATGTTGAATGAGGAAGTTCTATTGTCGAACTGAATGTTGAGGGAGAACGAGAACCTGATGTTGATGATGAACGGTGGGAAAACATGGGGTTCAGACCTTAGTGTGAATAATGGGAGTTCGTACAGATGTAAGAAATGGTAGGATGCTGGTCCTATAGCATTACTGGATAAATGGTGGAGCGTGTATTAAGGTAATAAAAATTAAATTATTTTAGTTAATAAATTAGTATAGTTTAATTAGTGAAAATAAAATGGAATATCTTGTTCATTTTAGATTTGTTCGAACATCATAAACCGTATTGGACTCATATGGATTAAGGCTTTACGATGGATTCATTTTGAGATCCTCGGAGTAATCAGAATTGGCCAGAATTTAATCTAAATCGAGATATGCAGCAAATAAAGAAAAAAAAAACCACGGTGAGTAAATCTCACTCACCTTTAAAATTATTTTTATTTCATTAAAAATAATTGTCTGTTGCTTGTGTGCATGTTTTATGGTTGTTTTATATATATTAGTTATTTAGGCTATATATATATATTGGGTTGATTGATTGGTTGGATTCCCGCAGTCTCATTAGCGGATGCCCGCAGTTTCATAGCGGATGATTACCCTATACGCCCCACGCTATGATTAGTGGATGACCTTCTATACCGCGATATTCTGCCACGAAGCAGAATGGGTATTATTTATGTGCTAACATCTGTGGATGCAGGAAAACAGGTTGGAGGAATCCAACTGGATTCCTCAAAATATATTATCTGTTTGTTTATTTGATTTCATATATATTGTTATATATGATGTGCTAGAAAAATAAATAATTCGTTGCTTTGTGTGTTTGAATATCACTGGGCCAATTAAAAGGACATTTGAGATTTTAAAAGGGAAAATTCTATTTTTAAATAGAATTTGAATTTTTAAATGGAAATAAAATATAAACTTGTTTTGAAAAATAAACCAAGTAGTTTCTTTTAAACGAAGTTTATAAACAGTCTTTTATAACGAAGTTATAAATGAAGTAAAAAGAATTATCATTTGATAATTCAGAAATAGAAAATACAAGTGTGAAATAGGATTTTGAAATGAAATTTCAAAATAGAACTTGAAATAGAATTTTTAAATAGAATTTAAATATTAGAAAGGAGTTGAAATATTTGAAATACAAAAGAAATTTCAAATAGGATTTGGAATGGAATTTTTAAATATATAATTCAATTAAAATTTGAGTATAACATTTGAATATAGAATTTGAATAAAGAAATTCCAAAATTGAATTTTGGTATAGAGATTCAAATAGAGTTTGAATAAAGGAAATTTAAAAGAACATTTAAAATAGTAGAATTTGAATAATAGAAATCAAATGGGATTTGAATATTAGAGTTAGAAAAAAGAGTTTAACTATTTGAATTTTAAATAGAAAAGAAAAGGGGTTTGAATGTTAGAAATTCAAATAGAAGTTCAAATAGAATTTGAATAGACGAGATTAGAATGGAAAATAGAATTTTTATTCAAGGAATTAAAATAAAGTTTGAATTCAAAGGAATTCAAATAAAGAAATTTGAATAGAGATTTGAATGTAGAATTTCAAAATAGAATTTGAAAAATAGAATTTCAAAGAAGAATTTCAAAATAGAATTAGGAATGTAGAAGTTAAAATGGAATTTAAAAATAAAGTTTGAATAAAAGAATTCAAAGGAATTCAAGTATTGAATTTGAATATAGGGAATTCAAATAGGAATTTAAGTATTGAATTTGAATATCAAATAGAAAAGGGATTTGAATTTGAAATGTAGAATTCAAAAGTGAGATTGGAATTTGAATCAAGAATTCAAATAGAGCTAAACAGAGTTGAATTCATTTTAAAGAAGTTTAAAGGGTTTTATATATATAAATATAATTAAAACGAACTCGCCGCAGCGCTGCAGTTCGTAAAATAGCGATTCGAACTTCAATTGAATATACAGAACCCAATTGAAGTCGGATTTCTTTGAAACAAGAAACGTCAGGACCAGTTTGATAATAGTTTTCTAATGAAGGAGAAAAATCTGAATTTCGTCGTATAGATTTTGAGATATGTCAAAACAGCGCCAGAACTATTTAACGACCAAAATGGTTTATTTAATATTATAAAAGGATTTTAAGCGATAAAAATCCGAAGATCGATTTAGAAAATTTCAGACTTGAGTTATAAAATATATGCGAATTCAAGTTGTGTAAATAAATATGAGTTTTGAAACAGAAACCAGATTTTTGATTTATTGATGGAATTAACTAAATTAAATAGAAATTAGTTAAAACGATTTCGAATGGATATTGGGGGTTGAATAAATAAATTCGATTTGAAAATTTATCTTCGAAATCGAAAAAGAGAACTAGAATTGAAAGAAAAATTCAATTTGGCTATGGACGAGTTAAACATTTTGTTTGAACATGTTATGTTCAACAAAGAAGTGAAATAGGCAAAATGACTAATTAAAGAATAAATGGGCGAACTGAATTCAAACGATTAGATAGTGTTGAATTGAATTGAAAACAGGTGAACAGGTGTTGGACAGGTATGGAATGAAGTATATAAAGTATATAATTTATGTGCTCGACAAAAAGGTACATGTTTAATTCGTATATGGGTTTTATGCGCCGTATCGGCAAGCCGCTTGGCTTTTTCTTTTTTTCTTTTTGAGATTGGAAGATACCGGGATGCTATTTGAAATTTCCCGATGCTCCCGATACAGGGGAGGTTATGGCGAATTTTTCCCGGAATTTAAGGAGTTAGAATATTTTTAAGAAATTTGACAATTAGAAATATATATATCGATATATATAGAATTCGATAAGGAAACGAAATCAAAAATAGCGAAAAGAGCCAATACGGTTATTGAAAATATTTGGTTAACAAGTATTGATAGAGGGAATGGAGAAGAGATTTAATTAATGAAAATATTAATTAAAGAGCCCAGTGATTTGGTTGATATGTTGATTGAACACTTGTTTTATTCGATAGTTAAATCACAGACTATCGAAGTTTTGACCATCGTTGTCAATATGGAGAGACCGGTTGGATTATTATCCGAAGAACCACTCCGTATCGGCATAAGCATTGCGAACCAAGTATGCTGAATATATTGAAGACGGAGTGAAGTGCAAGGGCTTTTCTAGTAATAGAAATAGTGCCTTCGGTTTCGTTCAGTCCCAGAACGAACGTAAATGGACGAATGTCTGACAGAGTATTTCTAATGATCAAATGGGTTGGTCTGTATGAATATATATGGTTGCAACGGATTTATCCCTTAGCATAATATCCAGAATATTTGTGCAAACTTAACTAGTGATTAACGGATCTGACAACGTGGCATTCAAAGTGATTGTGTTATCAAGGAATGGTAAGTATGCGTAGCCTCAGGCCTCAACAACCAGGAAAGGACAAAAATCGGGCAGGCAGCATGGCTATGTGGGTCGCACCCATTAGGGTGTATAATCACCTATCTAGAGAAATTCCTTTTGTTTCTAAATCTATCGATTCTGCCCATTCGGGAAACGGTGGTTTGAGTCCAACCGTTGGTGATATACATTCGATACACTCAAGCGAAATGAGTGGTCGGTCATGTGTGGGCCGGGTTGCAAGATGTTCTTGTTGAACCCAGTGTATTCCTCTCTAGAGATACACGGTCGGAAGGTGGTCCCATACCTTGTCATGTTGGAAATCCAATCTCCAATAAGCGCCATGCGGTTTGTGATTTTATAAAATATATGTGGAGCGTGAGATGCAAGCGTTCTACTATTTGGTTATTTACTTGATGTAGACATTATTATAATATCACTGGATTTCGTATCAAAGTGTTTTGGGTTATAGTAAGGTAAAAACCGTCCATATTTATGTGTGGGCTGGTCTTACTATTATCTTTTCTTTTGAAAAGAGTTTTGAAAGTTAAACAAGTGGTTGGAGTTTACTCACACCAGTCCCATGACTGACCCAGAGTTTATTTTGTTTTGTTTTTCCTAAACTCTTGGGTGCCCAAATTTGTACGGGCAGTCAAGTGTTTCAGGCTTTTACAGATACACTTGGAGGAGCTTGAAGCAGGAGGCTTCAACGTTAGTTATTTAGAGTTACTTCCGCTGGATCAAATGTTATGTGTACTCTGATGATGGTATGTGTATATGTACAAAACAGATTTGTATTTCAAAGCTTATGTTATAGAATATATTTTATTCGTTCCGCTGTGAGTTGTGATCTTCGTTTTTCTTCTATTCTAATATTTCTTTCTTTCTATTTCTCATCCTCTAACTTCTTTCTAATAATGAGTCGTATTTCTGTGTTATTTGGGTTGGACGTGTGGTGTATTTAGTCAACTCAGATAGCACGGATTTGCGGGCCTTTACAGTTGGTATCAGAGCTTAGGTTGAGCGAATACCTAGGCTTGTGTGACATGTGCTCATTAGAGATAGGGTCAGTAGTACCCTAGAATGAGTTGAGTGTATATATACGAGAGAGCGTATTTGTAAATTGATATAAAAGTTGTTTTATATTGTGTTGACTAGTCTGTGAGTGGTTTATGAATTCTGGTCGAATCGTGGGACGCCACGAAGTCGATAGGGATTTCTAAACACTGGGACAGAGAAATTCGACACAGTATTGTTTTAAAGTGGGTAAATGAAATAATTTTACCCGAAATTTCTATATAGAAAGAGTATTTTTCTAGAATTATTATTATATGGATGTGTTGGATGTTGACATTATAATCAAACGAGATTATAGAAATTGGAATGGTCATTTATAACCAGAGTGGAATTTGTATATAAATTAAATATACAAATGAGATGAATTAGAATTAAATTCAAACCAGAATTAAGAATTCAAAATCCTGCGAAGTTGAAAAATATTTTTCAAAGTAATTAAAATAACATAGTTTTATTTTGAAAGGATTTGAAAGAAAATCATGGATTTTAGAAGTGATAAAGCACTGAACTCACTTCAGTGGCTGGGAAATAATTCTGATAATGATTGCAACATCGTCAGTGTTCATTTCCGAGTTTCTAAGTGATGAATTGCTACCTTAGAAAAAGTTTTTGATGGAAATTTGTTTGAAAGAAAACAAATTGATTTGAAAATTCAAGTGTTTTGAATTTGAAATGAAAATAAATATAAGTATACATTTATGGGATTTCAAAAGAATTTGAAAGAAAAACCCAGGGATTTGAATTCTGGAATTGAAATTTAACTTAACAAGTTGAATGGGTCGAAGTGAATGAATTGATTAGAATCAATTTGAATAGGTTTATTGGAATATAGATTGAATATAAATGGATTGATCGTAGATCATTCGAATCAAATGTGTGAAGACCAAAAGTTTTGGTTGGAGTTAATCTATTGAAATATGAGGAGTTGAGTTTCAACATAAAGAAGTTTTGAAAAGTAATGGATTTGTACCATTTTTCCTACTTAGCAATTTCGAGGACGAAATTATTTTAAGGGGGGAAGAATGTAACGACCCGGATTTTTAGCCGATTTATATTAAATATTTAATATGGTTTTAACTATTAAATTGATAATATAATTGAATTTTTCTATTAATGTTATCGATTTAAAAATTGATTTCGATTTAATATCGAATATATTAAATTATCGTAATACGAAGTATAATTGAAATTGAAGTTGAAAACTGAATCGAAACCATTAGATGACCAATATAAATTCTATTTCAATATATAAACGATAATAATAATAATAATTTATTACAGAGAGATTTATTTGTTTGAATTTAAATTATATTATATTATATTAATTTAATATGGTTATTTTATATATACGTTCAAATTAAATTTCACAATATTTTCGGTCGAGTTCAGAATAGGGTTATTACATTGAAATGTCGGTCGGTACGCTAGAATAGCGGTTCGCGGTTTAAGTAATAGACCCCGATATTATTTTAGTGGATAAGCATCAGATCAAATCGATATCTGTATAAATTAAAGTGAAAATCTCTAGAAATCAAATCGTATTAAATATGCATTGTACTTCACCCTACATCCCTTAATTTCTCGTGTACTCCTGGTCTCCCCTCCTTCTTCTATAAATCGCAACTCCCCCTTCTATTCTGTTTACTTCATTCCTATGCTAAATCAAAATCAAAAGGAATAAATGGAACGCGTGTTCTTCTTTAACTCCACAATTTAAATGGTCGATCTTTTCTTTATATATGTATATAAATAATCATCTGTTGGCTCAAAAGCATTCACTGCCCTTACCAAATCGTCAGTCTCAAGCCAAAAATGGATCGCCCTCATTTCAGAATTCAATCGAACCAAGCTTTCGATTAAATAAAAAGGAATTTGAAAATAGAATTCGCAATCGAAGATTTTAGCATCTTCCCGAAACTCGAGATTGAGTTGAGGCACTTGCGAATCACAAGAGGCGGTTTAGAAATTGGAATCGAGCAACTCGTATTGGGTATGATGCAGATTTGCGGATCGCGACATGTAAGAATGGATCGCGAAGTGAAACTGTACTCAACATAGCAGTGTTGGGGCTCGCGTTGCAAGGGAATGTCATCGTCGGTTATATTAAGCACGATGGTGTCTGGATATCGCGACTGCTACTAGGAAGTTAGGGCATTGTTTTTCAGTGTTCTGATGACGACGGAAGCGCAAGCTGTCGAGTTAAACTGGGGAATCGGATGATAGGTGGTAGCGAGTTTTGGGAGTAGGCGTTAATGATGTTTTCAATCACTATATTCTGTAGTGCACTTGTGGGAGCTGGGAATCGAAACGAGGTAATTCAAAGTGTGTGAAGGCAGAAGGGGGCTGTTCTTTGGTGTTCGAACACTGTCCAGTAGATGTTAAGGGTTTTGAGCTGATGTTGAATGAGGAAGTTCTATTGTCGAACTGAATGTTGAGGGAGAACGAGAACCTGATGTTGATGATGAACGGTGGGAAAACATGGGGTTCAGACCTTAGTGTGAATAATGGGAGTTCGTACAGATGTAAGAAATGGTAGGATGCTGGTCCTATAGCATTACTGGATAAATGGTGGAGCGTGTATTAAGGTAATAAAAATTAAATTATTTTAGTTAATAAATTAGTATAGTTTAATTAGTGAAAATAAAATGGAATATCTTGTTCATTTTAGATTTGTTCGAACATCATAAATCGTATTGGACTCATATGGATTAAGGCTTTACGATGGATTCATTTTGAGATCCTCGGAGTAATCAGAATTGGCCAGAATTTAATCTAAATCGAGATATGCAGCAAATAAAGAAAAAAAAAACCACGGTGAGTAAATCTCACTCACCTTTAAAATTATTTTTATTTCATTAAAAATAATTGTCTGTTGCTTGTGTGCATGTTTTATGGTTGTTTTATATATATTAGTTATTTAGGCTATATATATATATTGGGTTGATTGATTGGTTGGATTCCCGCAGTCTCATTAGCGGATGCCCGCAGTTTCATAGCGGATGATTACCCTATACGCCCCACGCTATGATTAGTGGATGACCTTCTATACCGCGATATTCTGCCACGAAGCAGAATGGGTATTATTTATGTGCTAACATCTGTGGATGCAGGAAAACAGGTTGGAGGAATCCAACTGGATTCCTCAAAATATATTATCTGTTTGTTTATTTGATTTCATATATATTGTTATATATGATGTGCTAGAAAAATAAATAATTCGTTGCTTTGTGTGTTTGAATATCACTGGGCCAATTAAAAGGACATTTGAGATTTTAAAAGGGAAAATTCTATTTTTAAATAGAATTTGAATTTTTAAATGGAAATAAAATATAAACTTGTTTTGAAAAATAAACCAAGTAGTTTCTTTTAAACGAAGTTTATAAACAGTCTTTTATAACGAAGTTATAAATGAAGTAAAAAGAATTATCATTTGATAATTCAGAAATAGAAAATACAAGTGTGAAATAGGATTTTGAAATGAAATTTCAAAATAGAACTTGAAATAGAATTTTTAAATAGAATTTAAATATTAGAAAGGAGTTGAAATATTTGAAATACAAAAGAAATTTCAAATAGGATTTGGAATGGAATTTTTAAATATATAATTCAATTAAAATTTGAGTATAACATTTGAATATAGAATTTGAATAAAGAAATTCCAAAATTGAATTTTGGTATAGAGATTCAAATAGAGTTTGAATAAAGGAAATTTAAAAGAACATTTAAAATAGTAGAATTTGAATAATAGAAATCAAATGGGATTTGAATATTAGAGTTAGAAAAAAGAGTTTAACTATTTGAATTTTAAATAGAAAAGAAAAGGGGTTTGAATGTTAGAAATTCAAATAGAAGTTCAAATAGAATTTGAATAGACGAGATTAGAATGGAAAATAGAATTTTTATTCAAGGAATTAAAATAAAGTTTGAATTCAAAGGAATTCAAATAAAGAAATTTGAATAGAGATTTGAATGTAGAATTTCAAAATAGAATTTGAAAAATAGAATTTCAAAGAAGAATTTCAAAATAGAATTAGGAATGTAGAAGTTAAAATGGAATTTAAAAATAAAGTTTGAATAAAAGAATTCAAAGGAATTCAAGTATTGAATTTGAATATAGGGAATTCAAATAGGAATTTAAGTATTGAATTTGAATATCAAATAGAAAAGGGATTTGAATTTGAAATGTAGAATTCAAAAGTGAGATTGGAATTTGAATCAAGAATTCAAATAGAGCTAAACAGAGTTGAATTCATTTTAAAGAAGTTTAAAGGGTTTTATATATATAAATATAATTAAAACGAACTCGCCGCAGCGCTGCAGTTCGTAAAATAGCGATTCGAACTTCAATTGAATATACAGAACCCAATTGAAGTCGGATTTCTTTGAAACAAGAAACGTCAGGACCAGTTTGATAATAGTTTTCTAATGAAGGAGAAAAATCTGAATTTCGTCGTATAGATTTTGAGATATGTCAAAACAGCGCCAGAACTATTTAACGACCAAAATGGTTTATTTAATATTATAAAAGGATTTTAAGCGATAAAAATCCGAAGATCGATTTAGAAAATTTCAGACTTGAGTTATAAAATATATGCGAATTCAAGTTGTGTAAATAAATATGAGTTTTGAAACAGAAACCAGATTTTTGATTTATTGATGGAATTAACTAAATTAAATAGAAATTAGTTAAAACGATTTCGAATGGATATTGGGGGTTGAATAAATAAATTCGATTTGAAAATTTATCTTCGAAATCGAAAAAGAGAACTAGAATTGAAAGAAAAATTCAATTTGGCTATGGACGAGTTAAACATTTTGTTTGAACATGTTATGTTCAACAAAGAAGTGAAATAGGCAAAATGACTAATTAAAGAATAAATGGGCGAACTGAATTCAAACGATTAGATAGTGTTGAATTGAATTGAAAACAGGTGAACAGGTGTTGGACAGGTATGGAATGAAGTATATAAAGTATATAATTTATGTGCTCGACAAAAAGGTACATGTTTAATTCGTATATGGGTTTTATGCGCCGTATCGGCAAGCCGCTTGGCTTTTTCTTTTTTTCTTTTTGAGATTGGAAGATACCGGGATGCTATTTGAAATTTCCCGATGCTCCCGATACAGGGGAGGTTATGGCGAATTTTTCCCGGAATTTAAGGAGTTAGAATATTTTTAAGAAATTTGACAATTAGAAATATATATATCGATATATATAGAATTCGATAAGGAAACGAAATCAAAAATAGCGAAAAGAGCCAATACGGTTATTGAAAATATTTGGTTAACAAGTATTGATAGAGGGAATGGAGAAGAGATTTAATTAATGAAAATATTAATTAAAGAGCCCAGTGATTTGGTTGATATGTTGATTGAACACTTGTTTTATTCGATAGTTAAATCACAGACTATCGAAGTTTTGACCATCGTTGTCAATATGGAGAGACCGGTTGGATTATTATCCGAAGAACCACTCCGTATCGGCATAAGCATTGCGAACCAAGTATGCTGAATATATTGAAGACGGAGTGAAGTGCAAGGGCTTTTCTAGTAATAGAAATAGTGCCTTCGGTTTCGTTCAGTCCCAGAACGAACGTAAATGGACGAATGTCTGACAGAGTATTTCTAATGATCAAATGGGTTGGTCTGTATGAATATATATGGTTGCAACGGATTTATCCCTTAGCATAATATCCAGAATATTTGTGCAAACTTAACTAGTGATTAACGGATCTGACAACGTGGCATTCAAAGTGATTGTGTTATCAAGGAATGGTAAGTATGCGTAGCCTCAGGCCTCAACAACCAGGAAAGGACAAAAATCGGGCAGGCAGCATGGCTATGTGGGTCGCACCCATTAGGGTGTATAATCACCTATCTAGAGAAATTCCTTTTGTTTCTAAATCTATCGATTCTGCCCATTCGGGAAACGGTGGTTTGAGTCCAACCGTTGGTGATATACATTCGATACACTCAAGCGAAATGAGTGGTCGGTCATGTGTGGGCCGGGTTGCAAGATGTTCTTGTTGAACCCAGTGTATTCCTCTCTAGAGATACACGGTCGGAAGGTGGTCCCATACCTTGTCATGTTGGAAATCCAATCTCCAATAAGCGCCATGCGGTTTGTGATTTTATAAAATATATGTGGAGCGTGAGATGCAAGCGTTCTACTATTTGGTTATTTACTTGATGTAGACATTATTATAATATCACTGGATTTCGTATCAAAGTGTTTTGGGTTATAGTAAGGTAAAAACCGTCCATATTTATGTGTGGGCTGGTCTTACTATTATCTTTTCTTTTGAAAAGAGTTTTGAAAGTTAAACAAGTGGTTGGAGTTTACTCACACCAGTCCCATGACTGACCCAGAGTTTATTTTGTTTTGTTTTTCCTAAACTCTTGGGTGCCCAAATTTGTACGGGCAGTCAAGTGTTTCAGGCTTTTACAGATACACTTGGAGGAGCTTGAAGCAGGAGGCTTCAACGTTAGTTATTTAGAGTTACTTCCGCTGGATCAAATGTTATGTGTACTCTGATGATGGTATGTGTATATGTACAAAACAGATTTGTATTTCAAAGCTTATGTTATAGAATATATTTTATTCGTTCCGCTGTGAGTTGTGATCTTCGTTTTTCTTCTATTCTAATATTTCTTTCTTTCTATTTCTCATCCTCTAACTTCTTTCTAATAATGAGTCGTATTTCTGTGTTATTTGGGTTGGACGTGTGGTGTATTTAGTCAACTCAGATAGCACGGATTTGCGGGCCTTTACATATTCTTATGTAGTAGTCGTGATGTACCCCTTTGTAACCTGTATGTTGTATTAATAAAATGTTATTTCTTTTTCATTGTGCTGATTCTAATGTGTTATAATCTCAGGCGATGCAGATTCCAAAGTTTGAAATTCAGGTATTTGAGCACTTGGATGTACTAAATGTCGATTTTCGAAAGTTGAAAATCTAGATTGTTACACATGATATTAGAACAAAGAGGAAACTCTAATAAGAACTTGCAATTTGGGAAGAAAACCTATATTATTTACCTCAATCACAATCTAGCTGAGTCTGGGAAGTAAATATAAATCACGATCATAAATTTAAATATAAATCATCAACTCTCATAAATTACAATCATAAACAGAAGAATGTGTACTTATTCAATTATAACTGAAAATTGATTGTTGTTCATATTTAATATTTTTCCACCATGGTTGATATTAATATTTTGCAGAACATACTTCTAATTGTTCGCTAATGGCTGCTCAACTTGGGAACTACCAGTGTTAATTATGATTTCACCTTATTTATGCAATATACAACTAAAATTACCTTCTCCAAAATTGACACCTACAAATCTGCAATCGAAGCTCAAGCCCACGGCAGTCAAAGCATCGCAAACTTGAATTATCCTTCGCACTTTGGAATTTGACCATTGATTTTTTTTTATTTGACTTTTGTGGATCCAAAATTAGTTTTTATGCTTTCGGATCTTCATTTTTGAATTTGGTTTTGAAAGTTTGAAATTTTGATTTCAAAAATAAATGGTAAAAGATCGAAGAAAACCCATAATAATTTGAGAAACATGGGAGATATATCGGTCGGGTTTTTAATTTGTCTAAATCTTGATTTCATAGGAAAATGATGGAGAGGAAAATCCATTGGGAGGAACAATACGAGAGGAGGAACAATGGAAGAAAAAATCATGAGAAAGAAATATGGTATGCATTTTTGACTTCAAACGAAATTGATTAGCTCCCACAATGGGCAAATCTCCCTAACGTTCTATTTGAGTATTGTCATTTAAGTAAAACCAATAAAAGAGACCACAAATAGCACCAAATCCACAAAATGCATCCTTGCATTCTAAGAACACTTCATCCTTTGCGATACCTGCACTAGAAAATGTATGATAATGATCAATTTTTGAAGATGTATGGTAATATTTATATAAATTATCATGTCAAATTGTAAATAAATATTATTATATAGTAGCAGCCAACAAAAATAGATAAAGAGTCTAATGATGGATCGACATTAAAGCAGACGAAATTTCAAAATTCACAAAAATTCTTTAAAATCCCAATAAACTTAGTTGGATTGAAGAGGTCCATAATGTTTTTTCAGGCATATATGTACCCTTTTCAATGATTAACATTTTATGAATTTTGTTACTTGCGTTAATTATCCAAGAAATTGTTGCTGTTGAAGTAGGAGTGAGAGAAGTTAGTTCATATCTGATGGATGCAGTAATTCTAAAATTTGTTGAAGATCTTTACAACCTTGATGTATCTCCAGTGGATGGTCAAACTTCAATTGAAACACTTCATTCACGTGGAATAAATAGTCACTATCCAGAAAAGGTTAGACTTAAAATAATTATATATGTTCTTATTTTTCAAATTTTTCCTTATACTTCCTTCGTTGTTCGTTAAATGCATTGTGTTTTGCAAATAGCTAATATGATCAAACATATACCATATATAAGGGATTTATTCAGTATAGGGATCAATGTTTAATCGACTAAATATATCCTGAAGGTCACCAAATATTATCATAACCAGTGAATTTTGCTTCCTATTTTATATGCCTTGAGCGCTTTCTGTTTGGTCATACAAGTTATCTCAAATCATTCGCTTATCAACAAAATGTTTTATTGTAATTCAGAATAAACATTGGACTCGCTGGATCATAAAGTGGGATTGGCAGTCTCCCATTTTCTAAGTGGTTTTATGAGAAATGTTATACCAGGTACCACGATAACAAAGATTAGAAAAGGTACTAGCGTCTTATTTAACACTAACATTTGATCTTTGTTTATTTTACTTCTGTATATAAGCATTGATTCTTTAACTAACCATCTAAATTTACAAAGTCAACTTTTGCTGGTTCTCACTTCATGTTTCATGAAATAGCATACTCAAATAAGTTCAGAAAAGACAATATCATTGCTTATTATTGCTTTTATATTTTAACTGGGGATAGTTTAGCTAACATCCTTGTTAAGTTTCAAAAGACACAAAAACTTCTTTTAAACTTTATAAATTAGATCCTTATTTTTCGAAAATCATAAAAAAACATAAAAAATCAATAGAAAATTATCAAACTTCAAAACTTAATTCAACATATAATTATCTTCATATTCATGCGAAATAAAAACAAAAAAAAGGTTCAAAAATCAAACAAACAAACAAAAATGTTTCAGCGAAATCTTGCAAATTTTCATTAAATTGCAGACGTCACGGCAATAAAATATCAAAATATTACATGGTTTTATGCAATTTTTATTGATTGTATCAAAATTTCAAATTCAATGCCTACATTTATTCAAACATCACATTATTGCATGAAAATCATCAAAAAAATGATGAACAATGCATAAAAATGAATATATCACTTCCAGTAAAAATTTAGATCGGGAAGCAACTATAAAGAAAAGTTACAGACATGTCTGAAACCTTCCTATACACTAGAACATATCTGCACTATGCTATCGAATAGTTACAGATATGTGTGCACTGATTCATAATAAGTGCAGGCATTTATGCACATGTTTTCTCCTTTTTAATACACTATATGAATAATTGCTTATATGTTTGCACTTATTCATAATAAGTGCAGATATTTCAATATTAATTATTATTTTTATTATCTGCAACACACTATATGTTTGCACTTATTCATAATAAATGCATATATTTTTGCACTATCGTTTTTGCCAGTGTTCTTCCATTGATGTTTACAGTTATTTAAAAAAAATAGCAATGCAAAAAAATACGAAAATACGTTATAGTAAAACATGAAGCTGCTTTACATTGAAACTAAGGGAAGCATCTGCTTTGAATTAAGTTTGGTTTTAAGGATATCTCCCAAACATTCACTTTTAATAATTCATAGTTTATCCTTCTATAGGTTGTTTAACAAGATGAGCTTGCTGGATCAGAATTCACTTAAATTTTAGTTTATTCTTAATTGCCTAACTCTGATCCCACATGTTAATAAAGCGGGCAGTCGGGATGTCTGTTTGCATTGCATTTGTTTTGGCTTCTGTGTAGTTTTTAAGGTGCTAGATTAGTCACCCTTCACACACACTTTTTTTGCGAGCTTGTTTATATTTATATGTTACGATTTTAGTCCATCTACATCTGTCATACATACATCTAGCTATGTAAAAATTACAAATACAGGGTTTAGGAGGATGACAAGACTGCCTAAGTCATTGGAAGAATTAGATGCATGAACATATGCAAGTGGGCACAACTATCTTTCTTTTGTTAATTTTGTTATGATATGAATTATAGTAAATGATGCACCAAATCCTAGGCTGCCACCTATATAAATTTGTTATGCAAGAAGTGTATGGTTGGATAAAAAGTTTCCTTTCTTCAGTTCTTGCATCTTCTTCCTTTGTTTTCTCTTCTTCTTCCACACTTTATTTTCTGGTTAGCTGAACTATTTATTAGTTAGAGCTTTGTTTGATCGTTTGGTGATTTCACTTGTTCTCTCCTCCCTTGCTGCTGCTCTATCATTTGGGAAAAGAGCTTTCACCTACCACTTTAGTTTTTCTTCTCTCCAAATATTGTAGTCATTTACTGCTTTTAAATTCCCCTCAAACTACACTAAACCATTTTTCACTCTTCCATCAACAATGTTTTATCTCAAATTCTTTTCTTCTCCATGCTTATCCACCATGTCCAACACCACTCGCAATGGCTACAACCTCCTTAACCAACTTACCAAAGACTTTTGCTGTAGGAAATGTGATTTCAGAGAATAAACTTTTTGTATTGAAAATGTAATCTATTTAAATGAATGTGTACAATGATCTGCATAGGTTTATATAGCAGTTATAATAGCAGATGTAAAACGATGGGCTAAAACAGACATGGCCCAAATAATGTACATAAGCCCAAAGGCAGAAAAGTTCATTTTGTATTAAGACATAGTAAACCCTTTAATACCCTATCTCAATATGAACTAGGGTTTTCTCTTCAACTCTTCAGCGCCGCCATTGGAAACCCTAAGCTCCTTTCTTAATCTTTCAAAATTGCTTCGCGATAGGGCTTTAGTCAGAATGTCTGCCTTTTGATAGAAGGCAGGGATGTGATTAATCTTCAGTTTCCCAACTTCGGTCCTTTCTCTGACAAAATAGAGTTCTATGTCGATGTGTTTTGTTCTCGAATGTTGGATTGGGTTTATCTATAGTGATACCGTGCTCTTGTTGTCACACCTGAGTGTTGGCTTCTTCGTCAGTTGCAACCCTAATTCCTTGATTAGGGCTTCCACCCACATAATCTCGGCAGTGGTAGAGGCTATGGCTATGTATTCAACTTCAGTACTCAATCGAGATATTGTGGGTTTTTTCTTTATGCACCAGGATATGGGGTTGGATCCCATGAACAAGCAGTAACCAGATGTCGGTCTCATGTCAACTAGGTCGTTTGCCCAGTCAGCATCACTGTAAGTGTTTAGATTGATTTCTGCACTTGCTTTTATTGTTAGTCCATAGTCTAGGTTACCTTTTAAGTAGCGTAAAATACGTTTAACTGCTACCCAGTGTTTGTTAAGGGATTTTCCATGAATTGACAAACTTTATTGACGCTGAAACAAATCTCTGGTCATGTTATAGTTAAGTATTGTAATGCCCCTAACTATGTTGCAATATTGCTTGCAGCTTTTAATAGCTTGACGATCAATTTTGGAGAGTCTTACGTTGGTAGTCATAGGAGTGGAAATAGGCTTTGCACTGTCCATGTTTTCCCTTGCTAAAATTTCTGGAATGTACTTCTTTGGTTAAAGGAAAAATTTTGTATTTGATTTTCTTTGAACTTGTATGCTTAAAAAATAGTTAACTTCTCCCGTGTCCTTGATGGAAAAGGTTTGACCAAGTTGATCTATTACACTATTAATTTTTTTCATGTTACTCCCTGTTACTAAAATGTCATCAACGTAGACCAGAATGTATGTAGTACTTCTATCAGTAATTTTAGTATACAGAGAGTTGTCTACTATTGTTTCCTCATACCCAAGTTTTGCAAGAGTATTATTTAACTTAATGTACCAAGCTCTTGAAGTTTGTTTTAACACATATATGGCCTTGTGAAGTTTACACACGTGATCTTCTTTTCTTTTGCATACATAACCTATTGGTTGTTGAATATAGACTTCCTTACTTAGTTCACCAGTTAAGAAGGCATTGCACACATCCGGTTGTCTTATATTCCGACCATAGTGTAAGGCAATAGTTAGGACAGTTCTTATGGTTATGGGCTTGACCACTGGCGAGAAGGTTTCGCTAAAATCAAAGCCATACTGCTATGAGAACCCCCTTGCCACCAACTTGGCTTTATATTTGGATATGTTACCATTAGCATATTTCTTTAACTTATAAGTCCATTTGCATCCCACAATGTTCTTGTTTTAGGGAGGAATAACCGAACTCCATGTTTTATTTTTAACTAAAGCTTCATATTCCTCATTCATTGCATCACACCATTGTTTGTATTTTGCTGCCTGGTTGAATGTGAGTGGCTCATCAGGAGGGTATATGTCTTTAATTGTTGCACTATAGACTTTAGGCTTGAATATACTACTCTTAGCTCTAGTAATCATGTGATATCGAGTTTGTGGTTGCTGCCTTTCATTGTCACTGCTGCTTTCATCTGACGTAGTGCTATTATTTCCATTGTTTTGATTGCTTTTATCTAATGTAGTGTTGTTGTTTCCATTATTCTGATTGTTATTGATGTCTCTATTGTCATCTTGAGGTTGATCATCATCAATCATGTGCTCACTTGAACTGTATCCTGACCTTGGGCTTGATACAGTTGGAGTAGCTGTTATTTGATGTGATATATTCTCTTCATTTGTATGCATTCTGTGTTCAGATAGTATTGGAATTGTCCCCATCTGCAATTTTAATTGATCATGCCCTTGCTTTTTTGTGTTTCCCTTTTCTGCAAAAGGAAAAACACCTTCATTAAAAACAGCAAGCCTAGATACTATAACCTTTCCCTTGTTGTCCATGCATTTATACCCTTTTTTATTATTACCATATCCTAAAAAGGTACATTTGCTGGATCTTAGAGAAAGTTTAAGACTACTGTATGGTCTCAGGCGTGGAAAACACAAACATCCAAATGTCCTTAAAATGTTGTAATCTGTTTTTTTTTTCATGCAATATTTCATAAGGACATTTGTTTTGTAGAATTTTAGTTGGCATAATGTTTATCACATACACAGCTATGTCAAATGCCTCATTCCAATATTCAGTGGCATAAATGCTTTTGATTGTAATGTTAATCATGTATTCACAATATTCCTATGTTTTCTTTCCACTATGACATTCTGTTTAGATGTATAAGGACAAGTAGTTCTATGAACTATCCCCTTATTATTAAAAAATACTTTTAGGGGTAGGAACTCATTGCCTCCATCTGTTTGTATGATCTTTATGCTACAATTTAATTGCCTTTTAATAAAATTGATGAAATGTAGCATAACATCATGTGTATCAGATTTGGCTTTAAGAAATAAAATCCATGTATATCTTGTAAATGCATCAACAATGGATAAATAATACCTGTGCCCTTGTCTTGAGCACATTGATTCAGGACACCATATGTCTACTGTTAGTAATTCAAGGGTTTGGAGTACACTGTTTTTGATCTGCTAAAGGGAAATTTATGGCTTTTGTCAAGTTGACAATGTGTGCGTGTGGAAGAGACAGGTAAATTCTTCTATGGAATATTATTATCATTCAATATTTCATCATAATGTCATAACTAGGATGTCCTAGTTTACAATGCCAAATGTCAAGATCATTTTTGATATTATTACAGTATTCTTATCAGAATTACAGTCATTATCATCAAAATTAATTTTGTTAATATCACTGTTAAACTGAATATTAGTATTACAACACCAAGTATTATTATCATTCCCCAGACTTGATTGCAAGTTGTTGAATCAATATAGGCCATTATCCAATCTGCCCTGTAATAATATTTCTTTACTTAACAAGTCTCTAACAAGGCAATGTTCTGGGTGAAACTCAAAATATACCTTGTTATCACTAGCAAATTGGGACACACTGATAAGGTCTTTCTTGACATTTGGAACCCTAAGCAAATTATGGAGGAAAACTTTTCTACTTCCTTTAATAAAACCTATTCCAATGTGAGATATATTCATTGTTTCACTGTTACAGTGTGAATAACTTGCTTAACTGTGTAGTTCTTGTTTCCAAGATTTAGATTTTGCAAATGGTTGGTGATGTGGTTGGTTGCTTCAGAATCTGGAAACCAGCCTTCACTGTTGATATCATCAACTTTTCCAGGATCATCACTGTTGCTTGTAATTTAGAACTCTCTACATTGGATTTGCCTTGATTGGCTTGTGCCATGTTTATGTTGGGTCCCCTTTGATTGAACTGACCTTGCTGTGCATTATTCACATCTGTGTTGAATCGAAAGTAACATCTGTTTGTTGAATGTCCAGGTTTCTCACATATTTGACACTTGATTCTTGGAGCATTGTTGAATCTGCCTCTCCCTCTTCCTCTCTAATTTGGATTTCCTTTTGACCCCTGATTGTTGCCTCTTCCAAAACCAAGTGCATTTCTTGCTTGATTTGTTTTAGCATTTCTTGAATTTGAGGAAAGATTTATACCACATTCAGCTTGTGTGGCTTTCCTTTCCCTCATGTGCCGATAATGCAGAATACACTGTTTGGATATCTGGTAAGATTGGTTGGGTAGCTATAAAGGTAACAAGTGACTCATATTCTTCATCCAATCCAACCCATTCGTAAGTGTAAGAATTTGTTTATTGTCTGATATATTGTGTCCCACTGCCTTTAGTTTGTCGCATAGAGTCTTGACTTTAGAAATATACTCTCTCATGGATAAGTCCCCTTTTCTTGCATTCTGAAATTCCCTTCTGTAATGCATTATTCTAGCTGACAATTGAGAGTTAAGAATTTGTTGTATGGTGGACCATATTTCATAAGATGAATTACATCTATAACTTGAGACAATAAACTAGTGCTGATGGATGAAAGAAGCCATGAGGACAGTAGACTATATTGTTTTTGATGTTGTATATATGCTGGATTACTAATCATATTTCCATTTTTATCATTGATCATATCAGTTGGCATGGGTCTTATTCCTTTTTCATAATCTTGAAGGTCATAACCCTTTAAGGTTGTTTCAATTTGGAGTTTTCGTAGGAGGATGTTTTCTTCATCGAGAGGTGTGGTTATCACTTGAGGTTTTGGATTTTCAAGGATTTGAGTGGTAGAGGTTGATTCATCAATGCCCACACTCAAATTGGCAGAAGAATTCCCATCATTGGGTCTTGCCATGGTTGAGTGACGATCAAGGATTGCCCAGATAGGAGAAATGCGTATGGTGAGGCCACCTTCTCGAGAGGGTGGCAGCCTTTGCAGTGACGTGGGAAAATAAGGTTGTGGAGGAGGTTCTTGATTCTTTTTAAGTTGCAAGAACTGATGAATTCGCACCAAGAAAGTTAGATGACGAGATAGCAATTCTCAGATAACCAGAAAAGCTTTGTAGCCGTCATGACAGGAATTTTTGGCCAGGCACGCACAGTAAGATAAGAACAGATGTTGCATGATCAGAGAGGTTTGATCTCCGATGATGAAACTTAACTGAGGAGTCCAAAATCACTCCCCTCTATTGATTGCAAGAAGGTAGATCAATTAGAAATGCCATTGGGCGAGCCCTGCTCTGATACGATGTAAGAAATGTAATTTCAAAGAATAAATTTTTTGTATTGAGAATGTAATCTATTCGAATGAATGTGTACAATGCTCTGCATAGGTTTATATAGAAGATATGATAGCAGATGTAAAACGATGGGCTAAACAAACAAGGCCCAAACAATGTACGTAAGCCCAAAGGCAAAAACGTTAATTTTGTATTAAGACATAATCGAAGGCTGTAAATCCTTTAATATTTACTATAACTCCTAACCTTAAATGGAGCAAATCATATCTAACGTTGTCATGGACAAGCAAACCTTTATCCAAACCACTCCCGTCGGCATAATCCACTACTTTTCTATGGTAGCATCATCAATGATTACGACACCTCGATCTTGATCTCCTTCAACAACTTCAACATTGTCGAAGACGACTCCGATATCTCCCTCTCTGGTGACGCTATTGATGCCTTTATCACATACCGCCCCATAAGTGCCTGGGCCTATTATGAACATTTTTACGTTGGTGATTTAGTCGACTATGAAATATCCAAAGGCTTTCGGCATTTTAATAAAGAGTTCATCAAAATGGACCTGTTTGACTGAAAAAGCCAAGGCTTAGTCCTATCCTTCAATCTAATCACCAGTCTATTCATTGGAGCGATCTACCTATGCCTTTATAAGTAGAAGCGGCAGAATAAATGCATTCAGATCCTTATTATTAAATGCATGAATGAAATAAGCATTGGATGGTGGAAGAGAAACTATACAGCTCACCACATTTCCTACAAAAGTTTGGACTTTGATCTGGGTATGCATCATTTTTCCTTATTTTACATTTCAAAGGAGTTATTCAAAAGCTAAACAAGCTTTTACTCCAAAAGAACAATAAATTTCAGTAAGTCTTCCAAATTCATTTATCATTACCAGTTGTAACAACCGGTGCATTCTATGTATCGGGGGATCATAGAATTTTCATTTCTCTTTCATATGACGTCGTATGGTCGTGCAGCTTTGGGAAACGACTACTGGGGTCATTTCCCATATTCATGATTTTTACCGAATTTTAAATGACCATTTTGCCCCTGGCGAATCTTATTTCACATATAACTTTTGATTGGTAAGAAGTTTTGACTTGAAACCACTTCCATTGGATTCAAATGATGGTTTTCCATTTCGTAGAGTGGTCACATTGATCAAAAGGACTTAAAGTTTAGGATATATGGCTGAAATAAGGTTTGGATGGTGAAAAACAGCATTAGCGGGCTTAATAGGGTGATTAGCAGCTAGGCACATAACACATTTCGGGATTAGGTTTATGGGAGGGCTGAAATGAGTTAGAGAATAGTTCCTATTCATTTTTCCAGCCGTCATTTACCTTTATCTAACCCTAGTAATGGCCTCCAACCTCCAAATCACCTTCTAATCTCATTCTAATCATATATTGATCTAATCAACATCAAACTAAAGCGGATTAGCATAGAGATCGAAGTAGAGCTGCTGTGTTGCATAGAGATTCGACCTGAATCAGATATATTTTCAGATCTAAGACTAATTTGCGGCTAAGGTAAGTGATTAGCATGTTTTTGCACTAATTACGGCTAATTAGGGGTGATTAATGTTAATTAACGAAATTGTGCATTATAAAATCTGGAAAAATATGTAGAAATTCTTAAATGTCATTTTATGCCTCTGTTAGAAATTTGGGTTAATTTGGACATGTTTTGTTAATCGCATGGTTAAATCATGATTAAGTTGATTATGGGAAAACATGGGTTTTGGGTATGTCTGATCCATATTAACATGTTAAATTGTTGATTTGATGTTTATGGTCGTTTTTACATGTTGCTATGACTGTATGGAATGATTTGTGGTTGTATAGAAAAATTAGAATGGTAGAAAACATCGTCGTTGTAACACCCTGTGTATTCTATAACAGTGAAATTCATAAATTAAAGTATAATTAATTTCAAATCAAAGAATTAAGGGAAACGGGATACGCCATTGCGTTCGTCTCGGAAAAATACGCGAAATAGAGTCCGAGTTTTCGAAAATCGGAGTCCGTATGACCAAGATATGGCCTCCGGAAGTTTCAGAATTAGGTTTAAAATTCGAACAGACGAAAACAGCTCAGAAAAACTAATTCAAAATTCAAAATCGGGCCCAATTGGCCAAGGCGGGAAAATTCCCGCCCAAAGCACCCAGGTCGACTTGGCAGTCGACCTGGGGCTAGCCAGGTCGACTGGGCAGTCGACCTGGGTAACCCGTGTCGACTGCCAAGTCGACACGGTGTCGACTGGGGCGTCGACCTGGCCCCTGAGCCAGGTCGAACCCAGCCCACCCTGGCTGGCCAGGTCTGTGTTTGGTCGATTTTCTGAGCCTTGCCTTGTCACTAGGGCTAGGTGTCAGCTCCTGGTTGGTCTCTCCTTCAAACAAACGACTATTATTGAACCAAGCTTCATCGACGGTCTAAATCAACTCACAAACTCTATAAAAAGGACCTAAGGCTAACCCTAATTCACATAAACTAAAATGGAGATGAGACCTTCATGCTGCTGAGGAGAGACTGAAGATAGACGTCAGAAATAGAGAGACAACTAGGAGATAATTCAAAGCTTAAAGCAACATCAAATCAATCAAAGCAACGCCTACAACAAAAAAATAGCGTCTCCAAATTCAGAATTCAGATTTCTGAATTGAAGATTCGCCATACGCTGTAAGTAGAGTGCTATTCCGGTATGAATTAAATAATTGTGTTGATTTGTGTAATGTAAGAAATGGAATTGTGGCGATAATAATCTATATTTGCATGTTGCTTTGATGCAAAACGATTTGGGAATATTATGGTATACGATTGGATATTTGCAAGTACGCAATTTGCGTTGGAAACGAAATGGAATTGTGGCGATAATGACTTATATTTGTATGTTATTTTGATTCTAAACGATTTGGCAATGCTATGGTTTGATTCATATAAGTATGTGGCTTATGTTGACAACCACATGTTGTGGAATTTTGATTGGGACTTATGCAAGCATATGATTCATATTGAAAACTACATGTTTGTGGTAGTTATTTACAACACCCATTTGGTAAATGCTAGTATAAGATTCATGTTGAACAACAACTATATGTTGTAATAGTTTATTTTGAAATTCATGCAAGTCTATGGTCTATTGTTATGACAACATGATGTAAAATTCTATGGTCATCTTTAGTGTAATTTGATTCACCTAAGTATTATGATTCATATGAAGGTTATGTTGAAATTGGCATCATAGTTCAAGTATAAAAATCATGATTTTGTGATAGTGACAAAAGCAAGCGTCGTTGTAAGCTTGTATTAATTTTATGAACATGTCTAAGCTATGTTTGTTATTATGCCTAGTTAAGAACATGTTTTCTAAGCTTATGTTGTTATCTTAATCATATGATAATATATTTTTGGCACATAAGTTACATTAGAAATTTACACTAGAATTGCATCCCCTTACAAGTTACATAGATTGGACAAAAACCCATGATTATATGAATAATAGGATTCATAATCAATTATGTTTATGCCATGACCATATAAGGACTCATGTTCAATTATGATTATGCCATAATTATATGATTAGAGTGGTTCATGTTTAAGTACTATTTATGCCATGACTACATGTTTCGTTTACACCATGATTATGTGAATAGAATGATTCATGTTTAAGTATTGCTTATATTATATGTTGTTACAATTGCAAGTTCACATATGCCTATCTTATGATAATTAGATCGTATGTTGCAAGTTCATGCGTTCACACTCCCCTTTTTATGTCACCTTATAAACACCATGTTATAGCCTCCCCTTTCATATGGCTAAATTGGGTTTAAGTGTTAAACCCAACACACCTTTCATTGGAACGAACGAATAAAACGGGGGAAATGACGTTTGGGTTAAAAATATAGAACATATGTGTTGGCTTGGTTGACGCACGCCAATAACTTTGAAAAACAATTAAGTGGCATAAATAAATCTTAACCAATAAAGATGAATTTGAATAATGGGACGCAAATATTTACATATAAAAAGAAGAAAGACAAAATATGTAAATGTAGAAAATACGATGTGTTTAACCCGAGGTTGGATTGAGTTGTGATGTAAACCTGCCCGAAACCGCCCGGCTGTCCAGTAGTCACAACAATACCTATCCAATGTGGGTGGTTAAACATGGAGCCCAATAAGGACCCGGGGTTAGACTGAGTTGTGGCGTAAGACTGCCCGGACCCAACCGGCAACAGGCAGCCACAACAATAACTGTCTAATGTGAGAGGTCAAGGCTTTAATAAGACAATTAAGGCTGAGTTAGGATTGATAGGATTAAGTAAATTATATTAATACTTAATCAAGATGGAACTTGCTAAACAAACTGATTGGGGGTTAGGTTTATAACACACTTAACCAACTTAGCATGTTGGCTAGAAATAGAAAAACCTAGTAGCGGGGGACCCTTTTCAGCAGTAACCCTATAAGGTATCATGATACCCTGAAACTAGGCAGGGTGGGGCACAATTACTGGGCTGACTGTAAGAGGTCAAATCGACGGCGGTGGTGCAGCAGTGTAGGTTCTAACGGGGTGCGGGCGTGCACACACTCCGGCGCAGAAAAATAAGGCACTGGGCACCAGTAGCATACCTGTGCATTCTAGGATTGTGTCGGGCCGCCACCATGGGACTTGATACACCCCATGGTGGGACCAGCATAGGTAACTACAACATCGGGGGCCGTAAGACACATGTAACTATGCGAGTAGGAGCCGATCATCATAAAATGGATCACTTCACCCTGATTATGGGGTGCCTGTTGGGAACTAGTTTATATGGGTACAGAGATTTGTATGGGGTACGATAGTATATTCGACCCTAGACAACTTAACTAAGTTTATGGTGCTTTCCCATTTCTAGTTTATACTTATCATACCCAGTTCTTTATTCATAGACTGAATAGTCCTAGACTTACTCAGGCTTTATGTCTGACTCTACTTTTCTTTCGTCTTCTTTTCTTCCGTCCCCCCCCCAGGTCCATAGGGAGGGAATACCGCAACTTGACCAGCCTTCATATCCAGCTTGAGGAGAAAGAATGTATTGCTTGGATCTTTTCGTTTTGGATTATGGCTTTGGACAACAACTATGGGACTTTTGCAGTTTATTTATGTTTTCTTTATGCTTCTTTAAATATTGTAATCAAGACAGTTATGAAGATGTTATGTTTTTTTTTGAAGTATTGTAAGACAATTATGGTATGTTTGGTGTAACACGTATTTTATTGAAATAAAAGTTGTTGTTTTCCACTATTCAAAAATATGTGTTCTTATATCTGTCTTGTATATCCGTGACTTATACTTATAAACCTCCACCAAAATTAGGGCATTCCCTTTGAGAGTTACCCTAACGGAGGTGGGGTGTTTCAGTCGTATGGCGAATATAACTCGTTGGAAAAGTTGTGGGAATTGGTCATAGACACGTCCGTGAAGCACATATGGCGACCCGACCCACTCGTGGGGGCAACCCACACTCATGAACCGCCCCACTTCGAGGACCACGAGTCGCTCCAGCACCACCATCTGGAGATCACGATCCAAAAGGAGTCCACAACATGTCACGAATTGAGATGGAGCATCATCACGAGCCACTCACCACGAGTGCACCCTAGGACCTAGGTTAGGACTTACGAGCCACGATGGAGTAGGTCACGAGCCAGAGCAGGAAGTCACGAATGAAACTCGGTGGTCACGAGCCACCATGAACCAGGAGTCATCACGAGCCGATGCCAAGAGGGGTGAGCCGCGAACCGATGCCAAGAGGGATCACGATCTAGTCTCCGAGTCTGGATAGCGAACACACTGAATGGAAATTGAAGTGCGAATGGGTTAATGACCAAAACCTGAGATGCAAAGGTAGTCCAAATGAGAGGTTGTAGCTTGGGATCCTGATGGGAACCAACGAGTTAACTTCATGATTGGGCTTTGCTGTGGGACGTGTGCAAAGGAGTTACCAATGTTAATAGCTTTGATTCACCACTGAGAGATGGATTTGGCTATGGATTAGTGCACTGGAGTCGTCATGACTTCATGGGGCAAGTGATCGTAGCAAGGCTATGAGCTACTTCAGTGGAATCGCCATGACTCCAAAGGGGCAAAGTGGACATAGCAAAGGGTTAGTGGTTGTGGATCAGTGCAATGGGGTCATTATGACGCCCAAGGGCAAAGTGATCGCAGCAAAGTATTGGGTGATCAGAGTGGTGAATATCGTATGCTTTATACATTGAGTGAGAGATGTGAGGTTGATTTCTATGATTGATGTTTACTATAACCTTGACACGCACACTCCCATTTTTCACACTTTATGTTAGTATTACCTTATAGTACTATTCATCCTTTTGTGCTAACTCTTTGGTTGCAGGATCAGATTCAAGTATGATTCTTCTACCTGTTATTTGTTCATCTTAAAGATGTATACTTGCTACCACTCATAACATACTATTGCCTGGCCCGGAGTTTTACGTTTCTTCTTATTACTCTGGGTGCTCACACGAGCAGACTAGAGACAGGTTAGGTGGGATGCACTAGTAGTTTTCCGGAGATGAGCAGGAGGCTTCCACGTACTCTTAGCATATATTCTCCCTATGTTGTTGCTGGTCACTGCTTTGGCCATTAGTAGTGCACCCTCCTATTTTGCTTTAGAGACAGTATTTTGAAGTTGTAATAATGTTTTCGGATCATAAGATGTATTTTGGATTTCCGCTGCTATGATGGTTTAGTTTTCATCTTAAGCATTGTCTCGCATGTTTAATGTCAAGTTATGTTATTATTTTATTTTATTCCATGCGCTGAGAGACATTCTATAGGTTCTTTAAGATTCATAGTTCCAACTCTTCCTTTTCTTTTGACGACCGTCCCATGCTAGTCGCGCATCGGTACAGTGCATTTCGAAGAAATATCGGCTGGTACGGGGCGGGCCATCACATTTGGTATCAGAGCTCTAGGTTGCGTAGTTAACCTAGGGGAAGACGCCAGGGAGAGATAGTATATGTATATGAGAACGTGTATTTGTGATATTTTGTTTTCCAAATCTATATATATACTATTAGTATAGCTAAGGATGAAGTCGCACTGCACGGGCACCACTAAGGAGATGGTTAATCGTTTTCTCTTTACAGATTGAACGTTGAGCCGATATACGAGAAGTACGGGTTCAGGACCAAACAATAGGGATGTTCCTGATATGTGCATGATGTTTACTACCTTCATGAGAGAAATTCTTAGGGATGTTCAGGGAGCAGTTCCTAATGCTACTAACGGTGGTGGTGCAGTAGTGCAGGCGCCTAGGGCCGATTTCGCCAAGCTTAACAAGGATTATACCAGTCTTGGTGGAAAGCCGTTCCACGGAACATAATCGGCAACGGATGTTCAAGATTGGCTTGATAGCTATGAGTGCATCTTTGAGGATTTGGGAAATGAAAATGCAATGAAGAGAAAGTTAGCGTCGCGTCAACTTCAAGGATGAGCGACGAATTGGTAGAATGATATTAAAGCAGCTACCCCAGAGGATCAAGTTAATTGGAATCAGTTTAAGACTTGCTTCAGTGAGAAGTTTATCCCAGCTTCTCAGGAATTAGAATTGTTCAGGAAAGTTCTGGAGCTTAAGGAGAATGGTAGGGCAGTCTCAGAGTATATTGCTGAATTTGATATCTTATTGAAGTATGGATTGTCTCTTATCGGTACTACCGAGAAGAAGAACGAGAAGTTCATAACTTTCCTAGATGAGTACTTGGAGGAAAGGCTTATAAACCACATTGATGAGACGTTTGAATCTATTATGGGAAAAGCATTGAGACCGGAGAGTCTTTACCCTAAGTCAAAGACTGATGTTGCTGTTACATCTACAGAGGAGCCAAAGCCGCAGGCAAGCGGTGGATGCAAGAATAGTTTGTTGAATAAGAGAAAACAAAACCAGACCAAGGATGGTCAGAAAAAGAAGAACAAGAAAGATGTCGAGTGTTATAGTGGGCAAGAACGACCACTATGCCAATGACTGTCGAGCGAAGCCAGCAGAAGGAAGTGCTTCAATTGTGGCCAAGTGGGACATCTTAAGGATAAATGTCCACAACCTCTTAAGGAGAAGCAGATATTGAAAGCATATGCTATCAACATTGTTCCTTCTTCGTTGAATGCCCCAACTGCGGCGGAGAAGGGAAAGAATATTATGATTCAAGGTATGCTTTCTATTCATAATGTTCCTGTTAGAGTTTGTTTTGATACCGGGGCTTCCCATTCCTTCATATCTAGTAACCTGGTAGATAGGTTGGGATTGGAACCTGAGATAGTTGATGGACCTTTAGTTGGGACGAACCCGATTGGTGGTTCGACTAACCTTAGTATGATTTTTCGTAATGTGGTCTTATCGAGTCCTGGATGTATGTTTGCTTGTGATTGCTTTGTTTTGGACTTTACTGGGTATGGCATTATTTTGGCAGTCGATTGGCTCCAAAGGTATAGGGTGGTGGTGGACTGTGAGGGGTCTTCGGTGATTGTTAGAGAGGATAATGGGCGGAGGGTACTATTTGGCAGCCTACCTAGCGATGGGGTGATGGTAGTTTTCTAGATTCCCTCGACATCCCGCATGATGAGTTGTCAGATGTGCCTATTGCTGGCGAGTACCTGGACATCTTCGAGGAAGTGACTGGACTTACACCACACTAAGAGATCGAGTTTTGAATTGATTTAGTGAAAGATGCCAGGCCTATAGTGATGCCTCTACGTCGTATGGCGCCAAGGGAGCAGCGAGAGCTTGGGGTGCAAGTAAGTGATATTTTGAATAAGGGATTTATTTGAAGAAGTGTTTCCGAGTGGGGCGCATCAGTGGTGTTTGCTACTAGAGCAGATGGTTCCCTTCGATTATGTGTGGACTATCGCGAGTTGAACAAGGTGACGAGGAAGAATAAGTATCCCCTCCCATGGATAGATGATTGTTTGATCAGTTGAGCGGAGCAAGAGATTCTCCTAGTTAGATCTCGTGACCGGATTTCATCAGCTCCGAGTAGCAGTTGAGAGTATACCTAAAACGGCATTTCGGATGTCATCTGGATACTATGAATGGTTGGTCATGCCATTCAGGTTGACCAATGCACCAGCATATTTTTTGGATCTTATGAATAGGGTATTCAGGGATCAACTGAATAAGTCTGTTCTTGTGTTCGTCGATGATATTTTGGTTTACTCGAGGACCGAGGAAGAACACAAGGAACATTTGAGGACAATGATGGAGGTATTGAGAAAACACCAATTGAAAGCAAAGTTTTCTAAGTGTCACTTATGGAGGAGGGAAGTGAGATTCTTGGGCCATGTTGTTTCAGAGAATGGTATTGCAATGGACCCTGCGAAGGTAGCTACTGTGGAAGATTGGTCTACGCCCAAAAATGCAACGGATGTAAGAAGTTTCTTGGGGTTAGCTGGATATTATTGCAAGTTTATCCAGGACTTCTCCAAGATAGCGACACCATTAACACAGTTGACCAAGAAGAATCAAACTTTCGTCTGGGATAAAAGGTATGAGAATGCATTTAAGGGCTTAAAGGAAAAATTAACGTGGGCACCAGTGTTAGTCATTCCTAAAGGAAACGAAGAGATGACGGTATAGATGGACCAGACTAGGTGTTGTATTGATGCAAGGAGGTAAGGTTGTAGCGTATGCTAGTCAGCAACTGAAACCACATGAGAGAAGATATCCTATCCCTGATTTGGAATTGGCAGCGATCGTGTTCGCGTTGAAGATGTGGAGACACTATCTCTTAGTAGAAAGATTCAAGTTGTTTACCAATCGTAAGTCTTTAAGTATCTTTTCTCTCAAAAGGATTTGAATCTCAATCAGCAGAGATGGTAGAGTTCTTGGCTTCATATGATTTTAATTTCGCATATACACTAGTAAAGGGAAATGCGGTAGCCAATGCATTGAGTAGGAGACATGCCAATTTAGGGGCTATGTTTCTGAAATGGAAGCAAATGGAGTGTATCACGGGATATGATTTCAGACCTAAGTGTGAATTGGATCCACAAATGATAGCAAATTTGACGATCTGACCCACTTTGACTGAGCGGATTGGTGCCAGTCAGAGGGATGATCCTAATCTAATGGAAATCATCTCCAAGTTAGAGATAGGTATCGACGAGGAGATGAACAAGTATAGGCTTGATCGAGATGATGGCTTAGAAAGCATGGAAAACTAGTTGTACCCAACATTAGCGGATTGAGAGATGAAGTGCTTAAAGAATGTCATCACTCAAAACTGACTATACACCCCGATGGTAACAAGATGTATCGAAATATGAAGCAGACCTACTACTAGGAAGGGATGAAAAGAGACGTTGGGAAGTTTATATCCAAGTGTATGAATTTCCAGCTAGTTAAAGCTAAGAAAAAGAAGCCCAGTGGTTTGTTACAACCATTGGAAATTCCCAAATGGAAGTGGGAACAAATCTCGATGGATTTCATCGATGGTTTGCCAAAGACTAGATCAGGTCATGATAGTATTTGGGTGATTGTGGACCGATTGACCAAAAGTGTAAGGTTTATACAGGTCAAGTCAAATAGAATGGCAGCTAAGTTAGCAGAACTATGTATGAAGTGGGTAGTAAGATTTCATGGAGTACCTAAAAGTATTGTGAGTGATCAAGATCCATTATTTACTAGTGGTTTTGGAAGAGCTTACAAGAGGCTTTAGGGTCATAATTATATCTCAGTACCGCATACCATCCTTCAACCGACGGACAAACAGAGAGGGTGAATCGTATATCGAAGGATCCCTTGAGGGCTTGTATATTGGATTATGGTGGATCATGGGATGACCATTTGCATCTGGTTGAATTCGCGTATAATAATAGTTACCAATACAGTATCGGTATGGCTCCATTTGAAGCTTTGTACAGAAGACCGTGCAACTCACTGACATGTTTGTTGGAAACAGGTGAGAAATTTGTGCTTGGACCAGAAGTAGTAAGAGAAACTTCAGATAAGAACAAAATTATTTAACAGAGAATGAAGGCTTCCTAGGATAGGCAGAAGAGTTATGCTGACAAGAGATGAAGAGATTTTAAGTTTTCCGTTGGCGACTTGGTATTTGTCAAGATCTGTCCATTGAAAAGTGTGATTCGATTTGGTAGGAGAGGTAAGTTAGCACCAATATTTGTTGGTCCATTTCTAGTTCTCGAGCAAGTTGGGAATTTGGCACATAAATTTGGATTACTAGAAAAGATGGCGGGAGTTCATAACGTACTTCATGTTTCCCAGCTAAGGAAGTTTGTGCACGACCCCGATGTAGCTATTTCACCGGATCCGTTGGATAATATTGAGGTGGAACCCAAGGCAGTTGGGAACCACAGGCCGACTTGTATTGTAGAGTATGATACGAAGCAACTTCGAAGAAAGACGGTGACACTAGTGAAGGTCCAGTGGGGTGATAACGAGAATGACTGTAATTGGAAAACAGAGGAGAACATAAGGAGGTTGTATCCAGAACTCTTTGCCTGGTAAGATTTTAAATAGCAATAGTTATTCCCTGTTAGTAAACCGCAAGCTAGGATAGGCTTGTTGTGTTATGTATGTTTGGTTTCTTGTAAATGGTTGGTAGGCATGCAGGACCCATTATTGTTTTCTTAGTTGAGGAATTTCGGGGACAAAATTTCTTAAGGGAAGAGAATGTAATGACTCACATTCTACGTAATGGGGGATCATAGAACATTTATTACTCTTTCATTTGAAGTCATATGGTCATGCAACTTTAGGAAATGACTACTGGGGTCATTTCCCATGTTCATGATTTTTACCGAATTTTAAATGACCGTTTTACCCCTAGCGAATCTTTTTTCTCCTATAACTTTTGATTGGTAAGGATCTTTGACCTGAAACCATTCCATTGGATTCGAATAATTGTTTCTCATCCCATAGAGTGGTCACATTAATCAAACGAACTTACCGTTTGGGAGATATGGCTAAAATAAGGTTTGGAAGGTGAAAAACAACATTAGCGGGCTTAATAGGGTGATTAGCAGCTAGGCTCATAACCCATTTTGGGATTAGGCTTATGGGAGGGATGAAATGAGTTAGAGAATAGTTCCTATTCATTTTTCCAGCCATCATTTACCTTCATCTAACCCTAGTAATGGCCTCCAACCCCCAAATCACCTTTTAATCTCATTCTGATCACATACTGGCCGAATCAACATAAAATTAAAGCGGATTAGCACAGAGATCAATGTACACCTGCTGTATTGCATAGAGATTCGACCTGAATCAGATATATTTTCAGATCTAAGATTATTTTGCGGATAAGGTGGGTGATTAGCATGTTTTTGCACTAATTACGGCTAGTTAGGGGTGATTAATGTTAATTAATGAAATTATGCATTATAAAATATGGAAAAATATGTAGAAATTCTTAAATGTCATTTTATGCCTCTGTTAGAAATTTGGGTTAATTTGGACATGTTTTGCTAATAGCATGGTTAAATCATGATTAAGAGGATTGTGGGAAAACAGGGGTTTTAGGTATGTTTGATCCATAGTAACATGTTAGATTGTAGCTTTGATGTTTATCGTCGTTTTTACATGCTGCTATGACTGTATGGAATGATTTGTGATTGCATAGATAAGTTAGAATGGTCGACAACGTCATCGTATGATGAATATAGCTCACTGGAAAAGTTGCAGGAATTGGTCATAGACCCGTCCGTGAAGCACATATGGCGACCCGACCCACTCGTGGGGCAACCCCCACTCATGAACCACTCCACTTAGAGGACCATGAGTCACTCCAGCACCACCATCAGGAAATCACAAGCCAAAAGGAGTCCACGAGTAGGTCACGAACCGAGATGGAGCATTATCACGAGCCACTCACCACGAGTGCATCCTAGGATCTAGTTTAGGACTCACGAGCCACGATGGGGTAGGTCACGAGCTAGAGTAGGAAGTCACGAACCGACCCGTTGGTCAAGAGTCACCACGAACCAGAATTCATCACGAGCCAATGTCAGGAGGGGCAAGCCGCAAACCAATGCCAAGAGGGATCAAGATCTAGTCTCCAAGTCTGGATAGCGAACGAACTGAATGGAAACTGAAGTGCGAACGGGATAATGACCAAAACACGAGATGCAAAGGTCGTCCAAATGAGAGGTTGTAGCTCAGGATCCAGATGGGAAACAATGAGTTAACTTCATGATTGGGCTTTGCTACGGGACGTGTGCAAAGGAGTTATCGATGTCTATAGCATTGATTCACCATTGAGAGATGGATTTGGCTATGGATCAGTGCAGTAGAGTCGTCATGAATTCATGGGAAAAGTGATCATAGCAAAGCTATGAGCCAGTGCAGTGGAGTCGCCATGACTCCAAAGGGGCAAAGTGGACATAGCAAAGGATTAGTGGCTGCGGATTAGTGCAATGGGGTCATTATGATGCCCAAGGGCAAAGTGATCGCAACAAAGTATTGGGTGATCATAGTGGTGGATATTGTATGCTTTATGCATTGAGTGAGAGATGTGAGGTTGATTTCTATGTTTGATGTTTAGTATCACCTTGACACGCACACTCCCATTTTTCACACTTTATGTTAGTGTTACCTTAGAGTACTGTAGATCTTGTTGTGCTAACTCTTTAGTTAAAGGTCCAGGTTTAGGTATGATTCTTCTACCTGTTATTTGTTCATCTTAGAGATGTGTACATGCTTCCACTCATACCAGACTGTTGTCTAACCTAGAGTTTTATGTTTCTTCTTATTTCTCTTGGTGCTCACACGAGTAGACTGGAGACAGGTTAGGTGGGATGCACGAGTAGTGTTCCGGAGATGAGCAGGAGGCTTCCACGTACTCTTAGCATATATTCTCCTTGTGTAGTGCACCTTCCTATTTTGCTTTAGAGACTGTATTTTGAAGTCGTAATAATGTTTTTGGATCATAAGCTGTATTTTGGATTTCCGCTGCTATGATTGTTTAGTTTTTAGCTTATGCACTGTCTCGCCTGTTTTATGTCAAGTTATGTTATTATTATATTTTATTCCATGCACTGTGAGACATTCAACAAGTTCTTTTTGATTCATAGTTCCAACCCTTTCTTTTCTTATAACGACCGTCCCGTGCTAGTCGGGCATCGATACAGCGCATTTTGAAGAAATGCCGGCTAGATCGGGGCAGGCCATCACATCAGCATTTTACCTTCAACCCCTGTTGTGTGGTATAAGATTGAACCTCTTTGCTCAATCAGTTCTCTTGATGGTACAAAACAGATGGCAAGAGATACTGCGTTTGTGAAGCAGCGTAGGGATTAGTGGTATCTGTTCCGACTAAGGGTTCAGGGCTAAGTGGTGTCGGTATCAATAATAATAAGCAGATCTAAGTGGTATCGATATCAGTGTTATTTATATTTCAGTATCACTATCGGTGGTAATCAGTTTTATTAGTTTTCTGTTTCGGCTCCAGTGGGTAATAACGTTAGCTTTCGGTTTCGGCTCAAGTGGTATCGGTTTCGGTATCGGTGATACTTTGTGGGTGTTTCTTTGTATTTCGGTTTAGGTGTCAGTATTTCTTCGTATTTCTGTTTTGGTGTCAGCGTTTCTCTGTATTTCTATTACAATGGAATCGTTGTCTATTTCAGTATAATATATAGGTTGTTGTAAACGTGAAACAATTAGTTCATTTCTAGCATAAAATATTGGCAGTTCACTGTTATTGGAGAAAGATCCAATTGTGTTACCAAGTTTAGTTTTCGACCATTGCAAATCAGCGAGTTTGGAGACCAGTTTTGGCGTTGTCAAGATCAACAGAACTTGGTGTATATCTCAATTTCATCATTAATTCGTACTGATTATTGTGGTGCTGCAACAATTTGGTATCGGAGCCTGGTTTCTTCATCGCTTCGAATCGAAAATGCTGCCAAGACGAGCTCGTCAAGATTCAAAACATGGAGTAAGTTTTTGAATAAGAAGAAGCAACATGGCTGGAGCAACGACTAGAGCTAGACTTGATGAAAAAATTGGATATCTTGAGAGAATCATTTTAAATATGAATCGAAATCAATGGAATAGGGCATCAACAATGTCGGAGAACATATATGGTATGCACGAAGATAATAAAAGTTCTCGATTACAATGTCAGGGAGATACGAGATCGTAAACTCGAACTCAGGTGATGACGGCAGTGGGAAGCGAGAATGTGAACATAAGTTCCAGAATTTAAGGGTGGTGGGCAAAATGAAAATATTCTAGATTCGGTTTCCACATTCGATTAAATTCTGAAGTATAAAGAGGTACCAGAAAATCATCGAGTTCAATTGGTTGCTACTAGACTGAGAGGAAGAGCCATTGCTTGGTGGCAGCAAACGAAATTGACTCTAGAAAGAATGGGAATGTCCAAGGTAGTGACATGCGAGAAAATGAAGAAAATGACGAGGGCTACATTTTGGCCTTAAAATTGTATCTGCAGTTGCATAAGTTATGTTAGGGAGCTCATTCAGTTGAATAGTATACAGATGAATTCAATCAACTAATTTCCTATAATGACATATCAGAGACCAAAGAATAAACGGTCGCGAGGTATATTAGAGGACTACGGACACAAATCTAGGATATGGTCAACATGTTTAGTCCAACATCAGTCGTCGAAGCAAATCAGAGGGCTCTTGCATGGGAAAAGCAGGTTCGACGTGGGGGTAGTTTCACAACTTCAAACAGTCAGAACAAGAATATCAGTGTTGGTGCTTCAACCAGTAAACTGAATGTTGCAGATTGTACAAAGAAAAAAGGTGGCAGTAATTTGAAGTGATTCAATTGTCAAGAAATCAGGCATCAAATTTTGGAATGTTTGAAACCTAGAAGGAGAACTACGGTGACAGGTGATAGTGAAGCTGGCAACAATGAAGAAGAGTTTGATTCTTCAAACCCGCCACAATTTGATGAAAATAAAAAGAGATTATATCGGGTGATGAAGGGTTTAATTTGATGACGAGGTGGGCTTGTCTAACTCCAAAAATAATCGATGAATCTATGTGGTTATGAAGCAATATATTCCAATCAACATGCACGATATTCGGAAAGGTTTGTTTATTCATGATTGATGCGGGTAGCTATGACAACATTATTTTAGAGGAAGTATTTCAAAAGCTTGGACTGAAGACAGAAAAACATCCCTGATCCTACAAGTTAGCTTCATTGAAGATAAGAGGAGAGGTAACAGTTTCCTAACGTGCATTTGTTCCTTTTTCCTATTGGTCTTAAGTAGATGTTGTAAATATGAATGTATGGCATCTCTTGTTGGGGAGGCCATGGCAATATGATAGGGCTGTATAACATGATAGGCACACAAGAAGTTATAGTTTCATGTTTGAAGGCAATAAAATTACTTTGGTTCCTAAGAGGTGTGATCAAAGTGGGTCAAAACCTGATAAGAAACCGAGAATGTCAGTTTATTGTCGATGAATGAATTTATTGAAGAAGTGAAAGAAGGTGGCGAGCTATATTTGTTAGTGGGATTCAATGCTATAGAAAGTGACATAATTCCCGAATCAGTGAAGCCATTATTATATGAATTTGGAGATGCGCGTTTCCAAAGGAGTTACCGAATGGTCTACCACCTCTAAGAGACATCCAACATCGGATCCATTTGGAACCGGTCTTGTTTTACCCTACAGGCCACATTATAGAATGAGTGCTAGGGAACATAAGGAATTGTGACGACAAGTGGAAGATTTATTGAGTCAAGGCCAAGTTCATGAAAGTCTTAGTCCTTATGTTGTACCTGCATTATAAGAACCAAAGAAAGACGGTTCATGGAGGATGTGCATTGACAGCCGAGCCCTTAACAAAATTACTATAAGATAATGGTTTCCTATTCCTCATCTTGATGATTTACTAGATCAAATTAGTGGGTCAGTTATTTTTCGAGGATTGACTTGATGAGTGGATATAATCTGATTAGAATAAGGTCGGTAGATGAATGGAAGACTGGTTTCAGGACTAGAGAGGGGTTGTATGAATGGCTTATTATGCCCTTTTGATTGTTGAATGAGCCAAACACTTTTATGAGAGTGATGAACCAAATATTCAGGTCTTACATCGGAAAATTTTTGGTTGTTTTCTTCGATGATATTCTCATCTATAGTGCTAGTCCAAGTGACCATTTACAACACTTAAATGCATTTTTGTGCATCCTTCGTTAAGAACAGTTTCATGCGGTGACCAAGAAATGTAAATCCATGTCTCCGAATTTGTTGTTTTTGGGTTACATTGTTTCAAAAGGGGGTTTGCAAGTTGATCAACATAAAGTTGCAACAATTAGAGATTGCCCTCGGCCAAAGACTATCTCAAAAGTTCGTAGTTTTCATGGCTTGGTTTCTTTTTAATGGTGTTTCATTCCGCATTTCAGTAGTATTATGGCTCCCGTGACCGATTGCATGAAGGGGCAGCAATTTATATGGACTGAGAAGGCAGAGCATGCTTTTGGGCTTATTAAGAGTCTATTAACTTCGATACCCATTCTAGTACTTCCATATTTTCATCGTCCATTCGAACATACCGATGCTCCAAAAGTTGGTATTGGAGGAGTTTTGAGTCAGAAAGGACGACTTATTGCTTATTTCATTGAGAAATTCTCTGGGGTAAAGATGAGATACAACACTTATCTTGTTGAGTTTTATGTTGTGGTTCAAGCTATCAAACATTGAAGACACTATATTTTTCATAAGGAATTTGTTTTGTACACGTATCATGAAGCTTTAAAACATCTCCAGGGCCAAAACAAAGTGGCACCTAGACATGCTTCATTGATTGCCTATTTGCAGTAGTTCACATTTGTAGTGAAACATAAGGCTGGAGATACAAATAAGGTGGCCAATGCTCTAAGTTGAAGGAGTAATCTTTTGATAACAATGAGAGTTGAGGTGCTGGGATTTGACTTGCTTTTAGAGTTAGAGGCTTTTGATCCTTATTTCTCAAAGATTTTAGACAAAATGAAACAAGGGGAAGAAACAGATTTTACATTAGTGTATGGGTTTATATTCAAAGGGAATCAACTATGCATTCACGAATGTAGTCTTTGAACAGAAATAATCAAAGAACATCACGGTGAAGGGCAAGTAGGTGGGGACCATACACTACAGTCGATCGTGGATTCATATTTTTGGCTTTCGGCCTGTAAAGAAGTTGAAAATTTTGTGCAGAGGTGTCACATTTGTCAAGTGTTCGAAGGGACGACAACTAGTTCGGGTTGCATATGTCATTGCCAGTCCCTTCTCGACCATGGGTAGATGTGAGCATTGATTTTGTTTTCGGTTTATCGAGGACGCAACAAGGCAACGATTCCATTAATGTAGTTGTTGATCGGTTTTCTAAGATGGTCCACTTTATTACTTGCAAGAAAACTGCCGATGTAGTGCATGTCGCTCAACTCTACTTTCAGGAAATATATCGTCTTCATGGATTACCAGATTCGATTGTTTCGAATCGTGATTCTCAGTTCTTAAGTCATTTTTGGATCAGCTTGTGGAAGTTGGTGGGTACGGAATTGAGATTTTGTAGTGTGTATCATCCGCAAATGGATGGAGAGGTGGTGAATAAATCATTGGGAAATCTGTTGAGAAGCCTCGTATTAGTGAAAATTTGAAAAGCTGGGATTCAAAGTTGTGCCAGGCTGAATTTTCACATAACCATGCTATCAATCACAGTACCGGATTTAGTCCTTTCAAGATCTTATATTTAGTAGTTCTGAAAGCCCCTTCGATTTAACTCTATTGCCACGTCAAGATAAATTTTTAGGAAAGGCAGCTGACCTTGTTTCGGGGTTGTAGGAGCTCCACCATGCTTTACAAGAACGTTTGGTTGAGGCAAAACACAAATACAAGCAAACTGTAGATTCAAAGCGTATACATGTTGAGCTTCAGAAGGGACAATTAGTATGGGTTGTGCTGATAGAGGACTAGTTTCCTGCCGGTACATATAACAAATTAGCTACTAGAAAGATTGATCCCTTGGAAATTGTTAAGAAGATCAACCTCAATGTCTATTGATTAGGCTACCAAGTCATATTCGCACTGGTAATGTTTTCAGTGTCAAACATTTGTTCTCATAATATGAGAATGCAATGGGTGAAGAGACTGCTATGAATTCGTAGAAGAATTCTTTTAATCCGAGGGAGAATGATGCAGCACAGGGATCAGTGGTATCGCTTCGGGCTTAGTGTTTAGGGGTAAGTGGTGTCAAAATCAATAATAATAAGCAGATTTAAGTGGTTCTTATCGGTGTTACTTCTGTTTCGGTTGGTTTTGGTGGTAATCTATTTCATTAGTTTTCTGTTTCATCTCCAGTGGGTGATAATCTGTTTCGTTGGCTTTTGATTTCGGCTCAAGTGGTATTGGTTCTGGTATTAGTAATACTTTGTCGGTGTTTCATTGTATTTTGTTTCAGTGTCGGCATTTCTTTGTATTTCTGTTCTAGTATCGATGTTTCCTTGTATTTTTGTTTCAATGGTAAAGGTGTCGGTTTCAGCATACTATATATAGGTGGTTGTAAACATGAAACAATAAGTTTATTTCTGGAATAAATTTTTTATAGTTCGTCAATATTGGAGGAAGCTACATCTGTCTCACTAAATTTGGTATTCGGTTGTGAATCAACAAGTTTGAAGATCAATTATGGCATCGTCAAGATCAATGGAACTTGATGTGTATCTCAATTTCATCTTTAATTTGTATTGATTGTTGTGGCACTACGCCAGTTTGGTAGTGTTGCGAAATAGGTTACCATATAGTCTCTTGCATGTGGATTGAAGATGCTACTCCCATTCCATTTCCACTGCCCCCGGCACTATGATCATCCCTACAGCATCCAGCACGAACATGTGAATACTTACCTCTTCATCTATCATATTGCCATCCATTTCCATTTTAGAACTGACATGTGCTTTCACCTCAGCACATCCTTTCCTGCAACCTTCCATGAAACCCTAGCCTTCCTTATATTTCTCTTCACACTCTCTTCCACCAAGAAGAACAAAATATGCTCATCTACTTCTCCCTATTCCTGCCACTCCACCAAAGCCCTACATACATTCAACTTCGGTACTCAACTTTTCTCTTCGGTTCCTCAGATTTAGTTAGTTACAACTCTAATTCTCGAAAGATTAGAAAAGAAAGACTAAGCATTAACATGATCCTAAACCTAATACTCTTTATGGCCACAACGGCTATGAACATAACTTCTTTTACCGCCTATCTTCCTCCTCCTGCCTCTCTTATAACCCACCTCTCCACCGGAATTTGATCACCATTGACCCCTTCCTCGGGTAGCTCTACAATATCTTGTGCTTGCATCGTCTCCCTCTAATTTTCTTCCTCCTTTAGGTCATCCATCATCACTCTGTCTGAACTCGTGCACAACGTAAAGCTCTCCCTCATCACCTCTTCCAGCTACGACCATCCCTATCTCCTCCGTTCCTATATGAACTTCACACTTCTCACACTGCCCGACTCCACATCCACCATTACGAAAGACTTAATCCTCTGTAGATGCCAACCTTCCTCGCCACTACTACTTCTCTGCCTCTTACAACCTAGCTCTCCTCTTCTACCTCAACCTCTCTCAATTTTCATTATTCCTCATCACATTCCTTATTGTTTCTACATCTGTGTAGATCTGATCCATGCCAATAACCTACTCCCTAACTTCAAGTTTATCAAACTCATTTCACCTTCGACAATCTTCATTGACTCTGAATAGATTTCTATGTAATTCACAAAGTATCCAATTCATAACGGTACACAACTCTCTTCAATAGATTCCCATGTTTGTGGAGTTCTCAACAATAACTCCGAATCGAGCATAGAGGATAAGAGTTACATTTTTAAGAAATGTAATGGAATGAAGACAAAAATAATGTTTCATAGCTCAGATGTGCCATTTACCAAAGCATTGAAAGTCCTTGACAATATGACACACTCAAGATTAATAGTTATACATTACCTCGACTCCTTTACCACTCTCTCATCCATCAATTTCAACTATGGTCATATCACCAATAATCTCTCCACCTCCTCCATGACTGTTCTATCTCTAATCATCTCCACTTTGTACGACAACCACATCAGCTTAATCTCAACACTTTTCTCGTTAAGCACTATGGTTCTAGCTGTCAGATACCTAAGCACTTATCCTTGCCTACATCAAGTTCAACATCAGCATACCTAGGACCTCAATTTCATCCATTATCGACCTTAATAACACTTTCTTATGAATCTTTACAAACATCACCCTCTTATTTTCTAAAACCATAATTGATACCATCACCATCGTCAATGAAATCAACTTCGACAATAACATTAATGATGTTATATTCTTTTACTTTACCTATGACATCACTATAACCACTCAATGCTCCACTCATTCCTTTCACCATGTTCTAGATCTCGCTTGCACCTACTTCCCATTCGATGCGTTTTTTATGCTGCTACAAATCTTTCTTGATCTCTCTCTACATCATTACTCTCTCATCATCAATTGCTCAACCTGACGATAACCTTCACTATGCCATTTCTTTTCATTCTAAAATTTCAAATCGTGACATTCTATCGTTACTGCATATTAACCTCCTCTTTAATTTCAAAAAAATAGACTCAACAACATATATTCCATCATCACCTTCACCTATGACAAGGCAAGCATCTTTTTTACTATAAGAAGCACTAACCTTAAAGACAAGGGCGATTTCAAGGGGACAATATTGATACAGTTTTAGCCAATGTACATCAGTCACATGTGCATTTAGCCATGCAAACATTACAAATACAAAGCCTAAGAGGATAACAAGGCTCCTGAGTCATTATAAGAACTGAATGCAAGAAAACATGCAATGCAAGTAGACACAACTTTTCTTCTTTTATTAATTCTGTTATGGTATGAATGGTAATAAATGGTGCATCAAATCCTAAGTTGCCAATTGCATAAGTTTGTTATGCAAAAAAAAATTATGTAGGTCTATATAAGCATGAAACGCTGATGTGAATGTATGGTTGGATAAAATGTTTCCTTTATTCATTTCTTGCATCTTCTTCCTCTGTTTTCCCCTCTTCTTCCACACTTTATTTTTTGGTTTGCAGAACTCTTTAATACTTATAGCTTTGGTTCCATCGGTATAATTGTCAAGACAAGCTTAAAAAGAAAAAAATAACGTTCAAGATCAGTTTTTGTTATACATGATAACTCAGATCAAAGCATATTTTGTTCTAATTGAAATATTGAAATAATTTTCATTTTTGTGTTTTCAATATCTTGATTTGTGTTTGTATTGTTGTGTTTTGCGCATCCTACTTGCATAATGGTCACTGTTTTATATAGCGAGCTTATAACGACGACCAACAATTAGAACCGAAAACTACAAAATCAAATCAAACAAATTCAAGGAGACTCGTACCAAACTCAAACCTTATGGGACTGGGGTCATTTATCAATGTAGAAAATATCATAAATACTGGATAAAGCAAACCTGATCTAGCCTGACCCATTTTGAAAGATCTAGCAAAAAATATTTAAATATCTACATTTTTAATGTTATTCCCCAACGATCTCGATTTGACTCGAACTGTAACTCAGTTTTGATGAATTTAAATTTCAAAGTGTATAGTTTGTACATGAAATCCAAACCTTCTAGAGCTAAGAGCCATAAGGTTGGATATAGGTCCATCGGATCAAGTCATTTGTCATCCTACTCGTAACTGGGGGATCAGTTCCACTCGGTTTTGGCTTATTGATGTTTTGTGGCTCTATATTAAGGCTTTAGTTCAGCTTATTTGTCAAAAGTCGAACATTAACAAGTTCGTGTTGGAATTCTTCTCTACTAACCATCTTTTGGAAATGTCAATACTTAAACTGGTTTTTTTCCAATATTTGAACCGTGCTAGTTTCCTTTCATCCAGGAGAAGACAAATTTTCCTTCACCATGAAAATCAAGCAAAGGATAAATAGAAGGATTTAATGCTACATCTTTAAAGTAAAGTCAGCTCTCTTACATATCCCTATACTCGAAGGACTATGGTCAAGTATTCACTTAAGCATCGGGTTGTACAAATTTTCTGTGGTTTTATATCTTGTTGATATTAACCCCTGTTAATATGTTATGTTCATTTTAGTTTGAATTACACAAAGTAGCAAGTTAAAAGGTCCCTGATATCTGAAATTTATTCCTAAAAGTATAGGCTATTGCCTTTCTCTAGTTTCATGACATAAGCTTTGAAATATTATATATGAAGCAGAATTGATTTTGCATTTTCGTTTAATTATCATTAAAACATATTGTAATATTAACATATGCATTATTGTCTTCGTTAAAACTTTTATCAGGTTAGCATTCTATCACATCAAATAAAAATGACCTCGATTCCACGTCACTATTCCAACTTTTAGATATATTAAATCTGTTATCTATTGTAAAACATTTTGTTTCAGTTTTTTTAGGTAAGAGTTCTATTTGAAGTGGGGAAAGGTTATCTTTCTATGATATTTTTTAAGCTCATCGGTTATACTACAAATTACATCTTAAATAGTTTATTATTTCTTTGTTCATACAAGATGAAAATCGTCTAGTTTTTCGGATTATGCATTTCATTTTGTTCAATATTTGATTTATATAGGAGGATGCATATTTAAATAGAAATGCAACGTGATGTATTGATCAAAAAATTTGAATATGCACAAATGATGTGAAAAAAATAGGAAATGCAATTTGATTTATTAATCCAATTTGATATTATCATAAAATTGTAATATATATATTGAATTTAGTAACTTAATTATATATCTTTTGTTTATTTATACTATATTTTTGTATAATTATTATGGATGGTGTTTAATGATAACTACTAAGCTATAATTTGCTAGACAGAGAAAATGTTAATTATCAAGGGCTCCTACCCCGTCACACAATTGGGGACAAGAATGAAAAAGAGGCCCGAACCCCTCATTTCTGGGAATGAGGGGCAGCACACGTATGACTCTAATCAATCCTCAATAAGACATGGCCTGACACCATATTAATAATTGATTGGTGGGCACATACATACAACACTTTGCATTCATGAACACTACACATTTACTTAGCGCACGAACTTTTCATTGATTATCATTCATGACCTCAGTATTTAGTTACAATTGTTTCAATTATGATTATTTTTTAAGTTTTGTGATTCAAAATAATAAACTCTTTAGACATGATAAACTTGCAGGTATGCGAAGATACAAAAGAAACAAATTTTCAGTAACTAAATGCGGAATTACAAGAGTAAAGCTAAACAAAAGTGAGGGCCATTCTCACAACTACATTTCTTGGCCAGTGGAAAGCCTAAAAGCAAAATATCAACTAATAAGTGCACTCTATTTATGATTGGGATACTATTTTGATTTCTTTTCCTTCTTCTGTTTCTCCAACTCCTCTTTATCAGCATCAGTGCGATCACTCTTCTTCTCTTCCTCTTATCGACAAGAGACTCCGGGGGAGAATTAGAAGGCTGGGAGGCAAGCTGTGAAGTTATTGATCTGGAGGAGAACCTTATGATCAGCCCGGTCTTGGGATCAACGTCCGAAATAAGAGGAACATACAGAGGGTCCTGCTCCTCCTTCTTTAAAACCAATTGTTTCTCTTTCTTAGCCTGCATATCAGCCAAGGTCTCGGTATCGTCATACTTGATTTCTTTTCTGATGACTATATCATCCTCTTCATCTCCATGACCACCGTCAGTGTCTTGCAAAGCCCTAATAACTTCGGCATCCGCAGGAGCATCGGTGTTTGGTGCCACAATAACCTTCTCTCTTGTTGCATCCTCTGTTTGCTTTGGAACCTCAGGGACTCCAGCACCAGTACTTAAAGGGACACTGGCTTTCTCTGCCTCTTCTTTCTCTTCCATATCCATCTCGATTGGCTTGCCACCTATGTCATGAGAAGTATATGTTAGCAATTTGGGAGATAATGTGGTCATCTCAGTTATCTGTCCCGCGGTACGATGATATGTTATAACTGCTTTGACGAATTATGGAGAGAATATGGAGATACCTTCAGCCGACTCCTCGCCCATATTTGTAATAGCAGCAACGACAACTGAAGGGGTTGGAGCCAAGAGAATCAACAGATCATCAGGATTGTATTCCTCGATTTCGGAGGCTTTGGGATCCACAACCAAGCTAGAGCCTTCGTCAATTTTATCCTTGCCCTTGAGCTTTTCTCTTTTTTTTCTCAATTTCCTCTTAGATCAGACGTCTGCCTATCTCCAAAGCCTCAGGCTCTTCACCTCTGAGATAAGTCTGAATGAGTTGTTTTTCATCAACTTCCTCGGTTTTCAATCGATGCTTTTCGCCCTCAACATTCATATCCCACACAATTGCCAAAGTAATGTGATAATCCTGTATCCACGAGATTTCTCGGGTCTTAATAATTTGGCCAAAGAAGTCGAATAGCAGTTCTTCGAAGCCCTCTATCTATTTTCTGGTTGTGGCAAGCTCATCCGCAGTGGTGGAAGCCGATTCAAGAGCGCTATTAGCGTTTCTTTCAGCAAGAGCTGCACGCTCTTCGGCTTGGATAAGCCAATCATTTAAAGATGCTTTCTCTTTTTCAACAAGAGTGAGACTGTCTTTTAAGCTCGCTTTCTCTTTCTCCCAGGAAACCTTCTTAGCAGCAAAATGTTCCTGTGTTATTTTCAGTTTGGTGTTGATTGTCCTCAGATCCTCCGCTTCTTTCTTCAAAGCCAAACGTTCTTGGCTATTTGAGTCGAACTCAGCATGAAAACGCTTCTTAGCACTCTCAAGCTCTGATTTTTAATTTCCCGCGTCTCGCCGAACTAAAGCAAGCTGAGCTTGTGTATCTTCTAGCTCCTTTTCCATTTTTCTTCTGGCCCTACTATCATTGTCAATCTTCGCTCTGTTTCTGGCTGCTTCCATCTCTAGGTGGAGAATGGTGGAAGAAAGAGTGGTGTCATGCTTCTTCATCGCCCTATATTGTTTGGCTACGTGATTCACTCGCCCTATGACCTCCACATCCCAGTCCTCGGGAACCGGTTCAAGTTCTGGAACAAATACCATTCTCTCAAAGAAGATATCGGGAAACTACTTCCGCAAACGTTACAGCTTGATCTGATTCTCGGAGGTGTAAACAACATCTTGCGTAGCAGTAGAATCCAAATCGTGCTAGCTACGGGGGACAATAGCTATTTTCTCCTTTTCTAAATCTTTGCTCGGATCTTTGTTTTTATCTTTTGGCTCATGGTGTTTCTTGGAAGACGTGCTATGAGAGGGTGTACTTTTTGGGGAATCAATTCTTTGGGAAGCTGCTTACCTCCCGCCGATGGCATTGGACGACTATGGGATTTCTAAGCATCTTGCCTTGATGGAAGACAAAACCATGTAGAATTAGTTTGATAAGAGTCGTGGGGTCGATAATTATCTCTCCCCCGGCTATCACTCGATCCTGCTCAGGATCAGAAAGGAGCCTCAGTGTGCTCGCTCAGAGAGAGCGATAAGAATAGGATTGTTTACGAGGCATTTTCCCTGCAAAGAAAACAAATGTGTATCAGAATCATGAATACTGGTGGTGTAGAAGTGTTGTGACGAGTGGTGCATGTGATTCGTGCATCCCGTATAATCCCCCCTAACAGACCAAGGCCCGAGGCATCTTTATAAGGAATACCACCTGCACCAAGTCGGAACCATACATCCAGAAGACGGTGCTTGTGAAGATTCTTGTCGGTGATACATTTCTTGAATTTTAAGAAGTCTGATTTGCTTTTGAGGAGGCAGGATAGTCGATCATCATATACCGAGCCTTCCGTCTTGGGGAAACTATGATCTGTATAAAGAAAAGAAATATGTCAGCACTTTGGTTACGTAATCGGATCACACGTCTAGAGGTTTAAAGCTTACTTGATTTTAGCCACTTTCTTGCACACTCGGCTTGGTGTTTTATACAGAACCAATCAGCTTCGGAATCCCCTATCCTGTTGTGACCCTCCGATAAAACCTTCCTGTTGGCAACCGATTCGAAGAAAGAAAATTTTGGAGTCGTTGTGGAATGGTGTTTGAAGAGATAATAGAATTTCAAATCTTTGAAAGTGAGCTCAGTCTGTAGAATTTCTACATACGCAATGCATAAAGTGTACAAGGCTGCGTAGGCATTAGGATGAAGCTGCATAGGGGCAATGCGCAATCGTCTTAAGATCTCAACAACGATTGGTGGAAATGGAGGAATAGCGCCTACCCAGCACATTAGCCTACTGACAGCCATATACCCTTCGGAGGAAGAATGGGGTCTATCTCCCCTTCCGGAGTCTTAACATCGTCCCAAGGGATCCCGTGTCTCAAACATATTTTCTTAAGCATTATGTCATCTAATTTGGAGGCCAGAGAATCGATGAGTTTGTCTTCCTCAACTTCCTCAACACCTGGGATCTCGTCGGGAGCCCGATCATCTTCTTCTTCCTCATCTTCAAGAGATGTACTTTCGAGGTCTTCGATTCAATATTGGTGTCAGTATCATAATCGGGGTCAGACTCTTCCTGATCTAAATCTGTGGGAAGCACACTGGGATCGTAATGCTTTGATGACTCTAATTCTGTATCTCTCTCTGACATTTCGGTTGACTGTCTATCTGACGTAACTGTGTTGGTGAGAAAACGTGAGAACTTAGAATACAACTACCCGTTCCTCATATGTGTAAGTTCAAGTGCGTGCCTGTGCATACATCAAAGAAAAGCATAAAGTCATTTAAATAAGCGAAATAATGGCCATTATATGCGATTAGGTTATGCAGTTGTCAGGTTCAGAAGTTTCATGTTGAAGGCTCTAATCTTAACTGTCCCCAGATATATCAGGATTGCATTGTAAATTTTAAGTCAACGTGGGTATTGGATCATCAGTCAAGTTAGATCAAAAGACGGGGTTTGGATCGTAAAATGGCACTGGTTAGTGATGCAGGACAAGATCGCGGGAAAAATCAGCCCGGAGAAAGGACTTGGATGGTGGGACACTCTGGCTTGTGACCCATTATCCAAATGGATCACAACAGACCCCCATGATCCACTCAATTTTCTACTCCCATGAATCGAGGCCCTCACGATCTTCGCAACCCAATCCGCTATCCAGATTAACGCTCCATCTTTTTTCCTAACCCTTCCATGTCACCATCACTACGAGTCAAGTTGACCCCTCATCCACGGAACAATTTGATGGAGCTTGCCTTCTTCTTCACTATCGCCTCCCTTCCGATGCTCCTTGTAAACCCGCACCATACTCTTTGTTTCGAAACCTCGCCCACGAGCCGACCTGACCTGTTCCTCTTCTTCTTCCGCGTTTTTTCTCTCCATCCATGAACCCATAAAGTTGAACCCACAATCCTCGCTATCATCACCGAATTAATGAAAATTCAAAAGAGATAAAGAGGGGCAAGTTAATAACCAGATAAAATAGGAAGTGTGCACCACGCCGTTACCTTTTTATTGTAGAAAATCCTTGTTTTTGGAAAAAGTTAAATTACGGTTTCAGTTGAGAAAGTGAGCGGCGGCTGGGAAGGAAAGAAGGAAAGGAAGGGAGAGAAAGGCTACCAGCTTATATAGCTGAAGTGAAGGCTTTTCATCTCCCCCTTTTTTGTTTTATTCACATCCGTGAAGACCCTCGGACCACGAACGCGCAAGGAGACCCATCACAGTACCGCAAGCGGCCCGCTTGGCCATAGGCCCGTGGTGACCGTCCAGGTCACGCTACATCACCACGAGTCAGGCCTAAAAAAAAGGGAAAGGAGGGAGAGATGGGAGAGGAGGAAGAAAAGGGGAGAACTTACTTGGCGAGTCAAGGGTGATATCTTTTGGAATTTGGAAGATTTAAATCAACTAATAAATAAAGAAATGATTGGAAAATTAACTTGATGCTTATACCAGTCCAGGGATGCAGCCTTATGAAGCGGTAAAACATTTCAAACAAACACGACCACTGATTCACATCGCTTCGTGAAAAGATAGCTCAGTAATTTCGAAGCATGTTCCATTCTTGATAAAACATACTTCGAGGGGGCAAAATGTTGGCTAGATTTTGGACCAAGCCACCAAGGTTCACACACAAAGGAAATATGAAGCCTCACGTGTGAAAAACCCTCAAACACTCAATCATGGTCATGTTTTCCTCCCCGAATCGTGGCGCCCATCCACGATCGCGATCCCCTACCACGATCCGATCCCACCACACTAGCTCTCCACAACCTGACCACATGAACCAAAAAGTATTGACCACGACTTGGTCTACCACGATCCGAAAACATAGGATCTGAGGACACCTATCCACAACTGTCATAATGACCATTTCTTCATCGAGCCATGAACTAGTCCAAGATCCTCGGCATGTGTGCCATGTATGACCCCAATCCATCTGCAGATGTCAACTATAAATAACCTTGTGCTTGACATTTTCAGGATCTTTTGGCAGTTCTAAGTGTTGTTTCCACCATTACTGTCTCTGCATTGTTTCTTATCAATATTAATTCGGAATCATTGAGTGAATCAACATTGTAAAAGTGAGATTGAGAGAAAAATCATTGGTTGTACTCGAATCTTACGTATAATCATAGATATAAAGTGGACGTAGGCTCGTTAATGCCGAACCACTATAAATCTTGTGTGTTTTCTGTGTTTTCTTGCATTTCTAGATATAGATCTCTGCCAATTCAGATAATTTGGGTGTTAGAGCCACTTTTGGGCCTAACATTTTGGTGCTTTCACTGAAAACGAATTCTCGACATTTTAGATTGTTATTCTATTGTTTGGATAGTCAAGTCCGAAGAAAACAGTCCAAAACTTCACTGTTTCAATTTTTGAAGATTCCAGCAAATTCAAAGTATTATGGCTGGAAAAGAGTCTAAGGAAGTACAAACTTCGCAGGCCGACGAAGCTACAAACGAAGCTCGTGAAGACAACGTTCAGGAGCAGGTCGAGGTTGAACTGGAGTCCTCGGATCGTGGAGATGGAGGAACGATCCGAACTGGAGCGGGTGCCACGAACCGTGTAGTTGAATGCGTAACGACTCGATCCGAAGATAACTCCACCCTCCTTCCAGCTAATACTCCCCCGATCCGAACCTAGGGGACCACCACGAACCGACGCCAAGAGGGAACCACGAGCCAACAGCCTAGGGGGACCACAATTCGAAGTGACAATCAGATTACTACCTGACCTAGGAAGGATATTACGGCTCGTTCCGCTCATGCTGGTAGTTCTGCTCAACCTGGTTAAAGTTCCTTACATATAAGAGAAAATGAAGATAACCAGTTCGACCCTTCTGCTCCAGTTACCAAAGGACATCTGGCCCGCATACTTGAAGCATTGGACAGGCAAACTGATAAATTGGTCGCTCAAAGGCAGGAGAGCTTGCTGCCGCATCAGAATATTACTGCCCTAGGTAGACGCATTGATGATATTCAAAGGCAAGTTTCACCACCTCCGACTCACCCTTTATCCCCGAAACACACATCCTCGTCTGAAAAATCCTGTAGAAATCGGCGATAGCCTCCATTGGAAAGGGCTGAGAATATAGAGGCGCTTAATCAGGAAACCAATAACTGTAACTTAAATGAGCCCATCCTACCGCCTAGGAATGGAGACGGGATTGATCCTGCTAAGAATCGACCCATTCCTCCTGCTCGTCGTGCGAATGATCACGGCAATAGGGGGCAGGGGAGTTCTGCTCAGGAATCAGACCTTGCAGCAACACGTCAAAGAAATGTTGGGGAGGCTCGCAGGGCAAGAAGTGCTGACCTCGAATCCACCCTGACTCATGAAAATGTTGAAGCCATGATTAGGCAAGTGATGGTGGAAAGTCACGGACAAAGAACCAAAGATTGGGGTATAGGCCGCAGTCATTCGCCCTTTACCGATAATATTTTAGAGGTTCGATTCCCAAGGAAATTTAACATGCCACCTATGGACCGTTATGCGGAAAGGGTTGATCCAGTCCAGCACCTGATGTGATATTCATGGTACATGAATGTAGCTGTTACTTCCGACACTGTGAAGTGTAAGGCATTCCCGATATTCCTGGAGGATACAACATTAATGTGGTTCACCCGTTTGCTAGTGCAATCGATCTCCAGTTTCAGGGAATCAAGTGAACAGTATGTAAACCAATTCCGACTACATACCCAGAGATCTAAGAATGTCATTGAGTTATCCCTCATTAAGCAACATCCGGACGAATCTTTGAGGTCCTATCTAGATCGCTTCAATTTAGCAGTCACGGAGGTTAAAGATCCCCATGAACAAACTGTTTTGATAGTTTTGATTGACGGAGCGGATAAGGATACTGAGTTTTGAAGACACCTGGCCGGCAAACCACCGTTAACTAAAGAAATATTTTTATGAAAAGGCCAACATCTGCTTGCATCCAAAGGAGGCTACTGATAAGGAGGATATCCAAAGTAATGTGGCCATCAAGCAGACGGGAGATAGCTATGGAAAAGTTGAAGTTAATGTCGGGAGCAAGAATCAAGGCAATGGTTGCCAATCGGGGAATGATGAAAACAATAATCGAAAGGGAAACCGTGGAAATAACCCTCAGAGAAGATCCAGGCCAAGGCCGTTTGAGAGTTTTACCCCGTTAAACGATACTCTGGAAAATATCTTTCTGGATACGTACAATGTTCTCCAGTATAAGAGGCCTCCTCCAAGAGATTCGACGGAGAAGGAATGTGAGACTGGGAAATTTTGCCTTTTCACCAAACACATGGTCATATCACAAATGAATGTCGTCATCTGAGAGACGTGGTTGAAAAGCTACTCCGAGAAGGAAAGCTTGATGAATATAAGGTGACTCCTAGGGACAGGGGGCAAGCCACACAAGCCCCGAACCAAAGCCAACCTGTTGCCAAACCAACGGCTCTGCAAAAAGGAAAAAAATATCGTTATCAATACCATAATTGGCGGGCTTCATCTAGCAGGGCACAGTTTCAGAGCTATGGATCAATATGTGAACACGGCAAAACAACATCTTGAAGTAGGGGAATGTAGCAATCCCGAGGATAATGTCCTGATTAAGCAACAGAAGACGATGTCTGATGACATCATATTTCGCGATCGAGAACGTATTGGAGTCCACTCCCTAGTAATCACCATTACCATCGGCCCAACTATAGTCCATAAAGTTCTAGTGGATAATGGAAGTTCGGTTAACATTCTGTTTAAGAAAACATTTGACTAAATGAAACTCGAGCCGAAGGATTTGAAACCATGTGAGGGTTGGATACGTGGATTTAATGGAGCTTCGACCGCTCCGATAGGATATATGGAATTGTCAGTAACCCTTGGGGAAGGAGAACGCCAGAGAGTGAGGATCCTCCCCTTTGTGGTTCTGGATATTGAGTCGCCGTACAATGCATTTTTCGGGCCGATCGGCCCTTGCCAAATTCAGGGCCTACATCGCACCCTGGTTCTTATTGCTGAAGTTCCCGATGGATGTCGGTGTAGGTATAGTCAAAGGAGATCAAGTTGTTGCACGAGCATGCTACATAGCGGAGCTGAAGTTGCTCCACAAAGGAAGAGATGTGGAAACAAAGGCCACTTCTTCCCCTCCAAGGAAGAAAACGTCATAGCAACTAAAGAAAGTAACTCTGCGAGGGTAGCCTTGAGAGTTGCCCGAGGATATAGATCCCAGAGAGGATGAAGAGCCTTTGGGGCAGAATGGTGACTCCCAATGAAGCGACTGTGGACGTACCAATCGATGATAGTGACCCAGAGAGAAGGTCCTGAAGATTGGATCCCAGTTGGATCATGTTCGAGCCAAAGAATTAACTAAATTTATTGAAAGCTAACTTGGATGTATTCGCCTGGACCCAAATGGACATGTATGTAATATCTCCCTCGATTATGAGTTATTCATTAAGCATCAACCGGAAACATCCTCCTGTTAAGCAGAAAAGGCGAATGGTTGGCCAAGATAGGTTTGCTGCCTTGAAGGAAGAAGTCGAAAAGCTGAGAAGTAACGGGTTTATTAAAGATTCAACATACCCCGATTGGATTTCATACCCGATTTTGGTGAAGAAGGCCAATGGAAAGAGGCACACATGCATTGACTTCTTAGATCTAAACAAAGTTTGCCCAAAGGATAGCTTTCCGTTACCTAGAATCGATCAGCTTGTAGATTCGACGGCAAGTCATGAGATTCTTTCTTTTATGGATGACTGCTCAGGGTACAACCAAATCCCCATGCACGTCTCGAACCAAGAGCATACCAGCTTCGTTACCGATCTGGGATTATACTGTTATGTAGTGATGTCGTTCGGTCTGAAGAATGCTGGTGCTATTATCAGCGATTGCTGAATAGGATGTTCTACAACCAAATCGGGAAAACAATGGAGGTATACGTCGACGACATGTTAGTAAAGTCCAGACAATCATCCGACCATACTACCGATTTAGCAGAGATGTTCGAGATTCTCCGGAAATACGGGATGAAGCTAAATCCTTTGAAATGCTCATTTGGGGTAGCATCCGGAAAATTCTTAGGGTTCAATGTTAGCTCATGCAGAATTGAAATCAATCCAGATCAAATTACAGCAATCCGAAATATTCAAGAACCAAAGCATATTAAAGATGTGCAAAGCCTTGCTGGAAAAGTGGTAGCGCTGAGCAGATTTATCTCCAAAGCTACAGATAAATGCTTCCCATTTTTCGAGCTGATAAAGCGAGGCAAGCGCAACTTTAAATGGACTCCTGATTGTATAGAAGCATTCCAGAATCTGCTGAATCATTTGGAAAGACCCCGATATTGTCTATGCCGGTGGATCACGAGATTTGTTTGTGTACTTGAGGGTGTCATCCCACGCGATCAGTTCGGCTTTTGTAAGAGAGGAAGATAAGGTGCAAAGACCAGTGTACTATGTGAGTAAGAAATTTGCGGCCGTAGAGCGGAATTATCCAAAAATAGAAAAGCTTGCTTATAGCTTACCAATCGCATCTAGAAAACTTCGCCACTACTTCCAGGCTCATCCCATTACTGTGTACACCGATCACCCGCTCAAACAAGTTCTGCAAAGGCCAGAAGCATCAGGAAGACTACTTAAGTGGAATATTGAATTAAGTCAGTTCGACTTGAACTTCCAGCCCCGAAGATCGATAAGGGGGCAAGTACTTGCAGACTTTATAGCAGAGTTTACCATCCCAGAAGATGATGTAGTAAGTGAAGAAGCTGACCCACCAAAACTACTCCTTGACCCCAGTGCCGGGAAATTGTACACTGATGGAGCTAAAAACGACAGACGATCTGGTGCCAGAGTGGTTCTTGAAACCCCGGAGAAACAACTAATATACTACGCTCTTAGATTGGAGTTCCATGCCACTAATAATGACTCCAAGTACGAAGCCCTAATTGCTGTCCTCAAGCTCGCAAAGGAGTTGGAGATCACGAAGCTGGACATCTTATGCGATTCCAAGACAGTCATGAATCAGGTTATTGGAGAGTTTCAGGCCAAGAGTCCGAGGCTGATATCATATTTGGAAAGAGTGAAGAAGTTGCTAGGTGGTTTTGATCACCACAGCATATCTCATATTACTTGAACAGAGAATCAAAAGGCAGGCAAGTTAGAAAAGATGGCTAGCTATGATAATCCTGAAGATACGGAGATAGTCCCGACTGAAGTGTTACAGTCTCCTAGCGTAGATCAGATGGAAATTGATCTGGTACTAGATATTGAACCTGAGAGGGAGTCGTGGCTGAACACTCTAGAGAATTTTTTGATGAATGGAATGCTTCCAACAAAGAAAAGTGGGAGGCTCGCAGTTATCCGAAAGGCTTCCCGATATGTGTTGCAAGGCGAAGTCATGTACAGGCAAGGTTTCTTGATACCCCTCCTCCGGTGCATCGCCTATGACGATGTCAAGCATGTACTGAAAGAGGTCCACGAAGGTGAATGTGGAGACCATGCTGGAGGGAAAACATTGGCAAAGAAGACATTGCGATACGGCTATTTCTGGCCCACTATAAACAAGGATACAGCCAAGTATGCACAACGTTGTGATGCATGTCAGAAGTTTACCAAGATTCCTAAGGCACCCCCTAGCCAGTTGAAGACGATGATGAGCCTGTGGCTCTTTTCTTTTTGGGGAATCGATATTATTGGAAGCCTCCCCATACCTAAGGGCAGAGCAAATTTCGCCATAGTGGCTGTAGATTACTTCACCAAATGGGCCGAGGATGAGCCATTGACCACGATCACAACCAAGCGAGTGATCAACTTTGTCATCAGGAACATTATATGCCGATTTGGGATACCAAAAGTCATCATAACCTATAATGGAACCTAGTTTGATAGAACCGAGTTCCGAGATTTCTGCCAGAAGTATCATATCGAGAAAAGATATACCTCTGTGGCACATCCGCAATCGAATGCACAGGTCGAAGCGACGAACAAAATGATTAAATCTATTCTGAAGAAATGGTTGAAGCGGGCCAAAGCCATGTGGGTTGATGAATTACCCTTGGCACTATGGGCCTACATGACAACATACAAGTCGGCAACGGGTCATACCCCATTTTCCCTCGCTTTTGGAGCTGAAGCGGTCATTCCGGTCGAGTTAGAAGTACCATCTCATCGAATCACTTATTATGACCCAATGTCCAATAATGAGCTGCTCCATGAGTCTATGGATATGGTTGAAGAAAAGAGGGATGAAGCCGATCTACGCACCTTGAGGCACAAGCAATAGGTTGCTTGGTATTGCAACAAGAAAGTCCGAGCTCGAACCTTTGAACCCAAAGACTTGGTTCTGTAGCACGTCTTTCCACCCCCAGTAAATATGGGCCCGAAATGGGAAGGACCGTACTCCATTTTACGAAGGCTTAATAATGGAACCTTCAAGCTAGCAACCGTGGATGGAGATGAAATCCCCAGAGTGTGGAATACCCAACATTTGCGACCTTATCTGACATGAAATTGTCAGTTTTACTCTTTTGTTTTTAGGACCATATGAAAAGGCTCGACTTGCCTAGAATAGTCTAGTTACTTGAACAAAAGATTATAAAGTGGACGTAGGTCATGATTCGATCGAACCACTATAAAAATATCGCGTGTCATTTACCTTTACTGCACTGTTTCTTGTCTGCTCCTTTATTTTAATTGAAATAAATCATTACCATTTCGATGTTTGTTTTAAACTATGCAGCGATCATAAAACACCTAATTCAAAATGCCATCTATCAGATCGGAAGGCTAACGGTAACTAAAGCTCCAAAAGGTGCAGCAAGGTAAATCACACTACTGCTTGCACTCTAACTCTTGAGATTAGGGAAAGAGTATAAAGGACGCGAAGATAACGTCCCCAAGGTGTTAAGGTGCACCACGATAAAACTGCCTTGATAACACTCCACCCTGCCGAGGGATCGGGAGAGTATAATGGCGCTAGAGACTTAACACCGGCAAAACTCCTGCCCCGCTGAAGGATCGGTGAGCAGACTGAGAACCGAGCTCAAACTCTAACCCGCTGAAGGATCAGGAGAGTATAAAGGTGCTAGAGACTTAACGCCACAAGAACTCTTACCCCGCTGAAGGATCGGGAGAGTATAAAGGCACAGTGACACATTGTACAGGCAAACTGATGAATTGGCCGCTCAAAGGCAGGAGAGCTTGTTGCTACGTCAGAATATTACTGCCCTAGGTAAGCGCATTGACGATATTCAAAGGCAGGTTTCACCACCCCCAGCTCACCCTTTATCCCCGGAACACACATCCTCGTCTGAAGAACCCCGCAGAAACCGGCGATGGCCTCCATTGGAAAGGGCTGAGCATATAGAGGCGCTTAATCAGGAAACCAATAACCGTAATTTAAATGAGCCCATCCTACCGCCTAGGAATGAAGACGTTGTTGATCCTGCTCAGAATCGACCCATTCCTCCTGCCCGTCGTGCGACTGATCGCGACAATAGGGGAAGGGGAGTTCTTCTCAGGACTCAGACCTTGTAGTAACACGTCAAAGAAATGTTGGGGAGGCTCGCAGGGCAAGAAATGCTGATCCTGAGTCTACACTGACCCATGCAGATGTCGAAGCCATGATTAGGCAAGTGATGGTGGAAAGTCGCGGACAAAGAACCGAAGATTGGGGTATAGGCCGCAGTCATTCGCCCTTTACCAATGATATTTTAGAGGTTCGATTCCCAAGGAAATTTAACATACCACCTATGAACCGTTACGCGGGAAGGGCTGATCCAGTCCAGCACCTGATGAGATATTCATGGTAAATGAATGCAGTTGCCGCTTCCGATGTTGTGAAGTGTAAGGCATTCCCGATATTCCTGGAGGATGCAGCATTAATGTGGTTCACCCGTTTTCCAGCGCGATCGATCTCCAGTTTCAGGGAATTAAGTGAGCATTTTGTAAACCAGTTCCGGCTACATATCCAGAGATCTAAGAATGCCATTGAGTTATCCCTCATTAAGCAACTTCCGGACGAATCTTTGAGGTCCGATCTAGATCGCTTCAATTTAGCAGTCACGGAGGTTAGAGATACCCATGAACAAACTGTTTTGATGGCTTTGATTGACAGAGTGGATAAGGATACTGAGTTTGGAAGATACCTGGCTGGCAAACCACCATTAACTAGAGAAATATTTTATGAAAAGGCCAACATCCGCTTGCGTCGAGAGGAAATTTACGCCAACCGAAAGACGAAGGCTACCAATAAGGAGGATATCCAAAGTAATGTTGCCATCAAGCAGACGGGAGATAGCTCAGGAAAAGTTGAATTTATGTCGGGAACAAGAATCAAGGCAATGGTCGCCAATCGGAGAATGATAACAACAATAATCGAAAGAGAAACCGAGGAAATAACCCTCAGAGAAGACCCAGGCCTAGGCCAATTGAGGGTTTTACACCGTTAAACGATACTCTGGAAAATTTCTTTCTGGATACGTACAATGTTCTCCAGTATAAGTGGCCTCCAAGAGATTCGACGGAAAAGAAACGTAAGACTAGGAAATTCTGCCTTTTTCACCAAACCATGGTCACACCACAAATGAATGTCGTCATCTGAGAGATGTGGTTGAAAAGCTACTCCGAGAAGGAAAGCTTGATGAATATAAGGTGACTCCTAGGGATGGGGGAAAGCCCCATAAGCCCCAAACCAAAGCCAACCTACAGCCAAACCAACATCTCAGCAAAAAGGAAAAAATATCGTTATCAATACCATAATTGGTGGGCTTCATCTGCCAAGGCATAGTTTCAGAGCTATGGATTAATACGTGAACACGGCAAAACATCATCTTGAAGTAGGGGATTGTAGCAATCCCTAGGATAATATCCCGATTAAGCAACAGAAGAAGATTTCTGATGACGTCTTATTTCGCGATCGAGAAAGTAATGGAGTCCACTCCCCAACTGGAGACCCATTAGTAATCCCTATTACCATCGGCCCAGCTATAGTCCATAAAGTTCTAGTGGATAATGGAAGTTCGGTTAACATTCTGTTTAAGGAAACATTTGACCAAATGAAACTCGAGCCGAAGGATTTGAAACCATGCGAGGGTTGGATATATGGATTTAATGGAGCTTCGACCGCTCTGATAGGAAATGTGGAACTGTCGGTAACCCTTGGGGAAGGAGAACGCCAGAGAGTGAGGATCCTCCCCATTGTGGTTCTGGATATTTAGTCGCCGTACAATGCCTTTTTGGGCTGACAGGCCCTAGCCAAATTCAGGGCCTGCATCGCACCCTGGTGCTTATTGTTGAAGTTCTCGATGGATTCCGGTGTAGGTATAGTCAGAGGAGATCAAGTTGTTGCACAAGTGTAACAACCTGGAAATTCTGAGCCAATTTAAAATTTTTATTTTAGCAATTTTAGTGAATTTCAATATTTAAAATGAATTATTTTAAATAATATCGACGAGAAATTTATTTTGAATAGAAATAGGACGTATATATTTATATATGTCGTCGTTAGAGTATAAATATTTATTTATAATTATAAAAGGAATTGGAAATGGCGCGATAGTTTGAAAATTCGATTTCAAAATTCAAATGAATGAACCGGGTGCAAAATAAACCGGATTTTGGCGAAACCAAAAATATTTGAATCTAATTGAGAATATCATACCAAAGAATTCGAAAAATTGAAATTTCATAGCGGGAAATTTTGCAAACGACCTCGGTTTCGGACGAAACCACTTTTGTTGGATCCGAGATGCCTAGTTATTGCTAGATTCCAAAATTCGTAATTTTCTGAATCAATATGTGAGCGTGGCAAAGGAAAACGTGTTTTGACAGTTTTAGTTGATTTTAATCGACTGGAAAATGTCCATTTTTCAAACGGGCTCAAAATTTGATGAAATTTGTTTTGTTAGGACCGTATCGTCGATACGAAGCTAGAAAATATTTTTCGGGAATTTTTAGAGTTCATACGTGGCCCCGGTAAATTGAAATGCGCGTTCAAAATCAATATATAGAATTATATTTTAAATTTGATGAAAACTAATAGAAACAATCGAATCAGCTTGCGATACATATCCCATTGTGTTCGGAACGGGGGTAATTAGCTAGGGATGACAGGCGGTGGGTTTCGTTTCGAGTTCGAAATAAAAAGTTGCTTTTTAGAATTAATTAAATAATTAAATATTATAAACTATATAATCCACTCACTTCCTTCCCTCTTCTCTCTCTTCCTTTATTCAGTCAAAATAAATAAATAAAAAACCTCGCTGAATCCCTACCCTCCCCGTCGACGCCTGTCGTCGACCCCTCCCTAGGTGCACCGCTACACCAGAGCCCCCTCCCTCTCTTCTCGATCCTCCTCCCTCTACATCCTTTCTCCCTCCTTCGCGAACCCGCGAGCCCCAGCCCCAAAAGCCCTCTGACCCGCCGCCGCTGGCCAAGATCGACCGCCAACAACCTGCCGACACTCCCTTGGCCACCCGCGACGCTGTGCCACCCCCTCTCAAAAATCGAGCCAAACCCTCAATCGAGACCGCCGCTACCACCTAAGGGACCCATCAGCCCCGAAGTTTGCCTGACCGCCTTCTTGCTGCCATATTCCCCTCCGACGACCTCTACAACACCTCCTCCTCCGAAAACAGTAAGCTTTTCCTTTTTAGTTTATTTTAATTCAGTTTTAAATTACAAAATGTTTGTTTAAATTCAGTTTTAATTTATAAAAATACATAGAAATGATTAGATTCTTCGTTAAGGAAAATGATGATCTTTGTTAAGATAAAGATTAGATTTTTATGTCATGAAAAATATTATTGTTACCTTATGAACGAAGTGATTTTTATACGAATGTTATCCATTGAAAAGACGAGGTTTTTAACGATAAAAAGGTTGATTTTTTATAAAGTAGAAAGCTTTGAATTTTCATTTGAAGTAAAGATTGGGTTTTTAAAGAAGAAAGAAGTGATTTTTAATCAAAGCAAAAAGTGATTTTTTTTATTATATAAAAATATAATTTTTATATAATGTAGAAGTTAAAAATATAATTTTCATATAATTTAGATATTAAAAATATGATTTTTTATATATTAGAAAGAATAAAAATTCGACTTTTAATCTATAGAAGATATAAAGATATGATTTTTATATAATTTAGATAATAAAAATATGATTTTTATAGTATAGAAAGAATAAAAATATGATTTTATATTATATAGATAGTAAAAATTCGATCTTTATATATGAAGTAGAAATATAAAAATATAATTCTTATATAGGAAGAAGCGTTGTAAAAATATATAAAGTAGAAATAAAATATGATTTTTATTTATTGAAATGAAGTGATAAAAATATAATTTTTATTATGAACAGCGTAAAAAGGACTGCATTTGTAACACCCCATGTCCATTAATGTCACTCACAAAGGGAATGCATTAACTTCTACGGAGCGTTTTAAGTGAATATAGAACAGAAAATCACAACAAGACAGATATGAAATAGTACTTGAAAATTTAAAACTTTATTTATTGCAACGGAAGGTAAATATGTTTGGTTACATCACCAAAACCCAAAGACTAAAGTCAAGTACATAATATCCATCTTGACAAAATCAGAGTACATAATATAAAAAGCATAATCCCATAAATAGCCATAAAAGAGATAGGTTGAGCTTTACTTCAGCAATCCAAATCCAAATGCTCCCAAAGAGATCCAAATCAAGCTTCCCACCCTAAGAACCTGGGGGGGGGGGGGGGAAGGAAGAAAAGAGGTGGAAACAAAGGGGGTCAGACATAAAGTCTGGCAAGTCCGATAACTCCAACAATATAATTATCAAAGTAACTAGGATAAGACATAAGCTTGGTAAATAAGGAAATGACTGTGAATTAATGGCAAGACCAAGCAACCAAAAATAATAGGATGAGCAAAGATAACGTTAAAGGCGCTTCCTAATCAATATAGGGTAATTACTATACTCTACCGTACTGTACTTTACTATCACTAACTGCACCCATACTAGTCACTCTAGAAACTTGATTACTCTTGACTAAATAGAATGATGATAGCTTCGTGTACTACTAGATGTACACACTATCCCCACTAGATGTACCCCTTCAATGGTAATTCCATGTACACCTAGAATGATGGTAGCTTCGTGTACCCCTAGCTGACTACATAGGTGCCATCTGCTCCTATCTCCACTAGATGTACCCACTACCCTGCCCCATTCGATCGGCTCCCTAACTTGTAGATGCCCGTGTTGGTCCCACAGTGGGGTGTATCACTCCCCTAAAGTGGCAACCCAATACAACTTAAGGATACATGGCTTATACCTACACGATGCAACAACGTCTTACCTACCAGCCCGGGCCCACGCACGCACATGACCCCGTTGGACTTGCGTTGCCACAGCTAACCCATTTTGGCCTCTAACAATCAGGCCCAGTAGGCGTGTCCCGTCCTCGACTTGGGTCGAGCTCACAAAGATACTTAATGGGCTACTGGACTGAAAAGGGCCCCCACCAAGCTTCCCACCTAGGCTTGGTCCCCTCTAATACATCCCACTTATCCCCATGTCCACTTACATGTATAAATTTGGTTAAGTGTTTTCTAATTTAACCTAGTCTTACCCTTTTGTTTAATTAACAGGTTGTATTGGTTAAGTCTGTGGGCCTATATACACAAATATTACCCACCTACCCAAGATTTACTTAACCCTCTCACTGGTTCAGACATATTTAATTTACGGTTAAGTTTGTGGGCCTATATGTACTAATATTACCCACCTACCCAAGATTTACTTAACCCACTCATTCCGTATAACCCAGTTTACTTAACCCCCAACTTAAACTTGAGTTCTAACAATCCCTAGGGATCAGATTTGGTTAAGTAGTCCATTTCATTTACCATGTCCATTTTTAATTAATTAATCAATTAATTAAAACCTTTCCCTTCATAGGTGTCAATACCTATTTTATCCAATAATTTGAATTACATGTCATAATTGTTTATATTCAAATTACTCCATTTTTCTAATCGTATTTCTCATGACATCCACATGTCACCCACTTGTCACCCACTAGATTCCTCATGCCACCCAAGGCACCCACTTAACACCCTCATGTCCCACTACATGCTTATCTGGTTAAGTATTTCTTAATTCATTAAGGCCGTAACCTTATAATGACCTCTCACATTAGACTAACATTTATGGCAGCTGGATTTGCCGGGCGGGTCCGGGCAATCTTACACCATAAAAGAGCCTAACCTCGTGTCTTTACAACTGTTACGCTTTTAATTTGGGCCTAGGACCTCTCACATTGGGCTACCATTTGTGACTATTGGATTTGCCGGGCGGGTCCGGGCAGTTTTACGTCACAAATGAGTCCAACCTCGTATCCTAAGCATTGATTATCACTTATAATCCTTTACCTCAATTTGAATTATTTTCCCTATTCAAATTATCAATTAATTCCAAATTTAACAATGTCCATAATTGACTCAATTATGTCCATCCATTTATGGTATGCAAAATTATACCAATTTCGTCACAAATTTATTATATGCCATTAAAGGCCTTTTATCTCACTATTTAATATCCCTATTCAAATTCAAATTAATTTACATATACGACTCATTTACATTCCAATACACATTTATTAACATAATATTTTCATCCCTATTTGGATTAATTATTCCTAATCAAATATGTTAATAAAATTCCAATTATCTTTATGACCATAATTCACATTAATTATGTCCATATATCACTTTACCAGTTAATATTTCAATTTACATATATGCCTCTTTTAAGGCCATTACATGCCAATTCACATTTATTAACATAATCAATATTTTTCCCCATAACCCCCACGGCGTCCATTCGCATAGAATATATGATAGACTAAGAAATAGTCTAACACATGGAAAAGGGAAAAACACCACATATTCACATAACATACAAAATAGGCCTAACTTGCATATGAGAATTTACCACATAACCTGCATAAAATCATCGATCTAAACATAGGCCTAAAAGTATGAACCTACATGTTATGACAAGATTTTCACCACAAAACTTACATAGGCAATAACCAAAAACTTGCATAACATGATTCGTATTCCAAACTCATATTTTTATATAAACTTGCATATGTGATTTATGCAACATAACAATGGTGTAAATTTACCTCTAAATATACAAACTAGCATGTACAGATTTGGCATGTAACTTATGCATATCATAGCCTAACTTTTGATCTAAAATAGATGTCATAATATTTAATAACTTGCATGTGATTTATGTCTAAATCAACATCTAATCTTGCATACATACATATGATCTATCATATGAATCAACATAACCAAACTAGCATTTAAACAACATGATGATTTGATTACACGTAAGCCAATCGTAGAATTACAACATAGATCATAACTTTACAACATAGATGACAACATAAAATCATAGAATTTACAACATGTATGATAACATCACAATTTAACAACATAATCATATCATACGGTCAATAATTCACATCATATCCATATAATCCACAATTATATCTAATCTTACTTAATTTAATTATTATCTTGATTAGAGAAATCGAACTTGCCTTTCGTGGTTAAAGAATTATGAACAATTGATCAAACTTGATGCAGAATTGTTGTAGCGACATTAGTTGATTCGTTGTTGAAGCTATAAGCTTAAATTAGGTTGAATTGATTAGCTATCTTCCTCTTTAGTTGGCGGCGGCTACATTGAGTTCCATGGCGACGACATAACGGCTTTGGTTCCAATTTTAATTAGGTTTAGGTTTAGCATTAGGATGTATTTATAGGTGTAGGAAGTTATTTAGGACCATTAGATTAACCCTGAACCATGAGAACCAATCAAATGCAAAATCTGCATTTGAGCGAATCGGCCCACGGGTTGACAGCCAAACACCCTGGATTAACCCCTAGTCGACCCAGCGGGGCTCAGGTCGACCTCAAAAATGGGCCGGTTCGGTTATTCCCCCTCCCAATTCGCTGTTTTGAACTTTTTCGCATATTTATTTATTTAATTTTAAATATATATATATATATATCAATATATATATATATATTTCTCTGCGCAACCCATTTCACTTAATTCTTTTCTAAAAATTAAATATACTTTAATTTGTGAATTTTAATGTTATAAAATTACGGGGTGTTACAGAATTGGAATTTCAAACAGATGCAGACAGTTCAGCAATTCAAAAGTAAAGCACGGTGGAGTGGAACCCTCTGTGAGAACTCTTCACTTTTAATTTATTTCTAGTTTGAAATATATATTAGGATGCAGACGGTGCTTAGTAGCACCCGACATCCGTCGTCCACAGACCATGGATGACTTGTTTGTTTGGTTGCTATGTTGTGAAATTTGATTGTGTGATGTAGAATGAAATAAAATATTTTATAGTGGAAAATATTTTATAGTTAAAAATATAATTTTTAACGTGTATATAAAATAAATATTTATAAACAAATCGAACGATTTGTTTTTGTACACTGATTTGACTGATATTGATTGGGACGATAAATTTTACACATCGCCCAACTGCACAAATAAAATCTGTGTTTGATTGTTTGAAACCCCACACGGGTATTGGGATGAGATTTGACGTACACTAATCCCGATTGTTTAGTTGTACGTCAATCGATGGATTGACAGACTGTGTAAGCGTTAATTATTTATATTAAATGCTTATGCAGTTGTGTGGTGCACTATGGATGATGGTTGATTATTTATCGTTGTTATTATATACATGTGTTGTAGAAAAATCCATATAATTAACATTATATAGTAATTTATTGGGCCTCGTTCCATTTTTGAAATAGAATATTTGAATAGAAATATTTGAAATAGAATATTTGAAAAAGAAATATTTGAAATAGAAATATTTGAAAAAGCAATATTTGAATAGAAATATTTGAAAAAGAAATATTTGAAATAGAATATTTGAAAATAGAAATATATGAAGCCGTGTTGATTAGATTTGCACCATTTTGACGCGAGCGATATTTATATCGATTTTATTCATTTTTATAACGAATATAGAAAAGAAAGTGATTTCAAAATATAATGTTTTGAAAATATTATCATTTGTATATCGATGATGTGGAATATTCAATTTTGATTAGATATTGAATATGAAGTCGAAATCGTTTTGAAAACAAATTTAAAACAATTTATAAAATACTTTTTGAAAGGAAATCGATGAAATATATAATATAATATATATATATATATAATGGCCTGAATAGAACGCGCCGCGCCACGCCGTAGTTCGCGAATTTCGACCATTGACTTCGAATAGATATTACGGGAGATCCGACCGTCGGATTCTCCTAAAACCGAAACCGTTGGGTTCGTATCAAAAAGAGCTTTCTAATGAATATTAGAGATTTGAAATCTAACGGTTGGATTTGGAATTATGTCCAAATCAAATTTGGAAAAGGTCGCTGTAAGTGCAGTTCGATGGCCGTTGGTGGAAATCGATTGTACGGGCCTTGATAAAATTATTAAAAAATAGTAATAATTTGCGTAAAATCATAAGAAACGATTTGTGAAGAATTGGGATGAAAATTTCCATATTTGAAAAGGTAAAAATAGATTTTTATCGAAATGAACTAGTTTTGAACTAGAATTATAATTCTATTTATTTTTAAAATAAATAAAGAGGATTGAAATGGTTTTAAAAGTAACCAGAATTTCCAATAATTGAATTGGAATGGATTTGAATCGAAATTGTCTTGGGGATATTTCGATGTTGGATTTCGTGATGATACAGATATTGTTATGGGAATTTGAAAGATATATTTATATCGTTATTTCCAGTACGATATTTGTTGGTCGTAAAATTTGATATTGAATATAAGCCGATATATTTTCTATTTAGAGCCTTGTATTTAATATCAAATGTGATTTTGGTTTGTCGTGAATGGTGTCTTCATTAACACTGTCCTTAAGCCTAGTTGAGGAAAAAGATTAAATCTTTTATTTAGATTTAATGAAGTGTACCAATTAAATGGTATTTAATTAGAATTGAATTTGAATTTGAATTGATTTTTGGGTTTATCATGAACGGTGTTTTAAATAACACTTGTTCTTTAACCTACTAATTAATGGAATGTGATTTTGGGTTGTCGTGAACGGTATCTTCAATAATACTGTTCTTAGACCCAACGGAGTTAAGAAAATCATAAACTAACTGGAGATTAGCTAAGTTGAATGGTTTGCTGGGTATTGATAATATATTGGTTTCGGCCTTCGGGGTAAATATTTAGGGAATTGCTCACTTGTTAATTTACGGTTAGGGACTGATTGAAATGTGATGTGATTTTCGGATTAATCGTGAACCGTGTTTTAAATGACATCGGTTCTTTAACCCAATTAAGGATTAAAACTAAGTGGAGTTTTAATGAATCTTTAATTAGATTGAAAAGATCGAGAATGGAGTATCACCAGTTTTGCTCCAGGCAATAGTTAAATCTTTAATTAGATTTGAACGTGAAATGGTAATTGAATTTACCAATAACACCGTGGTGTTAGATATGAAGTATGACCAGTTTTACTTCATGGGATGAATAGGTTGGGATTGGGAAATAAAATAAATGATTACTTTGGTGTGGTTTGCTAATCTTGACTAGTTGAATTGATATTCAAAAGAAGACTAAAGAATAAATTTGAGGAATTTATCTTTGATAAAATTTATGGGAACCTATCCCTAAGAATGTGAAATTTATAAACAAACTGTAGGTTAGCTAAGAAGAATGGCTTCCTGGGTATTGATCTGATGTTGATTTCGGCCTTCGGGGTTAATATTTAGGGAATTTCTCACTTGCTAATTTACGATTAGTGGCTGATGAATTGGAATGAGGCGTATGCTGTGTTTGTGTAACACTTGTTTATTATATACGCGAGTTATTCTGAAAGACCGGGTTTTTCCCATTCTGAATAACTAATACGACGATAAGTCGGAGGTGAAGACGGTGGTTGAAGACCGAAGGTCTTCACGTCAATTGGATAATTACTGATGATTTGATTGGGCCGTACACCCAAGAGGAGGGAATCAGTTAGTGGTCGTTTAGACATACTTGGAGATCGATGGATATGTGAGGTACAAGGTGTCTTCGGTTTCGTTCGGACCCAGAACGGACTTTTAAATGGACTGTGTGTCTGACATTGGACATCATTCTGTGTGATTGATGGATATTGGTTACATGGAGTGGTTTGCCTGTGTGGCATGATAAGATGCAAATGATCAGGGCTTCTGTTGAAAAGCAAAGTCTTGTGGTTGATGATCAAAGCACCGCCTGTATGGCATAGCTTTGTGTAGCGTTGATTCGCGAGCCTCACACCCCGGTGGTGAACCAGAAACGGGAGAGGACCTCAGGGAGGAAATTTGTTTCCTTCTAGTTAGAAGTGGCGTCAGTGGTTTTACACGCCCTGACGAGTTCGACTTATGTGATTGTTGCTGTTGCGAGGCACCTCGGATATATCAGTTAATATGTGAAGCCGATGGAGTCATTTGTTGGCACATTTACGCCCCAAAGGGTGGGGAAACGCAATGTTCAGGCATTTTAATTCACATCGGTGGACCGACCCTAACGATCCAAGGGCTTGACTAAGTACTTGTCCTGAGGCTCGGGCTAGAGAGTCTCGAATCGGTTGAGGACTATCTTTTGCCTCGGTTCACAGATGGAAATCCAATTTCCCAATACAAAACTGCGGATTTGATTTGTAATATATATATGGAGACATAGTGGCATGGGACGCTTATGTCGCCGATGATTGATATTTATGATTGTATATAAATTGAGAAACTAATTGGAAACGAGCTAAGATGGGTGGTTTCCAGGGTATTGGTCAGATGTTGGTTTTGGCCTTCGGGGATAATACTTAGGGAATCGTTCTCTTACTAATTTACGGTTGGGTTCTGATTAGGAATCAAAAGATGAAATTTAGCTTATCAAGCATTCTTGGCTATTATAAGGTAAAAACCCTATCCTCCGGCTTGCGTCGCATTGTGTGATGGGACCTAGGTATTATAATAGCTTCATTGTTCTTTATTTAGCATGGCGCTGTTGTTTTATGCACTAGTATTCTTGGGAGGAAACCCGTTCCATGTTATATGGCGTGGTCCCTTGATTTACCTAAATTTAAAATAAAGATTAATAACTGCGTTAGTTCTCACACCAATCCCATGACTAACCTGGAGTTTATTGTTTTAACCTAAACTCTGGGTGCCCTTATTTTGACACGGTCAGCTAGTAGTTTTGGTTTTGCAGATTTATATTCACAGGAACCTGGTACAGCTGGAATGATACTCGGAAAGCTCTGTATCCATATATCTCTTTCAGTTGTGTTTTGTATTATTTTCCGCTGCTATGTAATTTATTGTAACCTCTGATATTTATCGAATGTATTTTATTCATTCATACTCTGTATATTCTTGTATTCTGATGAATTGTTGTAATAAGCAATGAAATGTCCTTCTGTCTGCGTTCTGATTCGTCTTGTCCTCAAAGCAATTCGTGCTTTCCTTACCGGGGAAGTTACGGGTCGCTACATTTTGGTATCAGAGCTTTGGTTTACAGAGCTCGAGAACAAGACACATTAGAACCAAACGAAAGAATTCATCATATATTGGATTAGTAATATCCTATTAGAATGACTCATTAGAGATGAGATCAGTAGTATCCTAGAATGAGTGTGAAGAGTATATTTTTCAAATGAAAACAACTTTGTTTTGAAAATTTAAACCATTTTATACGTATTTGAATATTTATTTATTTTGAATTTGGACAATCAAGTATATAAAGATTTTGCATACGCGCGTCATGAACATATATTCGAAGTTTTTATATACTGGACAGATATAGAATCACATTCTGGACACCTGAGGATGATTCTGATGATTGATGCATCGTCATCAGAGTTGATGTTCGAGTGTCGAAGGTGGGATATCTATATATTTCCATCAGACTGGTGTGAGAACCAAAACTAGACAGGTTTATTGTTGTGATTTGACATCAAAAACATGATTTTCTGTATATATATCAAAATTATGAATTTGAAAAGATAATCCACTTATTGATTGATGGTTATGTTGTTTGTTTATTTGTTTGATAATTTTGAACCATTATGCCAAATTGAATTGAATATTGAACTGTATTGAAAAATGATTACAAATGCATGCATATACATGTACTTACATTGAACAGGTCATAGCAAGGAGACTAGAGCAGAAGAATAAAATTGTTTGCCCGACAAATAGGTATATGTTTATTGTATTTCTTTGGGTTTGGATGATTTTACGAGCCGATTGGCTAGTCGCTTGGCTTTTTCTTTTTCTTTTGGATTGGTGAGGGCCATGGGAGGCTATTTGAAATATCCCGAAGTACCTGGTGCCGGGGAGGTTATGGCGAAATTTTTTGAAAATTTAGGGTGTTAGCCAAATTTTTGAAAAATTGGAAAGGTTCTTTGAAACTGAAAAGTTGAAGAACTTAAGCCGTAATGAAAATAATGAGAGTTGAGTTGATTAGTTAAACAATTTTCGGCTTCGTTCCTTTTCGGGGACGAAATTTAAGTGGGGGAGATTGTAACAACCCAGAAATTTTGAGCCAATTTAAAATTTTTATTTGGGCAATTTTAGTGAATTTTGAATATTTAAAATGAATTATTTTAAATAATATCGACGAGAAATTTATTTTGAATAGAAATAGGACGTATATATTTATATACATCGTCATTAGAGTATAAATATTTATTTATAATTATAAAAGGAATTGGAAATGGCGCGGTAGTTCGAAAATTCGATTTCAAAATTCAAATGAATGTACCGAGTGCAAAATAAACCGGATTTTGGCGAAACCAAAAATATTTGAATCTAATTGAGAATATCTTGCCAACGAATTCGAAAAATTGAAATTTCATAGCGGGGATCAAAAGTTATGCCCAGTTGAAAATTCAGAATAGTCGCTATGGAATTTTGGCCCTTAAAATGGAAATTTTGCAAACGACCTCGGTTTTCGACGAAACCACTTTTGTTGGATCCGGGATGCCTAGTTATTGCTAGATTCCAAAATTCATAATTTTTTGAATCAATATGTGAGCATGGAAAAGGAAAACGTGTTTTGACAGTTTCAGTTGATTTTAATCGACTGGAAAATGACCATTTTTCAGATGGTCTCAAAATTTGATGAAATTTGTTTTGTTAGGACTGTATCGTCGATACGAAGCTAGAAAATATTTTTCTGGAATTTTTAGAGTTCATACGTTGCCCCGGTAAATTGAAATGCGCGTTCAAAATCAATATATAGAATTATATTTTAAATTTGATGAAAACTGATCGAATCATCTTGCGATACATATCCCATTGTGTTCGAAATGGGGGTAATTAGCTAGGGATGACAGGCGATTGGTCTCGTTTCGATTTCGAAAGAAAAAGTTGATTTTTAGAATTAATTAAATAATTAAATATTATAAACTATATAATCCACTCACTTCCTTCCCTCTTCTCTCTCTTCCTTTATTCAGTCAAACAAAATAAAAATACCTCACTGAATCCCTACCCTCCCCGTTGACGCCTGTCGTCGCCCCCTCCCTAGGTGCGCCGCCACACCGGAGCCCCCTCTTCCCGATCCTCCTCCTTCTACATCCTTTCTCCATCCTTCGCGAACCCGCGAGCCCCAGCCCCAAAATCCCTCTGACCCACCGCCGCTGGCCAAGATCGACCACCCACGACCTCCAACAAAATACCGACACTCCCTTGGCCACCCGCGACGCTGTGCCACCCCCTCCCTCTCAAAAACCGAGCCAAACCCTCAATCGAGACCGCGCTGCCACCTGAGGGACCCATCAGCGCCGAAGTTCGCCTGACCGCCTTCCTACTGCCATATTCCCCTCCGACAACCTCTACAACACCTCCTCCTCCGAAAACAGTAAGCTTTTCCTTTTTAGTTTATTTTAATTCAGTTTTAAATTATAAAATGCTTTGTTTAAGTTCAGTTTTAATTTATAAAAATACATAGAAATGATTAGATTCTTTGTTAGGGAAAATGATGATGTTTGTTAAGATAAAGATTAGATTTTTATGTCATGAAAAATATTATTTTTACCTTATGAACGAAGTGATTTTTATACGAATGTTATGCATTGAAAAGACGAGGTTTTTAACGATAAAAATGTTGAATTTTTATAAAGTGGAAAGTTTTGAATTTTCATTTGAAGTAAAGATAGGGTTTTTAAAGAAGAAAGAAGTGACTTTTAACCAAAGCAAAAAGTGATTTTTTTTTATTATATCAAAATATAATTTTCATATAATTTAGATATTAAAAATATGATTTTTATGTTTTAGAAAGAATAAAAATTAGATTTTTAATTTATAGAATATATAAAGATATGATTTTTATATAATTTAGATAATAAAAATATGATTCTTATTGTATAGAAAGAATAAAAATATGATTTTATAATATATAGATAGTAAAAATTCGATCTTTATATATGAAGTAGAAATATAAAAGTATAATTCTTATATAGGAAGAAGTGTTGTAAAAATATATGAAGAAGAAATAAAATATGATTTTTATTTATTGAAATGAAGCGATAAAAGTATAATTTTTATTATGAATAGCGTAAAAAGGACTACATTAGAATTTCAAACCGATCCAGATGGTTCAACAGTTCAAAAGTAAAGCACGGCGGAGTGGAACCGTCTGTGAGAACGCCTCACTTTTAATTTATTTCTAATTTGAAATATATACTAGGATGCAAACGGTGCTTAGTAGCACCCGACACCCGTCGTCCACAGACGATGGATGACTTTTTTGTTTGGTTGCTATGTTGTGAAATTTGATTGTGTTATGTAGAATGAAATAAAATATTTTATAGTGGAAAATATTTTATAGTTAAAAATATAATTTTTAACGTGTATATAAAATAAATATTTATAAACAAATCGGACGATTTGTTTATATACACTGATCTGACTGATATTGATTGGGACGATAAATTTTACACATTGCCCAACCACACAAATAAAATCTGTGTTTGATTGTTTGAAACCCCACACGGGTATTTGAATGAGATTGGACGTACACTAATCCCGATTGTTTAGTTGTATGTCAATCGATGGATTGACAGACTATGTAAGCGTTAATTATTTATATTTAATGCTTATGCAGTTGTGTGGTGCACTCTGGATGATGGTTGATTAGTTATCGTTGTTATTATATACTTATGTTGTAGAAAAATCCATACAATTAACATTATATGGTAATTGATTGGGCCTCATACCAGTTTTGAAATATAATATTTGAATAGAAATATTTGAAATAGAATATTTGAAAAAGAAATATTTGAAATAGAAATATTTGAAAAAGAAATATTTGAATAGAAATATTTGCAAAAGAAATATTTGAAATAGAATTTTTGAAAATAGAAATATATGAAGCAGTGTTAATTAGATTTGCGCCATTTTGACGCGAGCGATATTTATATCGATTTTATTCGTTTTTATAACGAATATAGAAAAGAAAGTGATTTCAAAATATAACGTTTTGAAAATATTATCATTTGTATATCGATGATGTGGAATATTCAATTTTGATTAGAAATTGAATATGAAGTTGAAATCGTTTTGAAAACGAATTTAAAACAATTTATAAAATACGTTTTGAAAGGAAATCGATGAAATATATATAATATTATATATATATATATAATGGCCTGAATAGAACGCGCCGCGCCGCGGCAGTTCGTGAATTTCAACCATTGACTTCGAATGGATATTATGGGTGATCCCACTGTCGGATTCTCCTAAAACCGGAACCGTTGGGTTCGTATCGAAAAGAACTTTCTAATGAACATTATAGATTTGAAACCTAATGGTTGATTTGGAATTATGTCCAAATCAAATTTGGAAAAGGTCGCTGTAAGTGCAGTTCGATGGCCATTAGAGGAAATCGACTGTATGGGCCTTGTTAAAATTATTAAAAATAGCTATAACTTGTGTAAAATCATAAGAAATGATTTGTGAAGAACTGGGATGAAAATTTCCATATTTGAAAAGGTAAAAATAGATTTTTATCGAAATGAACTAGTTTTGAACTAGAATTATTATTCAATTTATTTTTAAAATAAACAAAGTGGATTTGAAATGGTTTTAAAAGTAACCAGAATTTCCAATAATTGAATTGGAATGGATTTGAATCGAAATTGTCTTCGGGATATTTTGATTTTGGATTTCGTGATGATACAGATATTGTTATGGGAATTTGAAAGATATATTTATATCGTTATTTCCAATACGATATTTGTTGGTCGTAGAATTTGATATTGAATATAAGCTGATATATTTTCTATTTAGAGCCTTGTATTTAATATCAAATGTGAATTGGGTTTATCGTGAATGGTGCCTTCATTAACACTGTCCTTAAGCCCAGTTGAGGAAAAAGATTAAATCTTTTATTTAGATTTAATGAAGTGGACCAATTAAATGGTATTTAATTGGAATTGAATTTGAATTTGAATTGATTTTTGGGTTTATCGTGAACGGTGTTTTAAATAACACTTGTTCTTTAACCCGATAATTATTGAAATGTGATTTTGGGTTGTCGTGAACGGTATCTTCAATAATACTGTTCTTAGACCCAATGGAGTTAAGAAAATCAAAAACTAACTGGAGATTAGTTAAGTTGAATGGTTTGCTAGGTATTGATCAGATGTTGGTTTCGGCCTTCGGGGTTAATATTTAGGGAATTGCTCGCTTGCTAATTTACGGTTAGGGACTGATTGAAATGTGATGTCATTTTGGGGTTTATCGTGAACCGTGTTTTAAATGACATCGGTTCTTTAACCCAGTTAAAGATTAAAACTAAGTGGAATTTTAATGAATCTTTAATTAGATTGAAAAGATCGAGAATGGAGTATCACCAGTTTTTCTCCAGGAGAGAGTTAAATCTTTAATTAGATTTGAACATGAAATGGTAATTGAATTTACCGATAACACCGTGGTGTTAGATATGAAGTATGACCAGTTTTACTTCATGGGATGAATGGTAATTGAATTTACCGATAACACCGATAACACCTTTGGTAAAATTATCCCTAAGAATGTGAAATTTAGAAACTAACTGTAGGTTAGCTAAGAAGAATGGCTTCTTGGGTATTGATCTGATATTGGTTTCGGCCTTCGGGGTTAATATTGAGGGAATTTCTCACTTGCTAATTTACGGTTAGTGGCTGATGAATTGGAATTAGGCATATATTGTGTTTGTGTAACACTTGTTTATTATATACGTGAGTTATTCGGAAAGACCGGGTTTATCCCATTTTGAATAACTGATACGACGATAAGTCAGAGGTGAAGACGGTGGTTGAAGACCGGAGGTCTTCACGTCATTTGGATAATTACTGATGATCTTGATTGGGCCGTACACCCAAGAGGAGGGAATCAGTTAGTGGTCGTCCAGACGTACTTGGAGATCGATGGATATGCTAGGTACAAGGTGCCTCCGGTTTCGTTCTGACCCAGAATGGACTTGTAAATGGACTGTGTGTCTGACATTGGACATCATTCTGTGTGATTGATGGATATTGGTTGCATGGAGTGGTTTGCCTGTGTGGCATGCTAAGATGCAAATGATCAGGGCTTCTATTGAAAAGCAAAGTCTTGTGGTTGATGATCAAAGCACCGCTTGTGTGGCATAGCTTTATGTAGCATTGATTTGTGAGCCTCACACCCTGGTGGTGAACCAGAAACGGGAGAGGACCTCAGGGAGGACATGCGTTTCCTTCTAGTTAGAAGTGGCGTCAGTGGTTTTACACGCCTTGATCGACTTATGTGGTTGTTGCTATTGCAAGGCGCCTCGGATAAATTGGTGACTATGTGAAGCCGATGGAGTCATTTGTTGGCTCATTTATGCCCCAAAGGGTGGGGAAACGCAGTGTTTAGGCATTTTAATCCACATCGGTGGACCGGCCCTGACGATCCAAGGGCTTGACTGAGTACTTTTCCTGAGGCTCGGGCTAGAGAGTCTCGAATCGGTTGACGACTATCTTTTGCCTCGGTTCACAGATGGAAATCCAATTTCCAATACAAAACTGCGAATTTGATTTGTAATATATATATGGCGGCGTAGTGGCATGGGACGCTCATGTCGCCAATGATTGATATTTATGATTGTATATAAAATCAGAAACTAACTGGAAACAAGCTAAGATTGGTGGTTTCCTGGGTATTGGTCTGATGTTGGTTTCGGCCTTCGGGGTTAATTCTTAGGGAATCGTTCTCTTACTAATTTACGGTTGGAGTCTGATTAGGAATCAAAAGATAAAATTTAGCGTATCAAGCATTCTTGGCTATTATAAGGTAAAAACCCTATCCTCCAGCTTGCGTCGCATTGTGTGATGGGACCTGGGTCTTATAATAGCTTCATTTTTCTTTATTTAGCATGGCGCTGTTGTTTTATGCACTGGTATTCTTGGGAGGAAACCCATTCCATGTTATACGACGTGGTCCCTTGATTTACCTAACTTTAAAATAAAGATTAATAACTGTTTTACTTCTCACACCAGTCCCATGACTAACCAAGAGTTTATTTTTTTAACGTAAACTCTGGGTGCCCTTATTTTGACATGGGCAGCTAGTAGTTTTGGTTTTGCAGATTTATATTCATAGGAACTTGGTACATCTGGAATGATATCCGGAAAGCTCTGTATCCATATATCTCTTTCAGTTGTGTTTTGTATTATTTTCCGCTGCTATGTAATTTATTGTAACCTCTGATATTTATCGAATGTATTTTATTCATTCATACTCTGTATATTCTTGTATTCTAATGAATTGTTGTAATAAGCAATGAAATGTCCTTCTGTCTGCGTTCTGATTCGTCTTGTCCTCAAAGAAATTCGTGCTTTCCTTACCGGGGAAGTTACGGGTCGCTACAACAAGCATGCTACATAGCGGAGCTGAAGTTGCTCCGCCAAGGAAGAGATGTGGAAACAAGGGGCGCTTCTTCCCCTCCAAGGGAGGAAACGTCATAGCAACTAAAGAAAGTGACTCTGGGAAGGTCGCCCAGAGAGTTGCCCGAGGATATAGATCCCAGAGAGGATGAAGAGCCTAGGGTAGAATGGCAACTCCCAATGAAGCGACTGTGGGCGTACCAATCGATGATAGTGACCTAGAGAAGGTCCTGAAGATTGGATCCCAGTTGGATCCTATTCGAGCCAAAGAATTAACAAATTTCTTGAAAGCTAACTTGGATGTATTCGCCTGAACCGATGCGGACATGTGTGGAATATCTCCCTTGATTATGAGTCATTCATTAAGCATCAACCTGAAACATCCCCCTGTTAAACAGAAAAGGCAAATGCTTGTCCTAGAGAGGTCTGCTGCCTTGAAGGAAGAAGTCGAAAAACTGAGAAGTAATGGGTTTATTAAAGATTCCACATACCCTGATTGGATTTCAAACCGTTTTTGGTGGAGAAGGCCAATGGAAAGTGGCGCACATGCATTGACTTCTCAGATCTAAACAAAGCCTGCCCAAAGGATAGCTTTCCGTTACCTAGAATCGATCAGCTTGTAGATTCGACGGCGGGTCATGAGCATCTTTCTTTTATGGATGCCTACTCAAGGTACAACCAAATCCCCATGCACGTCCCGAACCAAGAGCATACCAGCTTCATTACCGATCTGGGATTATACTATTACGTAGTGATGCCTTTCGGTTTGAAGAATGCCGGTGCTACGTATCAGCGATTGGTGAATAGGATGTTCTACAACCAAATCGGGAAAACGATGGAGGTATATGTCGACGATATGTTGGTAAACTCCAGATAATCATCCGACCATACTGCCGATTTAGTAGAGATGTTCGAGATTCTCTGGAAATACGGGATGAAGCTAAATCCTATGAAATGCTCATTTGGGGTTGCATCCGAAAAATTCTTAAGGTTCATCGTCAGCTCACATGGAATTGAAATCAATCCAGATCAAATTACAACAATCTGAAATATTCAAGTACCAAAGCAGATTAAAGATGTCCAAAGCCTTGCTGGAAAAGTGGCAGCGCTGAGTAGATTTATCTCCAAAGCTACAGATAAATGCATCTCATTTTTTGAGCTGATAAAGCGAGGCAAGCGCAACTTTAAATGGACTCCTGATTGTATAGAAGCATTCCAGAATCTGTTGAATCATCTGGAAAGACCCCCAATACTGTCTAAGCCTGTGGATCACAAGGATTTGTTTGTGTACTTGGTATTGTCATCCCATGCGATCAGTTCGGCTTTGGTAAGAGAGGAAGATAAGGTGCAAAGACCGGTGTACTACGTGAGTATGAAATTGCCGGCCGTAGAGCGGAACTGTCCAAAAATAGAAAAGCTTGCGTATAGCTTACTAATCGCATCTAGAAAACTTCGCCACTACTTCCAGGCTCATCCCATTACTATGTACACCGATCACCCGCTCAAACAAGTTCTGCAAAGGCCAGAAGAATCAGGAAGACTGCTTAAGTGGAATATTGAACTAAGTCAGTTCGACTTGAACTTCCAGCCCCGACGATCGATAAGAGGGAAAGCACTTGCAGACTTCATAGCAAAGTTTACCATCACAGAAGATGATGTAGTAAGTGAAGAAGCTGACCCACCAAAACTACTCCCTGACCCCAGTGCCTGGAAATTGTACACTGATGAAGCTAAGTACGAAAAACGATCTGGTGCCGGAGTGGTGCTTGAAACCCCAGAGAAACAGCTAATATACTACGCTCTTAGATTGGAGTTCCACACCACTAATAACGAATCCGAGTACGAAGCCCTAATTGCTAGTCTGAAGCTCGCAAAGGAGTTAGAGATCACGAAGCTGGACATCTTATGCGATTCCAAGATAGTCGTGAATCAGGTCACTGGAGAGTTTCAGGACAAGAGTTCGAGGCTGATATCGTATTTGGAAAGAGTGAAGAAGTTGCTGGGAAGTTTTGATCACCACAACATATCTCATATTCCTCGAACGGAGAATCAAAAGGCAGACAAGTTAGCAAAGAGGGCTAGCTCTGATAATCCTGAAGATACGGAGCTAGTCCCGATTGAAGTGTTACAGTCTCCTAGTGTAGATCAGATGGAAATTGATCCAGTACTAGAGATTGATATTGAGAGGGAGTCATGGATGACCCCTCTAAAGAATTTTTTGATGAATGGAACGCTTCCAACAAAGAAAAGTGAGAGGCGCGCAGTTATCTGAAAGGCTTCCCGATATGTATTGCAAGGCGAAGTCCTGTACAGACAAGGTTTCTCGATGCCCCTCCTCCGATGCATCACCCATGACGACGTCAAGCGTGTACTGAAAGAGGTCCACGAAGGTGAATGTGGCGACCACACTGGAGGGCAAACATTGGCAAAGAAGATATTGTGATACGACTATTTCTGGCCTACTATAAACAAGGATGCAGCCAAGCATGCACGACGTTGTGATGCATGTCAGAAGTTTTCCAAGATTCCTAAGGCAACCCCTTGCCAGTGGAAGATGATGATGAGCCCGTGCCCCTTTGTTGTTTGTGGAATCGATATTATTGGAAGCCTCCCCATAGTTAAGGGTGGAGCAAAATTCGTCATAGTGGCCGTAGATTACTTCATCAAATGGGTCGAGGCTGAGCCATTGACCATGATCACAACCAAGTGAGTGATCAACTTTGTCGTCAGGAACACTATATGCCGATTTGGGATACCAAAAGTCATCATAACCGACAATGGAACCCAGTTTGATAGCACTGAGTTCCGAGATTTCTGCCAGAAGTATCATATCGAGAAACGATATACCTCTGTGACACATCCGCAATCGAATGGACAGGTCGAAGCGGCGAACAAAGTGATTAAATCTATTCTGAATAAAAGGTTGAAGTAGGCCAAAGCCATGTGGGTAGATGAATTACCCTTGGCACTATGGGCCTACATTACAACATACAAGTCGGTAACGGGGCATACCCCATTTTCCCTTGCTTTTGGAGCTGAAGCGGTCATTCTGGTCGAGTTAGATGTACCATCTCATCGAATCACTTATTATGACCCAATGACTAATAATGAGCTGATCCTTGAGTCTCTGGATATGGTTGAAGAAAAGAGGGATGAATCCGATCTACGCGCCTTGAGGCACAAGCAACAGGTTGCTCGGTATTACAACAAGAAAGTTTGAGCTCGAACCTTTGAGCCCGGAGACTTGGTTCTGAAGCGCGTCTTTCCACCCCTAGTACCTACATTGTAATTATGCATAACATATTACTTATTGCAGTGGTTATTAATGTTGCAGTATATAAATTATCAACACTTATTCGTTTTACTAGTTTGTTATTGCTCACCCTATCGTGAAATGTGCAACTAGTATGTGTTAATGCACATTGTTGACACTTATTTGCATTGGAAGATCAAATCCAATAATTATACACATTGTAAATATCATATTATTAATGTTTATAACTATTGGAAAAACTATTCTTTAACGTTCATAATCACTGAAAATAAACTTATGAATGCTTATAACCGCTGGAAAAATATATTCCAATTTTTGTAAGTGTTACAAATTAATGCCTACACTCTAATAGAGACACCTGCAAATGTTACTGGATGATTGTAATATTTATACTCATTGGGAATCATTTGTTCTAGTGTAGTGTTCGGCCCTAAGCCTTGCATCTTGTAGGTGGCGTTCTCTTACGCTCCACATTGCACATTTCAAATGTCAAGTGATTTAGATGAGTATTGAAAGAGATGTGGATGACATCCCTGGTTGAATGGACTGGAAGAGTCATGAACATGAATGAGAAAATTACCTCGAAATGCCTTAAGATTGTACACAACAATTCAACTGGAAGATAGAAGAGTGAATCAAGGGAGCAAACCAAAAATTAATCTATTTGTATGAGCCCTCTACGACTCTTAAAATGTGACGACTATGTTGTAGACTCATATTGGTGATTCACATCATCATGATACCCACATGGATGACTCATATAAACCTCCTCATTGTGCCTATAAAGTTTCTTATGATTTGGATAAGCGTGAACTGAGTTTATGACGATTCATCTATTGAAAATGGGTCAAATGAATCATAAAAATGGGTGGTAAAAAGAACCTGGAATGACTCAAGACTAGATGAAATGAACCAAGAAAAGATAGAAAAATAGCACAAGTGACAAAGTTGTAAAAATTTTAAGCCTTTGAGTCATAGAGGATGGGTTATAACCACGTAATATGGGATGAGTCATATACGAGGTATAAAGATGATTTATTCCTGATTCATAGGGAGATGAGACATATTTGAGTCGCAACTATAACTAAGATGGACTTGTAACTCATGGTAGGGATTGATCTTTATGCATGGATTCTTTTGCATTTGGTTCCAGGCCTAATTAATGATGGTTCCCATATTAATACTAACTTAATTACACTAGGAAAAAAGGAGAGGTCCTGTTGGGGATGCCATAATTATGTTAGATAAAGAATTCTTCTTCACTTCTTATACTCTTTAACACATATTTCAATACTTGTAGTCCAAATCTTAGGCTAATTAACTAAGATACAGAGATATCTAATTGGCGAATTCATAACTAAAGATAGATTCAAGTGGATGTAGACCGCATTAAGCATAAACACTAAAATAATTGTTTTAAATCATATGAAAAAGGTATGTTGTAAATCGATTCAAACATAAATTATAAAACCATTACATTCAACATTTTATCTAATTTTCCAAAAAACGATGTGCAGGTATCAAGGTTTATCAATTGAGGATGATAGTAAAATCGACAGAATAATGAAATTAGAATAAGAAAAACTTTAAAAATATCATATCTACTAGAATGAGATCTTGAAAATAGTTACCAAAAAAAGATAAAACAGAATGAGATCCAAAAATTTAGACCAATAATAGATTGAGATATAAAAGGATAAGATTAATAAAATGAGATCTGAAAAATAAAATCAGTAGAATCAGATATGAAGAGTATATCTAAAGTAAATCGAGATATAAAAACATAAATTTAATAAAATGAGATTTGAAAGATGAAATGAATAGAATTATATATAGAAAACTAGATTTGCAGTAAAATGAGATCTGAAAATTTAGATCTATAACAGAATGAGATCTAAAAGAAATCTTATCAATTTGAGATCATGCTAAATAACTTATTGTGAGAAAAAAAACAGTTATAAGAAATGAACAAGAAAAGAATTCATTTATGAAAAAGAGAAGAAATTCCTTTTATTCACTTTATATCCAAATGCACAATATAATTACGTAAGTTATGTTTAAATGCTTGTGATAGAAAGAGAAAGCTACAATAATGTCCATATAACATTTAGCATATTCACCTTATTTTTTACATATATTATAACAAAAAATATTAACTTCACATTTGTATCAAATTAATACTTATTTTATCATTTTTTTACATCATATACTTTTTTAATAATGAAGTGAAACAAAAATAGTAATAACATAATAGATGTTGAATAACAATATGCAAGACCAAAGTATCAAAGAAGCTAAAAGTGGAAGATTTAACTTGGAAAAGAGAGTCGAATTAAACAATTTTAACTATTGTTTCATACTAGATACATTATGTAATGACCCGTGTTTTTGCCTGGTTTTCGCCAGTAATTAAATCAACTTAAACCATTCATAAAGGCGGATTGTTATGGGTACTAACATATATTGAACAAAATAACAGAACTTTTCATATCATAATACAAAGTTATATCATAGTTACATGGTATATCAGAGCTACATACATATAGCAGCGGAAAACATAAATATACTTTCAACAGAAGAGGCGATATAATATAGCGGAACTCCAACTTTAGCCAAAAGCTCCAACTCAGAAAATGCTCCAAATCTTGCTCCAAGGGTCTATAACTGTAAAACTAACCGACTAGCTGCCCATATGAAGATTAGTGGGCACCCAGAGTTTAGGAAGGAACAATAAGCTCCAGGTCAGTCATAGGACTGGTTTGAGAACATAAACGTTTACCTTTAGAGTTTATTTTAAAGTTTAGGAAGTTCACCGCACCATGCCGCTAGTGCGGAATGGGTTTACTCCATGTGATTTCCGGTGAATATAGATTCCCAATGACTTTTGGAAAAATGAAGCTATCATAAGTTCGTCCCACCTCACAAAATGCAAGCGCACACCAAATGGGCGAGTTTTGTCTTATATAACCAAAAACGCCTTTACACGTGAAAATCCTCTTTATATTATGAGTGCATAATGTAGAAAACAACTTCGAAAATAAAAGTATTGATCTTAGGCGGCATAGTACCCTATCCTACCATGTCGCCATAGGTATACAAATAAAACCGTAGGGCGCGTATTGGGGATTAGGTTTCCAACTTGATGATTCCTGGCACGAAAGATCAATCAGCAACACAAGAGAAGTGTAACACGGTTTTTCCATCCAGACTCGGACACTAACTACAAATCGCGAGGTAAATCACCAGTTTTCATCAAGACTAGGACACCAAACATACCTAATTCCCCCAAGTTCACAAGTGGTACCACCGCCGCAGCTGTCAACACGAAATATGTATATATACAACCAAACCGCCAGTTTCTCATTAGTCCAGGGCGTAAGGGTTGTCGATGTCACGATATACACAAAGCTACGCTTTAATAAGCCACGCTTCGATCATCGCTAACTCATTATATAACTTCAGTATGCCACATTTGACAATTTACAACATGTCACTGATTTCTATCAATACATAACCTCTAAGCATGTAAAACTTAGAGACGGGAATAATTATTACCACAAATACGATATATATTAACATAAATCAGTGTTATGTAGTCAATTACAATGTCAGACACACAATCCATACAAGTCCATTCTAGGTCTGAATGGAACAAAATCCGAAAATCCTCAAATATATTCAAACCTCATGCCATTTATAACCTCGTACTGGGTGTACGGCCCGATTTGAGACATCAGCAATCAATCCACATAATCCACAGATTCCCGTCTTCATTTGCCATTTCCAAGTCCTGAATTTGCTTCATAGCATCGTATTATTACTTGGAATGGTTTTCTAACGTAGATCTGATCCCGGTCATCCTAAGTAATAAGCGTATTTTAAAAGAAAGCTATGGACTATACCAGTTTCAATTCAAATCTCCTTCTAGTTGTTATCAATTCGTTTCTAGATAAGGTTGGATAAATTTCCTTAATTTCTGTCTTATCTCTTCTTTACAAATCCAATGGTCAAAACTCTTTGTACGTTGTTATCATTTCCATTTGTCTTTTCAAATTTGGATCGAAAGCATTATACACAATTTTTTTTAAGTTTAAATAATATTTCTCAAATCTAATCATTTTCATGGAATGGTAAAACATTTCATAAGTACTATAGATTATTTGTTTACCAAATAGGCTCAAAATCATTTAAGGGTTTAATCTTACACTTAAATCATTTTAAATAATAAGTACTGCTTGTTAAAATTTCAAATTTGCTCTAAATTCAAAAGTTTTTAATTAAATTTCAAGATAACCATCCCGTTTGTCGGGTTAGTTAGGGATAACCAGGGAGAGCAGGAAACTGTATTTTCCAAACCCAAGCCTTAGACATTATCCTCTCTGTCATCCTAGAATGTTCTGGCATATAATATGTCTTATTGGAAGAACTGTCATCAACATATATCGTTTTTAGACATCTAATAACGGTTAAATTGTCCAATCCTTTTCCAATCCATAATTAAGGTCTTATAACTCCAATTAAACTCGTATTTCAAATTTCGTTGGAAACTAAATATAATATTATCAAATTTGTTTAATTGTTTAGAACTTACAAATGGTCTTTAAAATAATAGTATCAAGTCTAATTAATAAACCAATGTTTATAAAATTTTTAAAGCTTATGGGTAGCTAAACATTTAAAAATAGGGTCCGTTTGTCACAGGTCCTTATTAAGTTTCAAAATTAGCTCACATCCGGTCCTAAACTTATTATAAATTAGGTCCCTATTTTTCAAAAACATATAAAAAAATATTAAAAAAATATTAAAAAATCACGAAAATTCATTATTAAATAAAACACGTTCACGCCAAAAAAATCAGGTGGAAAAACAATCAAAAACCACGTCAAAACCAAAAATAACGCAAAATCGGTGAAACAACAGGTTTTTGCTTCAAAAGATGCACCTATTTGTAAATAGTTGCACACATTCATGCTAATATTTCAGTGTTGCGCCCAAACTGCAGTATAAATGCATACATGTATGCAGTTAAACTACATTAAATGCATCCTTTTATGCATACATATAAATTTGACATGTTTTTTCAATCTTTCACCATTTTCAGACATTGTTGCACACATTTATGCTCTTGTACAGAATAAATGCATGCATTCATGCGTATATTCGCAAGCCTTTGTCCCTTTTAAAAATATTGCACACATGCATGCATATATACAGAATAGTTGCATTCATGTATGCAACTTTTCGTTAGACGTGAATCTCAGTTCAACTTTGTATTCATAAATGTATGCAGTTATTTGCTAATAGTTGCATACATGTATGCGTATATTGGTCCAGATTTTCAACATGAATACACTATATGAATATATGCATATATGTATGCTATTATAGACAATAGTTGCACAGAAGTATGCAACTTTTTTTTTTCAATTTGCGTGGACTCTTGGGATTATTTCCAGATTTTAGGATTTTTTTTAGTGCCTGGCGCATTTTTTTCTAGTCAGAAATGAGAAAAGGCGAAGGGGGAGCAGCAGGAGGCGGAGGGGACCAAAATTTTTGGGCGGCACCTTCATTTTAGGGACCGGAAATGCATGTAAAGTTAGGGGGGATGTGGCTTTAATTAAGTTTGAAAATAGGGATGTTAGCCTAATTTTCACTTAAGAATATAACCCAAATCAAATTTTTAGTTAAATTTCAAAACTTGTTTAAATCTTAAGAGTCCAAAATAATTTTTAAAACATTTCCAAAAATTGTTTTGTCTTTGTGAAAAATCATTTAATCATTCATGGCTTAGGTTTCGAATTATAAAAAAAAGAAATCTAAACTCAAAAATTAACTTCTTTTTATTAATATTAAAATCATTATTCACATAAGAAGGAGATTTAAAGTGACTACCCATATAACTCCACAACTTTGATGTGTGATACAACAAAATCAATCTGTATGAGCACAAGTTCATCTATCAACATTGAGAAATTAAAAACTAATAAATATGTGTGCAAGCACTACATTAAATAACGCTTAGTGTTTTAATGTTTCTAACTTACACAAACATCCACTCAAATCATCACAACAATAGCAACCATGCATAAGCAGTTAGTGTTCATCACTAATTAGAATTTACGGTTCCTACTCATTTTTAAAATAAATTTAAATTAATGTTCTCACCAGTTATTGCTTTCCAATTCTTCACTGTCAACCCCGCTTTTGTATCAACTGCCAAAATTTGACGAATGAACACGTGTGATGCGCGCTGCTTCTCTTCGGAAACTCGTGTGTATACAACTATATATACACCACGCACTCGCTTAAACTTGCATTTTCTTTCAACACAAAAGGAATCTATTTTTGGTGGTCCATGAACGGTTAAGGTGGCCTAGATGGTGACTGGGTTCTCGGAGTTGTTGAAGTGGTTGTGCGGTTTAGCGTAGTGCAAAGGGAAAGAATATGAATGGGAGGCCAACTGGTACAAAGGGGAGAGAGGTGATCTTGGGTGTTGTTTTGAGAAGGGATGAAGCGGTTTTTAAGAAGGGGAAGGAAGACAGTCACAGTTTGCGAGAGGAAGGAGTTTTAAATCATAACATTCGCTTTACAGCCATTAAGAGGAATGAAGAGAGAAAGGTTTGTATAGGACTAATAAAAAGGAGATACATCCTTTTATAACGAAAGAAAAGGGAACAAAAAGCAGAAGGAATATCACGTATAAAAAAAATAGAAAGAAATGGATTTTAGGCTAGATTTTATCAGATATTGTTGCCCGCCACATCTCTTACAAAGGAGGAAAACTTGATTTATTCCTTATGAACGGTATACGAGCGCTAGTCGAACGTTAATTAACAACCAACGTTGTTTATGTTATTTCAAAATTTTATAAATTTAACCATTATGAACCATAAATTAAATTCAAATGATAACGTAAAATATGCAAATTTATTGCATAATTTATTTCTTTCCTTTTTATTATGCATTCCTTATATAAATATGGATTAGATTCCTAATTTGTTCAAAGTTCATTCTTTATTTTAATTATGTTAACTGAGAGACAAATAATATCGTTATGCAATAAACTTAAACTTAGCATTTTATTTGAACAAAATTAATTATTACTTAAATTAAAACTCCAATATTAATCTAGCGTTTTTATTATGTCATTTGTACTTAACAGTTTGATTAGAAATAAATTAATCTTAACAATATTTTACTATGCAAATAAATCTTTGTTCAAAATCAATAAATTGTTTCTCAAATAGAATTTATTTCAAAATTGATTTTAGTTCTAATGTCATGCTTTCAATATTCAAACGACTCACTATTTGTTAACATCATAAATTTTGACAAACGTTTATATTGATACAATATTCACACTGCGCATTTATTTTTAGAATGAATACTATATTTAAATAATAGTCCAAATTCTAAATTGAATTTAAAGGATATATTTTCATCTTACCAAATTGCAAGACCTTAAATAATTTCTTAATTGAATTACAAAATAAATTTACAATGGTATCATCCCTTGTTTCAACGGACTTTTAATGTTAAAGATTCAAATCAATTAGTAACGTAAATCTCATTTTAAAATATTAATTAATCCACAGAAAGAGCTCACTTAAATATCGCTCAAATTTCCAAATATAAATAATTATTTTGCGTTATATCTTAATTTAATTTATATTGTAATGCCAAATATTTTGGTCGTTACATTCTCCCTCATTTAAGGCTTTTCGTCCTCGAAAAGGAGAGGTTGCAAAAAAATTCCCAAGTAAAATAAATCCTATTATAAAATATTATAAATCCATATTCTCATAATATTTTCAGGAGTTTGGTTATATAAAATCGAATAACCTTTTAAATTTGAGTTAGGGTCTAAGTTCTATTATCTAATTTAACGAACTAAACTTTGAGAAATAAACTGGCAATAATTACATACCAAGATTTTGATGGATACAACATTCATACATTCATTCTTAACTCTTTTATACATTCATTTTGGATCTTAATACATTCGCTTCTTAGCCTTGTATAACTTTTAGAGTTAACCTTACGGATTAAAAAAATTTCTTTCTGGCGCTACTTTTGACAAATACGGTGCTTCTCCAGATGGATTTTATCCCCTCTTCAATGGGAAATCTTGAACTATATGCCCTTTCTTCTTACATCGATGAAACTTCCTTTCCATTACCGGGTCCTTGATTTCTTTCTTTGCCTTAGGACATTCATTCATAAAATGTCCAATTCTCTTATACTTGAAACAACGTATATCTTTCCAAATGACTTTCTTGTTCTTTTTAGGTTTATTTGGGCGTCAGACTGCATAATGACCATTTCTAAAGCTTTTATAACACTGGATATTTCTAAAATTTATAAGCTTCTCTTTCTCTTCTTATTCCTTTCGAGCCAGCGTTCTTTTTGCTTGCTTCTGTGTCATCCAAAACTCAACCCTTGTACCCCAAATTCCATGTTGCTTGAAGTGACAACCTAAAATTTTTCCAAATGGTTATACTATTTTCTCTTATTTATATAATTTCAAGTATTCAAGTGCTTATTATTAATAGTATCCAGGGTTTAAAGTCTTTCGAATTGTAAGTTATTTAATTCCACCTCTTTCCATTCAGAATTCCTAGTTCTTATTCTTCTAAATTTCATTTTCTTTTTCAAAACCATTTATTTTGTTTCAAAATATGCTACCTCAACGAAATATTCCAAAATCCTATTCTAGGACATTCCTAACCCTATCTCTAATGAGATATTATAACTCTGATGAGTTCTATCTTCGTTCAAATATGTCACACCCTGTAGCTTTGTATAACCAAAGGTCTGATACCACATGTAACGACCCGTCAACTTAAACCGTTCATAAAGGCGAATTGTTATGGGTACAAACATATATTGAACAAAATAACAGAACTTTTCATATCATAATACAATGTTACATCAGAGTTACATGGAATATCAGAGTTACATACATATAGCAGTGGAAAAAATAAATATACTTTCAGTGGAAGAGGCGATATAATATAGCGGAACTCCAACTTTAGCCAGAAGCTCCAACTCAGAAAGCGCTCCAAATCTTGCTCCAAGGGTATAACTTTAAAACTAAATGACCAGCTGCCCGTGTGAAAATCAGTGGGCACCCAGAGCTTAGGAAGGAACAATGAAACGACCTGAAATCCCCCTTATAGGAAATCCCGGATTGCCTTGAGAAATGACGCATCAGAACACAAACAACAGAACATTTAATTGCTATTACAATAATTTACATCAGAGTACAAGAATATACCAGAGTACAAATAAATATTACATGATGGAAAAATAATATCAAAGTTTAGAATACAAATCAGTGGAAAATAAAATACATAAATATAATGTATAGTGGAAAATACATCACTAGCACAACTGAAGGAAATACACGGATACAAAGCTTTCCGAATATAGCTCCAGTTGTAAATCCAGGATCATGTGAAAAGAAATCTGCAAAACCAAAACTACTAGCTACTTGGGTGGAAAATATGGGCATTCAGAGTTTAGGTTAAAACAATTGTAACGACCCGGATTTCGAGCGACTTTGGTTATCGACATAAGCACGATGTCGATAACCAAAACGTCGAAAAATCCTGGTAATTAGTGAAAGAAATTAGAGGGTGAGGAAAGATAAGATAGAAACTTAGAATAGAAGAAGAAGAAGAAGAACACAACATCAGAGTAACATGAATCTCACAGCGGAACGAATAAATATATTTCATAACATAACTTTGAAATACAAATCTGTACTTGCATATACATATCATTATCAAAGTACAACACTTACAACACAGCGGAAATAACTATAGCTATAACATCCTGAAGCCTCCTGCTCCAGCTCTTCCAGTATATCTGTAAAATCCCGACTACTTGACTGCCCGTACAAATTTAGGCACCCAAGAGTTTAGGGAAAACAACAAAGTAAACTCCGGGTCAGTCATGGGACTGGTATGAGTAAAACAGTTTAAAAACAGTTGGAACAAGTAAATGATATCTCATAAGACCACGCCGCATAACGGAACGGGTTTTTTCCCTTATGAGAATCCAAAATATCTTTATATCAAAAACCTTTTGATATTATAATAATGTCTATCAACCACAGTATATATATAATCATCTAGCAGAAACGCTTTCATCTCACGTTCTACATATATAGTATACAATCAAAACCGCAAGCACGTATTGGGTAATGGATTTCCAACTATGACAAGGTATGGAATCACCTTTCGCTAATGTACCTCTAGAGAGGAATACACTGGGTTCAACAAGAACATCTTGCAACCCGGCCACACATGACCGACCACTCATTTCGCTTGAGTGTATCGAATGTATATCACCAACAGTTGGGATCAGCAACTGTTTCCCGAATGGGACAGCATCAACAATAGATTTTTAGAAGTAAATGAAACTCTAGATCAGGTGATTATACACCCTACTTTGGTGCGACCGACTTAGCCATGCTGCCTGCCCGATTTCTGTCATTTACCGGATGATGAGGCTAGAAGCTACGCTTTATCATCACATCAAATTCACTTTGAATGCCACATCCTCAAATCCATCAAATCACCGATTGACGTCCTCAACAATACATTATGTGTCAGCTAAAAGAAGTTTCCTTCTCCGCTTCCACTCTTGGTACGGTTGGAGAAATCAATATACGTGATCGTCTGGACATACTCTGTCAGACATCCGTCCATACAAGTCATCCAGGAACAGGATGAACCGAAGGCACTATTCTATAAATAGGATAGCCCTTGCATAACTCCGTCTTCAATTTCCTTTGGCATATATGATTCGCAATGGTTATGCCAATACAGAGTGGTTCTTCGGATAATAACCCAACCGGTCTCTCCATATTAACAACGTTAAAATGGTCAAAACTTCGATAGTCTGTGATTTAACTATCGAATAAAAATAGGTGTGCAAACAACGATATTATTCCCAAATGGAAATTTATATCGATCAAACATCATTCAACATTTATCTCTTAATTTCATAAATTTACTTATCTCCTGTTTCCCTATATTCAATATTTCATATTTTCTAAAATTGGAAAATATACGTTATTAATAATGGAAAACATTTCCATTTCTTGTTTCTTTATTAGAAAACATTTCTGGTTTCTTATTTGGAAAACATTTCCAAAGCTTCTTCATTGGTTTTAGACAGATGTTTAAACAAACCATCGCGATGCCAACTCAAACCATTTTCTTTACTACCGAGCTTTAACTATTCCTTAGTTAAAACGAAGCCAATCAAGTTGGGGTAGAACTACCTCTCAGACCTTAACTGAACAACATTTCTAACTTTGAAATTAGCAAAGTTCACTTTATTCCTTTTACTATCTTCCTTACTTAACCCTCCTTCGAATAGCTATATTCGATTGTCTCTTATCAATTAACTATATTGGACTAACCCCTATCAATTAACTCTATTGGACTAACACTATTTGACTAACGTTATTTATTTACTCATTTCACTTACTCTTTTCGAATAAACTATATTCGATAATTCCTTTTACTTTCTATTCGAATAACTATATTCGATTAACTCATTTGCTTCTATTCGAATAACTATATTCGATTTAACTCATTTGCTTCTATTCTAATCGATTAAACTAACATCGATTATCTCCTTTCAACTTTATTCTCTAATCGATTAACTAACATCGATTATCTCCTTTCAACTTTATTCTCTAATCGATTAACTAACATCGATTATCTCCTTTCAACTTTATTCTCTAATCGATTAACTAACATCGATTATCTCCTTTCAACTTTATTCTCTAATCGATTAACTAACATCGATTAACTTCTTTTTAACTTTATTCTCTAATCGATTAACTAACATCGATTAACTTCTTTTTAACTTTAACACTAATCGATTAACTAACATCGATTAACTTCTATTACTAATTTACGTTTTCCGTTACAACTATTTCCTTTTTATAACGTTTACTTACCGTTACAAATATATCCTATTTATAACTTCTATTTACCGTTACAAATATTTCCTTTTTATAACTTCTATTTACCGTTACAAATATTTCCTATTTATAACTTCTATTTATTTTCTAAATAAATATCCCTTTTATAAAACCGTGTTCGTTTTATAAATATTTCCTTTTCTATTTCTATTTATTTTCTAAATAAATATCCCTTTTATAAAACCGTGTTTGTTTTATAAATAATTCCTTTTATAAAATCCTGTGATTTTATAAAATTCCTTTATTTCAATATACATTGAAATACTTCTTTTTACATCCCAGGGTCTTTTATGATATTTACAATATCGAATAACAATGATCAATATCATTCCAACACCCATAATCCATAACAGATTATATAACACATCATATATCACAATATATGAAAACAGTAAAATAAATGTTGAGGAATCCAGTCGGATTCCTCCAACCTGTTTCCCTGCATCACAGATGTTAAATAATATAGATAACATCACTTTTCAGTTCCATATGATATATTCTGTTAAACAGAATCAATATAGAAATTCAACTAACTGACTAGCAGTTCAATCAAACAGTCAACACACAGTCAATCAACCAATATCTAACAGTTCTAAAAATACAACATGAAATTATAAACTGTTCAGAGTTAGTGAGATTTACTCACATTGGTTCCATTCGTTTCTGAAGCGGTTAGGCTACAGTTAAACTGAACAGCTATTCAGTTTAACTGTGTAAACTTCCAGCTGATTCTAAAACTGTTCCAGTACGTCCTGTTCTTCACCACGCTTCCGGTGTACCCCGTTTCGTTCCATTCATCGGCAGATTTCCTTGAATTGAGAATCACTGACCACTCAAGATATTTGTGGTGCTCCTTCATTTCGATTCTATGCGGCTTCATCTTGAAATGGAAAAACACGGGTCCATGATTTTCTTTTCTGTTGTACAAATATTGGCGGAGTGCTTTGAATTGAAACAAAGCATGATATATTTTCCTCAATCCCCTACTGTTTCTTCTATCTTCATTTGTAAAGACAGTTCGTTGCCAATTCTTTATTCTGTTCCTTCGAAATACTGCTTTAAACACAAGGAGCCAACTCTTCTTTTTATTCCCAGTACACACGTTATTGTCCCCAAGCCTTGTGCTCCCTTTTCAAACCCTATCTTTCCCCTTCTCAGTTTCGGTAACCATATTCCTTTCGCATATATATATATCCACGTTAACCCCATATAATACAATACTTTTCCCTCCAGTATTAAACATAACACCAACCGCTGTCCTTCACCTTACTCACGTCCACCCATCTCCGTTGACTGCTTCGGTTTCTTCTCCAAGAACACAGCGTGCTCCTTCCTGTAACCGAACAGCATGCCACGAACTCCCCTTCTTCGAATTCTACATCCCCTTCACTCCACAAACAGAGCTCGACCCTCTTCCTTCTTCTAACGTTCTCACAAATCTAGCACCATTTAAAACTCAGCAGTCCCCTCACGTTCTCTTCTACTCCGCCATCTTCGTACACAGCTCGACGCGCCCTAACCCCACGGATCTCAGAAACAAAACAACAAATCAAACTCCAGTTCGAGAGTGAGTGCATCGAGCAGCTCCTGAGCCTTCCTATCACGAGGAGGAAATGTATTCGAGTTGTCTACAAGTTTTCGTTTTGTTTTTCATTGATTTTCGAGAGATTTCGATTTCCGTGTTTTAGAGAAAAAGAAGAATGGTGGCGGCTCGTTTTGTTTACAGGAGATGAAATGGAAATGTTAGGTCTTAAGGTTAGTTATAGAGTTTTGATTAGGGACGTGGATGTATTTGAGGCCATAGGGCATTTGTGGTTCAGAAGAAACGAAGGGTGGGCTTTTGTTGATCACAAAAAGAAAAGGGATTAAATTATTTTATGTTATAACCTTTTGGTCATCTTATTTTATAAACTTCGTTAATTATGAACGGCTATCGACAGGATTAAATATACCATCATGACGATTAATGTGCCACGATCCCAGAAATATAATAATACCGGTAGGTGGACTCATATTTTGAAACTTCAAAATCTTGATTTCAGGGTGCGAAATACTTCAAATAAAAAGTCGCTTATTAAATTAATTAAAAATTACAGTAAAATTCTAAAAATTAAATTATCACTACTTCCCAAAAGAACCTTGTCTAAATTCAAGCCCGATCTCTAGTTACATCGAATAAACCGATACGGTCGATAAACGATTCTATAGCGACTATTTCAAAATTTGATTTGGGCATATCTCAAAATCTACACGAAGAAATCCCGATTTTTCTCTTTTACTAGAAAGATATACTCCACCAGCTCCGCACGTTTCTTGTTTCACAGAAATCCGGCTTAAAACGAATCCTGTATATTCAGATGAAGTTCGAATCACCAATTTACGAACTGCAGCGCCATTTCGAGCTCGTTTATAATTATATTATAATCTATACGTTCAAACTGTCGTTCAAATAATATATTCGTTATTCAAATTCAATTCCATGCTGAATTAAATATCACAGATGGTCCAGTTCCCACCATATCGCCATTTTAGCCAATTCTGATTATTTCAAAATTAAATATATTATTTAATTTATTATTTTGAATTATATATTCACCATTATTTTAATTCCACAACCATTAAATTCACTAATCACCATTTATATAATTAAATAAATTAATTATAATACCTCTGCCAATGCGGGTCATTACATTCTTCCCCACTAAAAATAATTTCGTCCTCGAAATTGCTAAAAGGTAGAGGACGACCCTATCGACTGGTTAGAACATATTTGTTCACTTCTTAACTTCAGTTTCAACTGAACCAATTTAAGTTCAATTAAATTATTAATTAATTATTATCAACGAAAATTTTCAAAAAAACCTGAAAATTTTCTAATGCCTTAACTCTTCGAAAAATTTCGCCAGCACCTCCTTTGTACTGGTCAATACGTCAAACCACCACTCGCCTCTCTGGGCCATTTCCAACCCAAAATAAAATCAAAAAGCCAAGCGGCTTGCCAATTCGTCTCATAAATCTTATATTCAATAGAAATATAAACTTGTACCCTTTGTCGGCATATCAACTCTATCACTTCCATATGCTACCAACTCAGCATATATCATTGTTATCCCAATCAAATTCCAATCTGCTTTTATCCACAACACAACCATTTGCTTATATCCGAGCCAAACATCATTTCAACTCAAGTTCAATTCTTGATTTTCAATTTCTTAACTCCTCAATCCAATACCATTTTGGATTCTAATTTCACAAATCCAATCTTATTCGATTTCAATTCAACTTCAGTTACCACTTAACTGACCTTACTTTAATTCAAATCTTCTTTCACAAATTTCTGTTAAATTTGTTTTTAATTCAAACAGTCTTTTCCTGGGAATTTTAAACAGTTTACTCTTTCCAAAAATCAAAATTTCCTTTTTGAAATTCAACTAAGCCCATACTCAATATTCCATTAGTTAAATCACTTCTCTATTACTTTATCAATATTTGTTAACCAGATATTTGCAATAACTTTATTGGCCTTTTACGTTATTTGGAAAATAATTCCGAATATCGCATTCCTTTATTTTCTAAACTTTACAAAATATATGCTATTTATAATTGGAAAATATTCCAATTACTTATCTCTCTTCCGATCTCGTTTATTTCTATACTTAGGAAATATTCTATATTATATTTCCAAGCTTACACTTATTTAGGTTAAAACGGATATTGTGTAAAACATCGTTACGACAACCCAAATACTATATTCAACTACTCTTATTCAACATTGATCTTCGAGCCTGGAATCTTACTATTTATTTGTTAATAATGAAATCAATCAAGTTGGGGTATACTTACCTCTCAGACCTTGATTGAATAACATTTATAACGTCAAAACAGATATGACTACTTACTCGAATAATCAATACCATACAACTACTTACTCACTTTTAAATACATATACACTCTCTCTTTCTATTCTTACTAGATTTTATTCTAGACTTCCTTTTTGATTTTGCTATTCTATTTCTAAGTTCGTTTCCTTATCGACTTCTATATATATATATCGATACGTTGATTTCTAACTATCGAATTATGTTAAAAATATTCTATCTCCTTAAATTCCCGGAGAAATTCGCCATAACCTCCTTTGTATCAGGAGCATCGGGAAAATCCCCAAACTGCCACACAGGCCTCTCTATTCAAAAAGAAAAAGGAAAAGCCAAGCAGCTAGCCGATACGGCGCATAAAATATCATATATGAATTAAATACATACCTTTCCGTCGAGCATTCTATCTGTTACCTTCATACCTTATCCATACCTATCTCATGTATATTTATACATGTCAACTTTATTTTAACTATACCCGATCGTTTTAACTCAATTCGTTAATTAACTAGTTAATTAACTTTTTAGTCTATTTCACTTTTATATTTGAACATGACATGTTCAAATATATTTTAACTTGCTTATCAACTAATTTGAATCCAAATTTCAATTTTTAGTTCTATATTCGATTTCAAATATAAATTTACCAGTCCCCTTTACTTATCTAAAGTTCAACTTCAATTCAAGATCCATTTACTAATGGCTAATTAACTGGTTTAACTATTTCACCTTTTAATTTGAATATACATGTTCAAATATAAGTTTAACTGGTTTATCAACTAATTGAATTCCATTTCAATTCTATTTGAATTTCCTATATTCAAATTCCATTTCAATTCTATTTGAATTTCCTATATTCAAATTCCATTTGAATTTCTATATTCAAATTCTATATCACTTCCATTGAATTTCATATATTCAAACTCCCTTTGAATTTTTATTTCAAACTTCCTTTATTCATTCTTTATTATAAGTCTCGATTTCAATTCCTTTTGAAATCGATATTTCTACCTTTGGAAAACAGATTTCCCTTTCAATTTCACACTTGTATTTTATTTTTGAATTATCCAATGATAGTTCTCTTCACTTCATTTATAAACTTCGTTTATAAAAGAACTATTTATAAACTTCGTTTATAAGGAACTTCTCGTTTTATTTCTTTTAAAACGAGTCAATATTTCAAATCTATTTAAAAGTTCAAATTCTATATTTTAAATCCCATTTTGAAATTCAACACAACTTGTCTTTCCCAAAACAAATTCAAAATAGTATCTTTGGTAGTAATTCGTCACTTACAACTCGAAAATGAATACTGATGATGCAGCTGTCATCATCAGAATCTATTTCCCAGCGATCGAAGTGAGTTCAATACTATAAAACCATTTCTAAACATTTCCACTTTGAAATTCATTTCAAAATATAATTCACACTGCTTGTAAAATAATTTAAAATCTCCTAAGATCTTAAATTTTCCTTATTTTTAATCCAAATCCACTTACAAACACTTATCCAATTCTCAAGAGTTTTAACTCCATTTCTGGTTTAAATTTCGGATTCAACTCATCTGATTTCACGTATTTCACTTATATGAATTCTGATTGGTTATTTACATAACCATTTAATTTATAATCTTACTCGATTATAATAACAACCAATATATCCAATATATATCAAAATATACTTTTGGGTAAAATTATTTTTATTTACCCTCTTTTCAAAACATACCATGACGGTTCATCGTATTCGAGTGTTTACAAAATCCCTACCGATACAGTGGATCAAACTGATCGACCAGAACCAATAAACAACTCAACCAATAAATCTCCACAATATAAAACAATTTTTTTATATCAATAACAAATACGTTCACTCATATATATACACTCAATCTCAGTCTAGGGTATTACTAACCCTATCTCTACCGAGTCACGCCACAGAGCCAAGTAATTCTTAACTTAAGCTCTGATACCAACTGTAACAACCCGGATTTCGAGCGACTTTGGTTATCGACATAAGCACGATGTCGATAACCAAAACGTCGAAAAATCCTGGTAATTAGTGAAAGAAATTAGAGGGTGAGGAAAGATAAGATAGAAACTTAGAATAGAAGAAGAAGAAGAACACAACATCAGAGTAACACGAATCTCACAGCGGAACGAATAAATATATTTCATAACATAACTTTGAAATACAAATCTGTACTTGCATATACATATCATTATCAAAGTACAACACTTACAACACAGCGGAAATAACTATAGCTATAACATCCTGAAGCCTCCTGCTCCAGCTCTTCCAGTATATCTGTAAAATCCCGACTACTTGACTGCCCGTACAAATTTAGGCACCCAAGAGTTTAGGGAAAGCAACAAAGTAAACTCCGGGTCAGTCATGGGACTGGTATGAGTAAAACAGTTTAAAAACAGTTGGAACAAGTAAATGATATCTCATAAGACCACGCCGCATAACGGAACGGGTTTTTTCCCTTATGAGAATCCAAAATATCTTTATATCAAAAACCTTTTGATATTATAATAATGTCTATCAACCACAGTATATATATAATCATCTAGCAGAAACGCTTTCATCTCACGTTCTACATATATAGTATACAATCAAAACCGCAAGCACGTATTGGGTAATGGATTTCCAACTATGACAAGGTATGGAATCACCTTTCGCTAATGTACCTCTAGAGAGGAATACACTGGGTTCAACAAGAACATCTTGCAACCCGGCCACACATGACCGACCACTCATTTCGCTTGAGTGTATCGAATGTATATCACCAACAGTTGGGATCAGCAACTGTTTCCCGAATGGGACAGCATCAACAATAGATTTTTAGAAGTAAATGAAACTCTAGATCAGGTGATTATACACCCTACTTCGGTGCGACCGACTTAGCCATGCTGCCTGCCCGATTTCTGTCATTTACCGGATGATGAGGCTAGAAGCTACGCTTTATCATCACATCAGATTCACTTTGAATGCCACATCCTCAAATCTATCAAATCACCGATTGACGTCCTCAACAATACATTATGTGTCAGCTAAAAGAAGTTTCCTTCTCCGCTTCCACTCTTGGTACGGTTGGAGAAATCAATATACGTGATCGTCTGGACATACTCTGTCAGACATCCGTCCATACAAGTCATCCAGGAACAGGATGAACCGAAGGCACTATTCTATAAATAGGATAGCCCTTGCATAACTCCGTCTTCAATTTCCTTTGGCATATATGATTCGCAATGGTTATGCCAATACAGAGTGGTTCTTCGGATAATAACCCAACCGGTCTCTCCATATTAACAACGTTAAAATGGTCAAAACTTCGATAGTCTGTGATTTAACTATCGAATAAAAATAGGTGTGCAAACAACGATATTATTCCCAAATGGAAATTTATATCGATCAAACATCATTCAACATTTATCTCTTAATTTCATAAATTTACTTATCTCCTGTTTCCCTATATTCAATATTTCATATTTTCTAAAATTGGAAAATATACGTTATTAATAATGGAAAACATTTCCATTTCTTGTTTCTTTATTAGAAAACATTTCTGGTTTCTTATTTGGAAAACATTTCCAAAGCTTCTTCATTGGTTTTAGACAGATGTTTAAACAAACCATCGCGATGCCAACTCAAACCATTTCCTTTACTACCGAGCCTTAACTATTCCTTAGTTAAAACGAAGCCAATCAAGTTGGGGTAGAACTACCTCTCAGACCTTAACTGAACAACATTTCTAACTTTGAAATTAGCAAAGTTCACTTTATTCCTTTTACTATCTTCCTTACTTAACCCTCCTTCGAATAGCTATATTCGATTGTCTCTTATCAATTAACTCTATTGGACTAACCCCTATCAATTAACTCTATTGGACTAACACTATTTGACTAACGTTATTTATTTACTCATTTCACTTACTCTTTTCGAATAAACTATATTCGATAATTCCTTTTACTTTCTATTCGAATAACTATATTCGATTAACTCATTTGCTTCTATTCGAATAACTATATTCGATTTAACTCATTTGCTTCTATTCTAATCGATTAAACTAACATCGATTATCTCCTTTCAACTTTATTCTCTAATCGATTAACTAACATCGATTATCTCCTTTCAACTTTATTCTCTAATCGATTAACTAACATCGATTATCTCCTTTCAACTTTATTCTCTAATCGATTAACTAACATCGATTATCTCCTTTCAACTTTATTCTCTAATCGATTAACTAACATCGATTAACTTCTTTTTAACTTTATTCTCTAATCGATTAACTAACATCGATTAACTTCTTTTTAACTTTAACACTAATCGATTAACTAACATCGATTAACTTCTATTACTAATTTACGTTTTCCGTTACAACTATTTCCTTTTTATAACGTTTACTTACCGTTACAAATATATCCTATTTATAACTTCTATTTACCGTTACAAATATTTCCTTTTTATAACTTCTATTTACCGTTACAAATATTTCCTATTTATAACTTCTATTTATTTTCTAAATAAATATCCCTTTTATAAAACCGTGTTCGTTTTATAAATATTTCCTTTTCTATTTCTATTTATTTTCTAAATAAATATCCCTTTTATAAAACCGTGTTTGTTTTATAAATAATTCCTTTTATAAAATCCTGTGATTTTATAAAATTCCTTTATTTCAATATACATTGAAATACTTCTTTTTACATCCCAGGGTCTTTTATGATATTTACAATATCGAATAACAATGATCAATATCATTCCAACACCCATAATCCATAATAGATTATATAACACATCATATATCACAATATATGAAAACAGTAAAATAAATGTTGAGGAATCCAGTCGGATTCCTCCAACCTGTTTCCCTGCATCACAGATGTTAAATAATATAGATAACATCACTTTTCAGTTCCATATGATATATTCTGTTAAACAGAATCAATATAGAAATTCAACTAACTGACCAGCAGTTCAATCAAACAGTCAACACACAGTCAATCAACCAATATCTAACAGTTCTAAAAATACAACATGAAATTATAAACTGTTCAGAGTTAGTGAGATTTACTCACATTGGTTCCATTCGTTTCTGAAGCGGTTAGGCTACAGTTAAACTGAACAGCTATTCAGTTTAACTGTGTAAACTTCCAGCTGATTCTAAAACTGTTCCAGTACGTCCTGTTCTTCACCACGCTTCCGGTGTACCCCGTTTCGTTCCATTCATCGGCAGATTTCCTTGAATTGAGAATCACTGACCACTCAAGATATTTGTGGTGCTCCTTCATTTCGATTCTATGCGGCTTCATCTTGAAATGGAAAAACACGGGTCCATGATTTTCTTTTCTGTTGTACAAATATTGGCGGAGTGCTTTGAATTGAAACAAAGCATGATATATTTTCCTCAATCCCCTACTGTTTCTTCTATCTTCATTTGTAAAGACAGTTCGTTGCCAATTCTTTATTCTGTTCCTTCGAAATACTGCTTTAAATACAAGGAGCCAACTCTTCTTTTTATTCCCAGTACACACGTTATTGTCCCCAAGCCTTGTGCTCCCTTTTCAAACCCTATCTTTCCCCTTCTCAGTTTCGGTAACCATATTCCTTTCGCATATATATATATCCACGTTAACCCCATATAATACAATACTTTTCCCTCCAGTATTAAACATAACACCAACCGCTGTCCTTCACCTTACTCACGTCCACCCATCTCCGTTGACTGCTTCGGTTTCTTCTCCAAGAACACAGCGTGCTCCTTCCTGTAACCGAACAGCATGCCACGAACTCCCCTTCTTCGAATTCTACATCCCCTTCACTCCACAAACAGAGCTCGACCCTCTTCCTTCTTCTAACGTTCTCACAAATCCAGCACCATTTAAAACTCAGCAGTCCCCTCACGTTCTCTTCTACTCCGCCATCTTCGTACACAGCTCGACGCGCCCTAACCCCACGGATCTCAGAAACAAAACAACAAATCAAACTCCAGTTCGAGAGTGAGTGCATCGAGCAGCTCCTGAGCCTTCCTATCACGAGGAGGAAATGTATTCGAGTTGTCTACAAGTTTTCGTTTTGTTTTTCATTGATTTTCGAGAGATTTCGATTTCCGTGTTTTAGAGAAAAAGAAGAATGGTGGCGGCTCGTTTTGTTTACAGGAGATGAAATGGAAATGTTAGGTCTTAAGGTTAGTTATAGAGTTTTGATTAGGGACGTGGATGTATTTGAGGCCATAGGGCATTTGTGGTTCAGAAGAAACGAAGGGTGGGCTTTTGTTGATCACAAAAAGAAAAGGGATTAAATTATTTTACGTTATAACCTTTTGGTCATCTTATTTTATAAACTTCGTTAATTATGAACGGCTATCGACAGGATTAAATATACCATCATGACGATTAATGTGCCACGATCCCAGAAATATAATAATACCGGTAGGTGGACTCATATTTTGAAACTTCAAAATCTTGATTTCAGGGTGCGAAATACTTCAAATAAAAAGTCGCTTATTAAATTAATTAAAAATTACAGTAAAATTCTAAAAATTAAATTATCACTACTTCCCAAAAGAACCTTGTCTAAATTCAAGCCCGATCTCTAGTTACATCGAATAAACCGATACGGTCGATAAACGATTCTATAGCGACTATTTCAAAATTTGATTTGGGCATATCTCAAAATCTACACGACGAAATCCCGATTTTTCTCTTTTACTAGAAAGATATACTCCACCAGCTCCGCACGTTTCTTGTTTCACAGAAATCCGGCTTAAAACGAATCCTGTATATTCAGATGAAGTTCGAATCACCAATTTACGAACTGCAGCGCCATTTCGAGCTCGTTTATAATTATATTATAATCTATACGTTCAAACTGTCGTTCAAATAATATATTCGTTATTCAAATTCAATTCCATGCTGAATTAAATATCACAGATGGTCCAGTTCACACCATATCGCCATTTTAGCCAATTCTGATTATTTCAAAATTAAATATATTATTTAATTTATTATTTTGAATTATATATTCACCATTATTTTAATTCCACAACCATTAAATTCACTAATCACCATTTATATAATTAAATAAATTAATTATAATACCTCTGCCAATGCGGGTCATTACAACAATAAACTCAGATTCAGTCATGGGACTGATGTGAGAACTAAAACAATTATTAATCTTGATTTTAAAGTTAGTAAATCGCAGGACCACGCCATATAACATGGAATGGGTTTATCCCCCATGAATACTAGTGCATAAGAAAAATAGCACAATGCTAAACAGAAAAATGAAGCTATTATAAGACTCAGGTCCCATCACACAATGAACGCAGTCGAGGATAGAGTTTTCCCTTATAATAGCCAAATATGCTTGATATGCGAAATTTCATCTTTTATTAGTACTATAAGTAAAGAAATCAACTTCAAATATAAATGTATCAATCATAGGCGGCGTAGGTACAATTATATTACGTCGCCATATATATTTACAACTAAAACCGTAAAAATCGTATTGGAAATTGGGTTTTTTATTTTATGAAATGAGTTAAGGTATTATTCTCACCGATTTTGAGACACACTAGCAAGTGCCTTAGGATCACACCAACGTGCAACCCTTTGGAAGCGGCAGGGCAGGCCATCCGTCGATGAATAATTATACCATAAACTATATGTTAGTCGGTTCTATCGAATCTCCAAAATAGGTCAGTATATCGACCACTCTAGAGCCACTAGGGACTCAAATCATATCCGAGCCTTTCAATTGGCCCGAATTCCGAGGTACCTCGCTTTTCATCAAATAATATGCAACATCCACATGAGTAAACAGTCTGGGCTCCATACCATGGCATTACTTGTAGCTAGAACTAACATATATCCATTTCCCTGCAGTCACTATACCATTTTTGGTTCATACCAGGGGTGTGAAGCTCGCAAATTAACGCTACACAAAGCTATGCTAATTAAAATTGTGCTTTGATCATCAATCACAAGACTCTGATTTTCAACAAAAGCCTTGATCATTTGCATCTTAGAATTCCACAATGTCATTCCATATTGTACCATTGATTTCCACCAATATATAACCTCTAAGCTCGTACGTCTCAGAGAAGGGTGTGATGCAAGAGAATAAATTCTCCGCCACCAAATAGATATATATTTAGCAGAGATCAATGTATGCAGTGTAAAGGAATACAATGTCAAATACACTATCCATTTACAAGTCCATTCTGGGTTTGAACGAAATCGGAGGCACCTTATTCCTCGTTCCATATGTCCAATACAGGAGAGAGGCCCTCGCATCTCCCAGTACGACTGGACGATTACAACTTTCTACCTTGTCTTGGGTGTACATCCCAATCAAGACATCAGTAATCATCCAAACGATGTGAAGATCTCCGGTCTTCAACCACTGTCTTCATATCATCGACATTTAGTCGATGTATTAGTTATTCAGAATGGGTTAAACCCGGTCTATCCAAATAACTCGCGTATCTTAAAATCAAATGTTATAAAAACACATCATATGCCTCATTCCAATTCAGAATATCCACCTCGTTAGAGAAAGGTTCCCATTAATTTTATCAATGATAAATTCTTTTAAATTTTCTCTATAATCTTCCTTTTGATATCGTTTACAAAAGATTTTATTTTGTGCTTTAAAAATTCTAAACCAAATTATGGTTTATAAAACTAGTCGGAATTATCGCCTTATCGAAGTAATCATTTATTTTATCTTTCCAATCCCAACCTATTCATCCCTTGGAGCAAAACTAGTAGTACTCCATATCTAACACCCACTATATTTTCGGGAAATTTAATTACCATTTCACGTTCAAATCTAATTAAAAATTTAACTGTCACCTGGAGTAAAACTGGTGGTACACCATACTCGACCATTCCTCAAATTTGGCAAATTTAATTACCACATTAACTTTTCAATCTAATTAAAGATTCATTTAAAACTCCGCTTAGTTTTAATCTCCAAAAATCATTATTTAATGATTATTCAAATTTAGGAAATAAATCCCCTCTTTAAAAGGGATAAAGAACGAATGCCATTTAAAACAAAGTTCATGATAAACCCAAATCATCTTCCATTAACTATGGAATCTTCACGGAAAACAAATCAATAGATAATCAATATAAATTTCCGTATCAAATCAATACTATAAATGAATAGCGGCGAAGCCTTTTAAATTCCCTGTAGAGTAATGGCCTTCCTTTGCAGGAGCTCATCTCGATTATTACCAAATCGAATTCCATCCATTTCCAATCTAATATATTAAATTGGAAAACTTTACTTTCAAAAAAAATTCCATTAAATCTTAATGAAAATAATTATAAATTCCAAATTATCTCTTCACTGTTAATTGGATTAAAGAACAAATATTATTTAAAACACTGTTCATGATAAACCCAAAAATCCAATTTCAGTTCAATTCAAATTGAATATTAATTAATTGGTAAACTTCTCTAAATATTATTTAAAAGATTTATTCTTTTCTCATCGGGGTTTAAGAACAGTGTTATTCAAGACACATTCACGACAAACCCAAAATCCAATTTGATATTAAATACAAGGCTCTAAATAAAAATTATATCGACTTATATTCAATAAAACTAACGGATATCGTATTGGGAATAACAATATCTATATCTTCCAAATTCCCACAACAATATTCGTATATTCACGGAATCCAATATTGAAATATTCCGAAGATTATTTCCATTTAAATCCATTCCGACTCATACGTTGGAATTCCTGGTTATTTCAAAACTATTTACATATCCAATTTATTTATTTAAAAACATTAGACTTTTATACTAGTTAATAACTAGTTCATTTCGATAAAAATATCATTTATCTTTTCAAAACTTGGAATTTTTCATCCAAAATCTTTCCAAACCATTAATTGATTTTACACAATTTTTCCGTATTTTTAATATTTTCATCAAGGCCCTTACAGTCGGTTTCCAATAACGGCCACCGAACTACATCCATAGCGACCTTTTCTAAAATTATTTGGACGTATCTCAAAATATAACTGTTAGATTTCAAGTATCTTATATTCATTGGAAAGCTTTTTTCAATACGAAACCAATGGTTTTGGTTTTAGGAGAATCCGACGGTCGGGTCTCCCTTTACATCAATTTGAAGTGAATGTTTGAAATTCGCAAACGGTCGCTGCGTGGCGCGTTCTATCAGGCCATTATATATATATATATATATATATATATATATATATCGCGTCGATTTCTATTTAAAATGTATTTTATAAATCGTTTATAAAATTGTTTTAAAACGATTTCAACTTCATTTTCAATTTTAAATCAAAATTGAATATTCCATATCATTATAATATTAAAATGATAATATTTTCAAAATATCTGATATTGAAATCAAATATTTTCGATATTCATTATAAAATGAATGAAATCGATATAAAAATCTGTTCGAGTTAAAATGCCGCAAATCTACTTAACTCGTCTCCATTCACATTGATATTTTCGTGTCCATCCAAAATCGGACATCAAAACCATATTTTTAATTATTCACTGAATATTATTTTAAAAATATTCGTTATTTTAAAATATTCTTTATTTAACATATTCTTTATTTTAAAATATACTTTATTTTTGAATCGGAATACGACCCAATCAGTTACCAGATAATTTAATTTATATGGATTTCATACATCGCATGTATTCAACCATAATGATAAAAAATCATCAACCATTCAAACATCATTCAATGTGCAATTTACAACTGTATGAGCATTAAAATAAATAAATAACACTCATCACGGCCTGTTAACCAATCAATTGACATACCACTAAATATTGGGATTAATGTGTGTCAAATGTCATCCTAATACCCGTCTGGGGTTTTCAAACAACAAATACTATTTATTATTTGTGCAGTTGGGCGATGTATAAAATTTATCGTCCCAATCAATGTCAGATAAATAGGTGTACATAAACAAGTCGTTCGACTTGTAAATGAATATTTATTCTAGTTTTTCTTCTGAAAATTTTATATATATTTTATATAAATAATTTATGTATTTCAGTTTCAGAAAAATTCGACATTATAACGGCACGGTATTAGAACGGGAATAATGTCTAGCATTGTCCCTCTCCTGATACTGGCTCGCGCCATATGCAACAATCAATCAATCCAATATTACCATAATACAATTAATTTTTCCACAACACACTCATATCACACAAATCATCCAAGGTTTGTACAAAGTAGTGTCAGGAGCTGCAACCTAGGATATAATGATGTAACAAAAATGATTTGAGTGAGAGAGTTCTCACCTTTGGTTTCCACTACGCTAGTCTTTAATTTACGGTTTTGGTACCGTTTGGATTTAAATTTGCACCAAATTCAAACAAGCTCCAAATTGGACCCAGTTGCTCTTGTTGTGAAGCTCTCGACTCCACAATCGCAACGGATCCAGTTTCATGCAAATTAGAGTTAGTAGCAAAAAGTTATTAACTTTTAAACTTTAATTATAGAATTTAAATAATTAATTAAAATAAATTAACTAATTACCTTTCAAAGATCGTTCAATGTTTCCATCACCTATGCAGCCTCGCCGCCGCCACGTCGGACCTCCAGACCGTCGGCCAACCACCTGGCCGACCTCCTCCTTGCGTCGCGCGCCTCCAACCGCCGCCGCCACCCCCAATTCGACGCCGGCGGCTCCAATTTCCCAAAACACCCAAACTGACGTCGATGCCAATTCCGACGCCGTCTGGCCACCTGACGATCCCGGACAACAGGTGTAACACCCCACCTCCAATAAGGTCACTCGCAAAGGGAATGCCTAAACTTTGGTGGAGCGTTTTTAGTAGACAGAACAGAAATTTACAAGACAGATAAAGTAGTACTTGAAAAATTTATAACTTTATTACAACAGAAACAGAAATGAGTTTAGTTACATCTTTCAAAATCACTATATCGGAATTCAAGTACATAAGTATCGGTCTTGTACAAAAGCCTTCAGAATGCATAGTTTTTAAATCCATAATCCCCAATATAAACTGCCATGGAATAATAGAGCCAAAACCAAGCAATACTTCAAACACTTCCAGCAGAGAGAATCTGAATCATGCTCCTAAGTTTCCACCCTGAAAACCCGGGGGGACGGAAAGAAAAGAGGCGAAACAAACTAGGTCAGACATAAGTCTGGCGAGTCCAGTGACTTTCAGCATATAAACAGATAATAGTAATCATGACATGTAAATAAAACTGGATGAGAGATAACCATAACAGAAATAGCAGGTTAACAGAAGAAACGGAATGATATAGGCTAAGCTAAGCTTCTTACTTTGTTTTTACTTCTCTACACTAATACTAATATAATAGGATTAGGTGTTACCCTAATGTCTAAGATGAAACAGAAATGGAAATAGAATAATATCTACAGAAATAGAATACTGCTAATGGGCCTTTACCACCCGAACAGAGGCAGACAGTACAGAATGCTAATAATGGGCTTTTACTGTAGTGACCCAAAAATCCGGTCCAATTTGAGCTGACTAAATAACACAAGTCCAACCCCAAATTGCACTTGAAATTCAAGAAACTAATAGAAAGAAGATAGAGGGTGAGGATAGATAAGGTAGAACTAGTAGAATAGAAGAAAAAGAAGAACATTATCATCAGAGTAAACACGAATCTCACAGCGGAACGAATAAAATATAATATAATTTTTGAAATACAAACAGTTATATATACAATAGCACTTATCAGAGTGCAGCACGTACAATAACCGCGGAAATAATAATAGCTACAGAATCATGAAGCCTCCTGCTCCAAGCTCTCCAAGTGTATCTGTAAAATCCCGACTACTTGACTGCCCGTACAAATTTAGGCACCCAAGAGTTTAGGGAAAACAACAAAGTAAACTCCGGGTCAGTCATGGGACTGGTGTGAGTAAAATAGTTTAACACATTTTAACATATATATGATATCTGATAAGACCACGCCGTGAATACGGAACGGGTTTTTCCCTTATGAGAATCCAACATCTTTGACAAGCAATATCATTCTGATATTATAATAATGTCTAAGTACAAATATATATCAATCTAGCAGAAACGCTTTCATCTCACGTTCTACATATATAATATACAATCAAAACCGCGGGTGCGTATTGGATGATTGGATTTCCAACTCTGACAAGGTATGGAACCACCTTCCGATCAGTGTACTCTAGGAACGATACACTGGAGTTCAACAAGAACATCTTGCAACTCAGCCACACATGACCGACCACTCATTTCGCTTGAGTGTATCGAATGTACATCACCAACGGTTGGGATCAGCAACCGTTCCCGTATATATATATGGGACAGCATTGATAGATTAAAGAAGCAAATGAATATTCTCTAGATAGGTGATTATACACCCTACTTCGGTGCGACCGACTTAGCCATGCTGCCTGCCCGATTTCTGTCATTTACCGGATGTGAGGCTAGAAGCTACGCTTACTTTCCATTCATTTATAACACGATCACTTTGAATGCCACATTATTAGATCCGTAAATCATTAGTTGGTTTATACAAATATCCTGGATGTTATGCTAAGGGATAAATCCGTTGCAACCATATATATTTATACAGACCAACCCATTCGATCATTGGAAATACTTTGTCAGACATTCGTCCATTTACGTTGGTTCTGGGACTGAACGAAACCGAAGGCACTATTCAGTACATCCATCTTAGTCCATTGTTATCTAAGATTTATACAACAGCCCTTGCGCTTTAATCCGTCTTCAATATATTCAGCATATATGATTCGCAACACTTATGCCAATACAGAGTGGTTCTTTGGATAATAATCCAACCGGTCTCTCCATATTAACAACGTTAAAATGGTCAAAACATTGATAGTCTGTGATTTAACTATCAAAGAAAAACTCGTGTGCAAACAACAATATTATTTCCAGATGGAAATTATATCAACCAATCATCATTTAACATTTATCTCTTTAGTTCATTAATTTACTTATCTCCTGTTTCCATATATTCAACCTTCCTTATTTTCTAATTTTAGAAAATATACTTTATTAACAATAGAAAACATTTCCATTTCCTATTTCCTATATTAGAAAACATTTCTGATTTCTTATTTGGAAAACATTTCCAAAGTTCCTTCATTGGATTTAAATAGATGTTTTAAATAAACATCGCTATGCCAACTCAAACTATTTACTGAATTCACTTAACCATCATTCACTATCAAACCTTACCATTACTTAGTTAAGAAGGAAGTCAATCAAGTTGGGGTATAATTACCTCTCAGACCTTAACTGAACAACGTTATAACTTTGAAATAGTAACAGTTTATCTTTTAAACCTTTAACAACTTCTTTACGTAACCCTCGGATTCAATTTACGAATCCACTTCTTTATTGAAAACATTGATTATAATGATAACGTTATAATCCCTACTTTCGAAATATCTAACTTCAACTATAACCTTTATTCTTTAATTCGAATAATTAAACCTAACCCTACATTATTAGTGTATACTCTTGATTTAAAAACCGGAAAGTAAATATTACTTTCCCGAATTCGATGTAATTGAATTCGACGTATAATTCTCTTTCGAGTAATCTCTATTTGATTAACTCTTCTTCGAATAACCTATATTCGATTATCTCTCTTCGAATAACTTATATTCGAAATCTCTCTCTTTCGAATAAACTATATTCGATCTCTTTCTTTCGAATACACTATATTCGATAATCTCCTTTCGATTAAACTAATCGATAGCTCCTTCCGATTAAACTATAATCGATAACTCCTTTAACTCTATTCGAATAACCTATATTTGACTAACTCCTTTAACTTAACTCATTTGGATTAACCCAGTTTGATTAACTTATCTTGACTAACTTAACTTAATTAACTCGACTTATTTAACTCCACTAGATTAACTCCTGTCGAATAACTAATATTCGATAACTCTATTTAACTCTGTTTAACTCTATTCAACTCCATTCGAATAACTAATATTCGATAACTCTATTTAACTCCATTCGCTTAACTCTATTTAACTCCATTCGCTTAACTCTAGATCGCAGCGATCACAATGGTTACTGTAACAACCCGAATCTTTAGCAACGTGTTAAGACAAGAATCAAGGCAGAATTAAATTATAAAATCTGAATCAGGATAAACGGGTTGCGCCATTGCGTTCGTCTTGGAAAAATACGCGAAATAGAGTCCGAAATTTCATAAATCGGAGTCCGTATGAAGAAGATATGGACGAACGAAGTTAGGCAGAAAAACCGAAAGCAAGCCAGAATGCACTGGCGCACTTGTGAAGTGCGCCAGCACAAAAATACACTGGCGCACTTGGGAAGTGCGCCTGTGTCGAGCCAGAAACCAGCACAGCCTTCTGGCTTGACCCTGGCTGGCCTGGTGCACCTGTTTTGGCCCTTGGTCTTGTTTTGGAGGCTTGTGACAATTTTTGAGGGCTGGGATCTATCCTAGGGTTAATCTAACAGCCTAAACTACCCCTAATCTCTATAAAAAGACCCCTAACCTATCCTAAACCCTCATTAATTGATCCTACAACTAAACTATGCCATAATTTCTAGTGATCATGGCCTCCACTCAAAACCCTAGCCTCCATCCTCTTGCCAAAATGCTATCTTCATTTCTATGAGAGGTTTCATGATCATGAGAGTATTAGAGAGTCCCTATGTTAGTATGAGAGCTCCTCAAGTTGATTTCAAGGCAAAAGTTTTGGTCTTTGTTCATAAAGATGGTGTATTTGTTGATTTGGAGCATCCATCGTTGGGTTTTTGGATGATGGCATGCATAAGCTTCATCACAAGCTTTAGTTTAATCGATTTAGGCCTTCATAGCAATGTAAGCCATTTCCCTACTCTTAGATATTAACTATGAAGTTAAATGTTCATGTTGCAAGTTTGGGTTTGATCATTGAGTATGATACATGCTATCATGTCATGCAAGTTTATGAAGTCATTATCTTGATCTTGTGAGCAAAAAGCCACAACCTTTATGTTGAAATGTTGCATTATGCAACATGAGAATCTTCATAATCATTATGTCAACTTGCATATGAAGTCATAATCCTTATATGATGATATATGCGAGTTTCTAGCCATCATTCCATGTCTTTTGTCACCATGATTCGCTTATGTACCAAGTTTGGGTTTATGCATGTTTTTGAGGCTTAAGAATGTAACATGCAAGCTAATGAACACATTTGTGCCTCATTTGCCACCATGATTAACTTGTGGCTTAATACCCATTTTTGTCATTCCTTTTCCAAGTCTCTTCTTTTAATCCATCACGTTGTTGCGAACGTATATGCTAGTTTAAAAAGCGTTGGGGTCACATTATGGGGAATCATAATGACATGAATATGACTTGGGTAAATGGGTACAAACATGACAACATGTAACGTTAAATATGACATGTGTTTATACTTGAAAACATGACTTGAAATATAACATGGAAGTTGACATGTAAGTATGCATAAAAACATAAGCTTGGGAATTTACCTATTAAGTTAGGTCTACCCAATTGCTTGAAAACTTGACTATGAACATGACACTAGACTAAACATGAAAGTGGCCAACTCGAGGTTGGGTTGAGTTTGCAACGTAAAACTACCCGGAAGCGACAGGCCTAACTAGTGGTTGCAAACAATAAGACCCAATGTGAGAAGTTGGTCATGTTGTGCTTGAACCCGAGGTTAGACCAAGTTGTGGTGTAAAGTTACCCGGAACCGACCGGCTTAACTAGTAACCACAACAAAGTCTAATGTGAGAGGTTGGGGTGCATTAAGTAATTAATGCCACATGATAGGGTTAAGTTAATTTGATTAATGACTCTTAACCAAATATGACATGGGTAAATGGGTTAAGTAAATTGGTTAGGCTAATGATACTTAACAAAACATGACAAGGTTGGGTAGGTTAAGTGATTTGATTTGCCTAATGACGCTTAACCATTTTTATACGACTAGTGGACGGGGATTAAGTTAACCAACACTTAATCAATCCAACATGATAATTTGATAAGGTTAAGTAAGTTTTCTTAATGACACTTAACCATACAAGATGATTAGGGGATGTGGTTAAGTAATTTACACTTAACTAATACGACACGGTAATTAGATGGGGTTAAGTAATCCACACTTAACTAATCTAAACACGGCAATTCGATGGGGTTAAGTTAAACACTTAACCAATTTAAACTCGGTAATTCAATGAGGTTATGTAACCAATACTTAACCAACTTAACGTGACAATTTAATGGGGTTAAGCAACTTATACTTAACCAATTATACATGATGATTTGATGGGGTTAAGTAACTTACACTTAACCAATCTAATACGCGGACCTGATAAGGTTAAGTCACAAGACCTTTTTAGAATATACTTAACAATTATAGTACGATTAGAGGATGGGGTTAAGCCAACCTATACTTAACCAATCCGACTCGATAATTTGATGGGATTAAGATAATCTATGCTTAATCGATCTAGCAAGATAATCCGATAGGATTAAGGTAAGCTAGTACTTGACCAATTTGACTTGATAAGGTTAAATCATGAGCCTCTGGGTACACTTAACCAATTTGTGGGACTAAGTCTTGAACTTAAATACTTAGCCAATCTTTGACGTGATTCGTGGGCGGGTTAAGTCATGGACTTGAATGATAACACTTAACCCAATAGACAAACCCTAGCTAGAAGAACTAGGTAGAAAACCGTGGTTAATCAAGGATAACGGGAAAGGAAGCTAAGTGGTAAACCTTAGTTAAGGGTAACTAAGTAATAATTCTTAGCTAAGGACATAGGACTAATTCTCAAAACGATGAGTAACCTGATACGGTAGGTCATCGCTTAGTATACGAGGGGGAGCAAGTTATCTGACTTGGATAAAAGCTCCAGCGCACTGGGTGCCGAAGTGGAAGCTTCGGGGGTCGTGAGGATATTCTTGGGATCCCTCTGTGGGCTGCCAGGTAATTATACTAGGCCCATGAGAGGTTAAGGTCTGCGTTAGAAGGACCAAGAGTATGCCTTGGTTGCTATGCGAGCAACCTAAAGACTGGGATGGATTAGCGTGGAGTCGACGATTCTAGTTTTTGCCCTGGATAGTGCATCGCCGACTACCTACCATCTTTAGTCAATCGTGTACATGCGGAAAGGCAGGGAACCCCCAACAGACCATGTGCTTGCTATCGAGTCATGGGTGAGGTTGGCCCGTAGGAAAGTGGGCTATAGTGGGGCCGTGGAGTGGTTCTTATACATGATTTTTCTTGGATTGCCTTTCAGTAGTTGAGGGAGGGGTCACGTGGGACCATAGCCACGGGTACAAAAACAGACCTTGATATCTGCATCGGCAGACGATTTAAAGCTCCCGACCGAGTTCCGTATTTCTTGATTTGCCCTGGCACGGAACTCGGATGGCACATTGGGGAACATGTGCATCTAGACATGGAAAACGATTCACGATACATACGTGGGATCAAGGGCGCGGTTGACGGGTGGCGTAATCCCTAGTGGTCCTAGGTGGCCAAAACCCAAACCGAGTCACGGAAACGTTCATTAGGTAGCATAATCCCTAGCGGTCCTAGGTGGCATAAATCCTAAGTGGACGCGCGATAGTTCATGGTAAGGAAACACAACTAGATCAAGGGTTGCAGTCCAAAACAACTTCAAGGATAAACCGTTTACATGGGAAAGCCCGTACAGCCTACGGCAAAGAACTGAACTTATACATGGAAAGAAACATATTAGTTGAGTAACCTATATATGCGGCATATTAGGTTGACATGGACTATTACACGACTTTTGAGTAAGGGTCATTCACGGATAACACGTGATACAATTGGGATACTAGTACGGTAGGTGCAGAGCGGGCATACAGGATAGATACCATGGGACGTTATGCGTGATAGATATCTTGGGATATTATACTTGATAGAAACCTGACGATGTGATGCCTTGTTTCATTTTGACATCGTAATTTATCATGACACTTTAGTTTATCTGAGTTCAGTAGTTCATCCTATTATTTTGATTTAGCTTGTCTATCATGTTATCATGCTCATGTTCATCTCAGTTCCTTATGACAGTTAACTTTACTAGTTTTTATACTAATAGTAGATAGGGCTTACTCAGTCTTTTTGACTGACCCGTTTTGTTTCGCCTCTTTTCTTCCGTTTCCCCACCCCCCAGGTTACAGGGAGGAAATACTGTTGTTTAATTCGGACTTCTCCTGCTTGAAGGTCATCATGGATGGCTTGGACTTTTCTTGGCTATGGCTACTTTACTGTTTTTACTTGGGGAATAATTTATGAAAATGTCTTTATGCTTCTTTACTATTGCAAGACAGGTTTTGATGTACTCTGATGTAAAAGGCTTTAGACCTTATTTATTCATGTTATGAAAGGTTGATTTTACTTCCGCTATTTTATATGTTCTGTCTTGTGATATTTCTGTGCATGTTTACCAATAATGCCCCTCTAAAGCTAGTGCATTCCTTTGCGAGTGACCCTAGCGGAGGCGGGGTGTTACTTTTGGTATCAGAGCAGAAGGTTACCAGACTGGGCAAAAGTTTTTAAAGACCTTCTGAAAACTATTTGAAAATCGTTTACAAAGAAGCATTTTTCAAGAAAATTTTTCTTTTAAAAGAAAAAGGCTATTCCCCAAAGGCCATTAGCACTATCCTTGTTTCCTTAATTGAATCTCTTTTCCTTTCTTTCCTCCATCTATAGTCACAGTGGCTTTAACTACGACTAGTCTTTTCTATCTACGAAAGTGCTTTCCATGCGATGGAGGTGGTTCTCGAGAGACCATTGGTCGCGTTATAAGAAAGGATAGTGAGGAAGAGGATAAAGGATACGAGTTTAAGGATGAGCAACTTGTTGGTATGGCTCAACCCAGAATGAGAGAGAAGGATGAACAATGAAACCCATGACGAGAGAGTACCTTTGGCATGGTAAAACGGGACGGATAGTTAAGTATTATGGGAAAAGGACAAGATCATCGGGAGGGCAGCAGTATGCTCTCATTTCTGGGGTACCTCGGAAGGAGGGTGACGATCTTGTTAAAGGTTTAGCTTTTCTTCTCTATCATCCCGTTAGGACTTTGTTTTGATCATCGTATCATTTAAGTCTGCTTCGATAGTTGAGTCTCTGCACCTTAAGTACTAGCGTAATAGAGAATCCCATTTTTGTCTCAAAGTCCTATTGGAGAATCAGTCCATTTATACAAGACTTGTTTGGATTTGGGAATGTCTATGCCAAGTGTTGAGTTTGGAAATAATGCTTATGTTTATAAGCTATGGATGGATTCTAGGGATGAAGTGGTTATCCAGTAGGAGATGCCACTCTCGGTTTTGATAGGAGGGTAGTTAGACCTTTTGACTAGCCTTGGTAATACCCTCGAAGTATCGTGTAACCATTTTGAGGTTCTGTCATGACTAGTTACTTAGAATCCCTTGATGCCTTTATTGGAAATTTGAAGCCCGATCGAGTGGTGTTCGCCGATAAGATGGACGGTTTACTTCATTTATGCATGGGTTACAGAGATCACCCTAGTAAGTGCGCTTGATAACCTGGTTGACATCTGTTTACTTTCAAGAGAAAGTTCTTCTACATGGAATACCTTATAGTATATAAACGAGATCCAAGATTCACTAGTGAATTTTGGAAAGCTTGCATGAGATCATGAGTACGCAGTCATGTTTGCGTCAAGTATTTTAGAAAAAGGATAAATGCAAGTGGAACGAGAGGCGACGAAGGAATGAGTTCCAGCTCATGTTATGGAAACAGGAAATAAGAAGCTACGAAATCGCAAAGACGGTCAAGGCACAATGGAATTGAGTTCAAGGAAATACGACTTTTATGGTCAAAGACTAGATACGCGCATGATATCTCTTTTTGGGAGTATATCGTTGATCCCTGTTTTCTGTAGAGCTTACTTGTAGGCTATCTTTTGTGGACATCCTCTTGGTCCTATTTTCTGTTACAAACCCCATAAGGAGTTTGTCTTGTTTATCTTCTCGACCCTATTTCAGGGAATCCTAGGTAGAACCCTATGGATGTATACATGTATTTGAAACATGTTATGATTGATATGGTTGCAAGTGGTTGCAAGTGGTTGCTCGTGGATGCGCGAGTACACATTAGATACTAGCTCGACTCGGTCACATTTCATATTGCATATGCACGAGTATTTATACTTGTTTATGGATGAAATCGAATGTATTATCATGCGGTTGTTGCATATGAATGAATGATTGTGCACGCATATAGTACCTATATGGCTAGGACTATTTGCATACATGTTGGATTCATGGCACTATACATATTTTGCATTAGAAAGATTATTCAGGCCTGATCATTAGCATTAGCTAAGGAACATGTACACACACGTTTTGCATATATTCATACAGCATTAGAAATCATCTAAGGACAATGGTTGCTTGTGGATGATGTTTTGAGTAGATGGATGACGGATGGTAGGATACGTTCTTCCTAACTTGGAGATTTCGGGGACGAAATCCTTTAAGTTGGGGAGGATGTAACAACCCGAATCTTTAGCAACGTGTTAAGACAAGAATCAAGGCAGAATTAAATTATAAAATCTGAATCAGGATAAACGGGCTGCGCCATTGCGTTCGTCTCGGAAAAATACGCGAAATAGAGTCCGAAATTTTGTAAATCGGAGTCCGTATGAAGAAGATATGGACGAACGAAGTTAGGCAGAAAAACCGAAAGTAAGCCAGAATGCACTGGCGCACTTGTGAAGTGCGCTAGCACAAAAATACACTGGCGCACTTGGGTAGTGCGCCCGTGTCGAGCCAGAAACCTGCACAGCCTTCTGGCTTGACCCTGGCTGGCCTGGTGCACCTGTTTTGGCCCTTGGTCTTGTTTTGGAGGCTTGTGACGATTTTTGAGGGCTGGGATCTATCCTAGGGTTAATCTAACGGCCTAAACTACCCCTAATCTCTATAAAAAGACCCCTAACCTAGCCTAAACCCTCATTAATTGATCCTACAACTAAACTATGCCGAAATTTCTAGTGATCATGGCCTCCACTCAAAACCCTGGCCTCCATCCTCTTGCCAAAATGCTATCTTCATTTCTATGAGAGGTTTCATGATCATGAGAGTATTAGAGAGTCCCTATGTTAGTATGAGAGCTCCTCAAGTTGATTTCAAGGCAAAAGTTTTGGTCTTTGTTCATAAAGATGGTGTATTTGTTGATTTGGAGCATCCATCTTTGGGTTTTTGGATGATGGCATGCATAAGCTTCATCACAAGCTTAAGTTTAATCGATTTAGGCCTTCATAGCAATGTAAGCCCTTTCCCTACTCTTAGATATTAACTATGAAGTTAAATGTTCATGTTGCAAGTTTGGGTTTGATCATTGAGTATGATACATGCTATCATGTCATGCAAGTTTATGAAGTCATTATCTTGATCTTGTGAGCAAAAAGCCACAACCTTTATGTTGAAATGTTGCATTATGCAACATGAGAATCTTCATAATCATTATGTCAACTTGCATATGAAGTCATAATCCTTATATGATGATATATGCGAGTTTCTAGCCATCATTCCATGTCTTTTGTCACCATGATTCGCTTATGTACCAAGTTTGGGTTTATGCATGTTTTTTAGGCTTAAGAATGTAACATGCAAGCTAATGAACACATTTGTGCCTCATTTGCCACCATGATTAACTTGTGGCTTAATACCCATTTTTGTCATTCCTTTGCCAAGTCTCTTCTTTTAATCCATCACGTTGTTGCGAACGTATATGCTAGTTTAAAAAGCGTTGGGGTCACATTATGGGGAATCATAATGACATGAATATGACTTGGGTAAATGGGTATAAACATGACAACATGTAACGTTAAATATGACATGTGTTTATACTTGAAAACATGACTTGAAATATAACATGGAAGTTGACATGTAAGTATGCATAAAAGCATAAGCTTGGGAATTTACCTATTAAGTTAGGTCTACCCATTGGGAATTTACCTATTAAGTTAGGTCTACCCAATTTCTTGAAAACTTGACTATGAACATGACACTAGACTAAACATGAAAGTGGCCAACTCGAGGTTGGGGTGAGTTTGCAACGTAAAACTACCCGGAACCGACTGGCCTAACTAGTGGTTGCAAACAATAAGACCCAATGTGAGAAGTTGGTCATGTTGTGCTTGAACCCGAGGTTAGACCAAGTTGTGGTGTAAAGCTACCCGGAACCGACCGGCTTAACTAGTAACCACAACAAAGTCTAATGTGAGAGGTTGGGGTGCATTAAGTAATTAATGCCACATGATTGGGTTAAGTTAATTTGATTAATGACTCTTAACCAAATATGACATGGGTAAATGGGTTAAGTAAATTGGTTAGGCTAATGATACTTAACAAAACATGACAAGGTTGGGTAGGTTAAGTGATTTGATTTGCCTAATGACGCTTAACCATTTTTATACGACTAGTGGACGGGGATTAAGTTAACCAACACTTAATCAATCCAACATGATAATTTGACAAGGTTAAGTAAGTTTTCTTAATGACACTTAACCATACAAGATGATTAGGGGATGGGGTTAAGTAATTTACACTTAACTAATCCGACACGGTAATTAGATGGGGTTAAGTAATCCACACTTAACTAATCTAAACACGGCAATTCGATGGGGTTAAGTTAAACACTTAACCAATTTAACCTCGGTAATTCAATGAGGTTAAGTAACCAATACTTAACCAACTTAACGTGACAATTTAATGGGGTTAAGCAACTTATACTTAACCAATTATACATGATGATTTGATGGGGTTAAGTAACTTACACTTAACCAATCTAATACGCGGACCTGATAAGGTTAAGTCACAAGACCTTTTTAGAATATACTTAACCATTATAGTACGATTAGAGGATGGGGGTTAAGCCAACCTGTACTTAACCAATCCGACTCGATAATTTGATGGGATTAAGATAATCTATGCTTAATCGATCTAGCAAGATAATCCGATAGGATTAAGATAAGCTAGTACTTGACCAATTTTACTTGATAAGGTTAAGTCATGAGCCTCTGGGTACACTTAACCAACTTGTGGGACTAAGTCTTGAACTTAAATACTTAGCCAATCTTTGACGTGATTCGTGGGCGGGTTAAGTCATGGACTTGAATGATAACACTTAACCCAATAGACAAACCCTAGCTAGAAGAACTAGGTAGAAAACCGTGGTTAATCAAGGATAACGGGAAAGGAAGCTAAGTGGTAAACCTTAGTTAAGGGTAACTAAGTAATAATTCTTAGCTAAGGACATAGGACTAATTCTCAAAACGATGAGTAACCCGATACGGTAGGTCATCGCTTAGTATACGAGGGGGAGCAAGTTATCTGACTTGGATAAAAGCTCCAGCGCACTGGGTGCCGAAGTGGAAGCTTCGGGGGACGTGAGGATATTCTTGGGATCCCTCTGTGGGCTGCCAAGTAATTATACTAGGCCCATGAGAGGTTAAGGTCTACGTTAGAAGGACCAAGAGTATGTCTTGGTTGCTATGCGAGCAACCTAAAGACTGGGATGGATTAGCGTGGAGTCGACGATTCTTGTTTTTGCCCTGGATAGCGCATCGCCGACTACCTACCATCTTTAGTCAATCGTGTACGTGCGGAAAGGCAGGGAACCCCCAACAAACCATGTGCTTGCTATCGAGTCATGGGTGAGGTTGGCCCGTAGGAAAGTGGGCTATAGTGGGGCCGTGGAGTGGTTCTTATACATGATTTTTCTTGGATTGCCTTTCAGTAGTTGAGGGAGGGGACACGTGGGACCATAGCCACGGGTAGAAAAACAGACCTTGATATCTACATCGGCAGACGATTTAAAGCTCCCGACCGAGTTCCGTATTTCTTGATTTGCCCTGGCACGGAACTCGGATGGCACATTGGGGAACATGTGCATCTAGACATGGAAAACGATTCACGATACATACATGGGATCAAGGGCGCGGTTGACGGGTGGCATAATCCCTAGTGGTCCTAGGTGGCCAAAACCCAAACCGAGACACGGAAACGTTCATTAGGTAGCATAATCCCTAGCGGTCCTAGGTGGCATAAATCCTAAGTGGACGCGCGATAGTTCATGGTAAGGAAACACAACTAGATCAAGGGTTGCAGTCCAAAACAACTTCAAGGATAAACCGTTTACATGGGAAAGTCCGTACAGCCTACGGCAAAGAACTGAACTTATACATGGAAAGAAACATATGAGTTGAGTAACCTATATATGCGGCATATTAGGTTGACATGGACCATTACGCGACTTTTGAGTAAGGGTCATTCACGGATAACACGTGATACAATTGGGATACTAGTACGGTAGGTGCAGAGCGGGCATACAGGATAGATACCATGGGACGTTATGCGTGATAGATATCTTGGGATATTATACTTGATAGAAACCTGACGATGTGATGCCTTGTTTCATTTTGACATCGTAATTTATCATGAAACTTTAGTTTATCTGAGTTCAGTAGTTCATCCTGTTATTTTGATTTAGCTTGTCTATCTTGTTATCATGCTCATGTTCATCTCAGTTACTCATGACAGTTAACTTTACTAGTTTTTATACTAATAGTAGATAGGGCTTACTCAGTCTTTTTGACTGACCCGTTTTGTTTCGCCTCTTTTCTTCCGTTCCCCCTCAGGTTACAGGGAGGAAATACTGTTGTTTAGTTCGGACTTCTCCTGCTTGAAGGCCATCATGGATGGCTTGGACTTTTCTTGGCTATGGCTACTTTACTGTTTTTACTTGGGGAATAATTTATGAAAATGTCTTTATGCTTCTTTGCTATTGCAAGACAGGTTTTGATGTACTCTGATGTAAAAGGCTTTAGAACTTATTTATTCATGTTATGAAAGGTTGATTTTACTTCCGCTATTTTATATGTTCTGTCTTGTGATATTTCTGTGCATGTTTACCAATAATGCCCCTCTAAAGCTAGTGCATTCCTTTGCGAGTGACCCTAGCGGAGGCGGGGTGTTATAGTTACGCCTGATTCCCTCAGGAAACATCCGACCGCTTTAGGCTATCTGCAGCCCTGCGAATTACGCTAGCGGTCGTACTAAATGGCATCTCATTTGGATTAACTCTAATTGTTCAATTCTAACTGTTTAACTCTAACTGGTTAACTCTAACTGATTAGCTCTATGGAGTTACTCTACTGATTAACTCTACTGTTTAACTCTAACTGGATAATTCTAATCGATTAACTCTATTTGACTAACTCGACTCGACTAACCCCTTTCGAATAACGTATTCGATTAACTAACTTCGAATACCCAATTCAATTAACTAACTTTGAATACCCTATTCGATTAACTAACATCGAATACCATATTCGATTAACTAACATCGAATACCATATTCGATTAACTAACATCGAATACCATATTCGATTAACTAACATCAAATACCATATTCGATTAACTAACATCAAATACCATATTCGATTAACTAACATCGAATACCATATTCGATTAACTAACATCGAATACCATATTCGATTTCTCCTTTGTGATAACGTTTATTCAATTAAAAAGATCCCCTTTTTAACAACGTTTATTAATTTATAAAGATTCACTTTTTAGTAACGGTTCTTCACTTTATAAATGTTCATTTAATAACGGTTACCTTTTTATAACTTCTTATTTCGTTATAAACACATTTCCTTTTTATTAACTCTATTTATTTTCTAAATATTCCCTTTCCAATTCTATTTGTGAATTGTTTACAAATATTTCTTTTTCTATTTTATTCTATTTGCAAATGGTTTGCAAATATTCCCTTTTCAAATTTATTCTATAAAAATATTCTAACTTCTTAAATTTCCAGGAAAATTCGCCATAACCTCCTTTGTATCGGGAGTATCGGGAAAATCCCCAAACCCGCCACACAGGCCTTTCCATTCAAAAAGATAATGGTTTGAAATTATTTCCTCTTTGAATATCCCCTATTTATAAATATTCCAATTTATAAATATTTCTTATTTATAAATATTCCACTTATAAATATTTCATTTTCAAATATAACTTTTGAAAATATTCCCTTTTCAAATTTTGGTATGTTACGGTGTTTCAACATATCAAATTACGATGTCCAATATCGTCCATACACACACAATCAACAACAGGTTATAATTCACATCATATATCAAAATATATGAAAAACAATAAAATAACTGTTGAGAAATCCAGTCGGATTCCTCCAACCTGTTTCCCTGCATCCACAGATGTTACACAACATGATTGTCGTCACTATCAGTTCAATATGAATTATTCTGATAAACAGAATCAATATATAACTGTCTTACTGTTCATATTATATATATATATATATAATATTTTCATTTACTGACTAGCAGTTCAATCAACAGTCAACACACAATAAATCAGACAATTTCTAACAGTTCTAAAGATACAACATGAAATTATAAACTGTTCAGAGTTAGTGAGGTTTACTCACATTTGCAGTTCATCGTTAAAGAACGATAAACCGTTATTTGATTTGAATCAAACAGTTTATTTTGCCGTAAATCCAAACGAGCTTGAATCCACTTCCAGTCAGCTTAATTGTGAAGCTCTCGTCCATACGGTCCTAACGTGACCGACCGTTCAGAAAATTGACAACGTATGCTCAAGTTATAACCTTCCAAAGTTTGATCACTTATTGAATAAATAAACATGAATTTTACTTTTAAAACAAAAAGCCTCACACCTTTGATTTTCTTTCCTGGCCCATTAACAACCTTCAGGCCCAATACAAAACAAACCCGCTCAATCATTTCTTCCACAAACCAACGAAATACGCTGCTCCTCCTAATCCAGAAAAACTCATGCCATTACCGATCCTTGATCCCCCTTTTTTTTCCTTCGATATACCATCGTTCTCAAAACCCGGTGCACCATCGACCTTCTCATCTCGAGCTGCTCCTTTCCCTCAACACCATGACAAGCTCGCCGCTTCCTTGCTCATCGCGACTTCACTTCCTGAAACACCCACAGTATAGGAACGACAATGTTTTGCTTCGGATCCCCCAAGAATTTGCACGCATACACGATACCACCCCAAAATCCCAAAACTCCATTCGAATTCTTGATTTAAAACTCAAATCTCACTCGATTTACCAACCCTAGACTAACGCTGTAAAATAGCAGCGAAGCAAGTTAACGTCGAGTTCAACGAAAACTATCCCAAGATGAAGAGAAATGGTTGGTGAATCGGAATATACACATATCCTAATTTATAGGATTTTACTTTGAATTCTTTTGATTTTCAAAGTTATTGTTCTTCACGCTTTGAAAAAAGAGAGTGACGGCCGAATTTTTGAGGAAGTGAATTAGGTTTTAGGGAGGCAAGAGTTGAAAGGCATTTATAGGGCTCAAGTTTTAGATATTTTCCTTAAGATATTTTCAATTTAATATTCATTTATATCGTTTCCATCCTTTTAAAAACCCGTGTGATCACACACGATACCCAAAAATCCCGAAACTGGACATGCAGCTAGAGTTCGACATTACGGTCCCAACGAAACTGGTTTCGTCAAATTCCGACTACGTATGCTCACACAATGTATTTTTAACTGTCAAAATACTGATTGTTTCTCACTCTAAAAATCCGTACTGTCACACAGTGACTCTAAAAATCACGAAACTGGACATCTAACAATAATTTGACACTACGGATCCAACAAAACTTGTTTCGTCGAATTCCGACTTCGTTTGCAAAACCGGCTATTTTTAAAGCTCTGGATGACCCATTTAAATGTATAAATATATTTAAATATAAATAAATTAAATATAAATAAATTTATATTATCGTATATCTTCACATATGATATCGTACAGCTCTAGAATATCATATTAGAATTTACAGCTTGATATTTCAGATTCCAGATTATCTCGATATTCAATTTATATCGAAAATCCTTTTATAATGTAAATAAAGCGTTGCGAATTATAAAGGAAATTCCACAGCGACTTTTCTGAAATTTGATTTGGATGTACATCAAAATCTACACGACGAAATCCCAATTTTTCTCTTCCACTAGAAAGATATACTTCACCAGCTCCACACGTTTCTTGTTTCACAGAAATCCGGCTTAAAACGAATCATGTACATTCAGTTGAAATTCAAATCGCAAACTGCAGCGCCATTTCAAGCTCGTTTTAATTATATTATAAATATACGTTCAAACTGACGTCGATTGAATATATTCGTTATTCAAATTAAATTCTAAACTGAATATATATATTTTGAATTGCCCAGTTCACACCATATCGCCATTTCCTCCAATTTTGATTATTTCAGAATTAAATATATTATTTAATTTATTATTTTAATTAAATATTCACTAAAATTTAATTAACGACGATTAAATTCCCTAAATCACTATTTATATAATTAAATAAATTAATTATAACACCTCTGACAATGCGGGTCATTACATTCTTCCCCACTTAAAATAATTTCGTCCTCGAAATTGCTAAGTTAGAGGACGACCCTATCTATTGGAATTCCTAAGATTTGTTTACCCCTTATTTCTGATTCCAACTGAACCAATTAATATCGACTAAAATATTTATTTCTTTCGACTAACTAAAATTTTCAAAAATTCTGAAAATTTTCTAACACTTTAAATTTTCGAAAATTTTTGCCAGCACCTCCTTTGTACAACCCTATCGGTAAAACTCCAACTCGCCTCTCTAGGCCTCCTCAACCCAAAAGAAAATCAAACAGCCAAGCGGCTTGCCAATTCGGCTCATCAATCCCAAACTCATATCAAATATAAACTGGTACCTTTTTGTCGGGCATATCAACTCTATCACTTCCATATGTTATCAACTCAGCATATACAAGTGTTATCTCAAATCAAATTCCAATCAGTTCATATCCTCAAATCCAAATCGAATTTCATTCGAACCCCAATATCAATTTCCAAATTATTGACTTATCAATTTGGTTCCATTCCAGATTATCTCTAATCCAATTCAATTTCATTTAACTTAGTTCAAGTTAAATCCTAATTTACTTTTACCATTTTCATCTATTTAACTTCATTAGTTAAATTTTAATTTCAGAACTTAAATTCCTGGGTTTCTTTCAAATCAATTTGAAATCATAATACCAATTCAAACCCTTTTGAATTTTCAAACACCTTGTTTTCACAAACGATTTTAAAACAAAATCTTTGGTAGTAATCCGTCACTTAGAACTCAAAAATGAACACTGATGATGTCGCGATTCATCATCAGAATCTATTTTCCAGCTATCGAAGTGAGTTCAATACTATATCACCTTCAGTTTGACAAACGTTTTCAAAATCTCCCCGGAACATAAAATTTCCTTATTTTAATTCCAATCTGATTTAAATTCAGATTTACTTCATCTTATTTCATATACTTTTCTTATATGAATTCTAATAAGTTATTTATAACTATTTCACTTTTATAATCTTACTCGATTATATTAACAACCAACACAACCAATATACTATATCAAAACATACTATGTTGGTTCATCATATTCAAGTGTTTATAGAACTCCTACCGACACAGTGGATCAAACTGATTGACCAAAATTCATAAGCCACTCAACCAATAAATCTCCACAATATAAAACCACTTTATATTAACTAACAAATACGCACTCGTATATATACACTCAAACTCAGTCTAGGATATTACTAATCCCATCTCTACTGAATCACGCCACAGAGCCAACACTTAACCTTAAGCTCCGATACCAACTGTAGTGACCCGAAAATCCGGTCCACTTTGAGCTGACTAAATAACACAAGTCCAACCCCAAATTGCACTTGAAATTCAAGAAACTAATAGAAAGAAGATAGAGGGTGAGGATAGATAAGGTAGAACTAGTAGAATAGAAGAAGAAGAAGAACATTATCATCAGAGTAAACATGAATCTCACAGCGGAACGAATAAAATATAACATAACTTTTGAAATACAAACGGTTATATATACAATAGCACTTATCAGATTGCAGCACTTACAACAACTGCAGAAATAATAATAGCTACAGAATCCTGAAGCCTCCTGCTCCAAGCTCTCCAAGTGTATCTGTAAAATCCCGACTACTTGACTGCCCGTACAAATTTAGGCACCCAAGAGTTTAGGGAAAACAACAAAGTAAACTCCGGGTCAGTCATGGGACTGGTGTGAGTAAAATAGTTTAACATAGTTTAACATATATATGATATCTCATAAGACCACGCCGTGAATACGGAATGGGTTTTTCCCTTGTGAGAATCCAACATCTTTGACAAGCAATATCATTCTGATATTATAATAATGTCTAAGTACAAATATATATCAATCTAGCAGAAACGCTTTCATCTCACGTTCTACATATATAATATGTAATCAAAACCGCGGGTGCATATTGGATGAATGGATTTCCAACTCTGACAAGGTATGGAACCACCTTCCGATCAGTGTACTCTAGGAACGATACACTAGAGTTCAACAAGAACATCTTGCAACTCAGCCACACATGACCGACCACTCATTTCGCTTGAGTGTATCGAATGTACATCACCAACGGTTGGGATCAGCAACCGTTCCCGTATATATATATATGGGATAGCATTGATAGATTAAAGAAGCAAATGAATATTCTCTAGATAGGTGATTATACACCCTACTTCGGTGCAACCGACTTAGCCATGCTGCCTGCCCGATTTCTGTCATTTACCGGATGTGAGGCTAGAAGCTACGCTTACTTTCCATTCATTTATAACACGATCACTTTGAATGCCACATTATCAGATCCATAAATCATTGGCTGGTTTATACAAATATCCTGGATGTTATGCTAAGGGATAAATCCGTTCCAACCATATATATTTATACAGACCAACCCATTCGATCATTGGAAATACTTTGTCAGACATTCGTCCATTTACGTTCGTTCTGGGACTGAACGAAACCGAAGGCACTATTCAGTACATCCATCTTAGACCATTGTTATCTAAGATTTATACAACAGCCCTTGCGCTTTACTCCGTCTTCAATATATTCAGCATATATGATTCGCAACGCTTATGCCAATACAGAGTGGTTCTTTGGATAATAATCCAACCAGTCTCTCCATATTAACAACGTTAAAATGGTCAAAACATTGATAGTCCGTGATTTAACTATCAAAGAAAAACTCGTGTGCAAACAACGATATTATTTCCAGATGGAAATTATATAAACCAATCATTATTTAACATTTATCTCTTTAGTTCATTAATTTACTTATCTCCTGTTTCCATATATTCAACCTTCCTTATTTTCTAATTTTAGAAAATATATTTTATTAACAATGGAAAACATTTCCATTTCCTATTTCCTATATTAGAAAACATTTCTGGTTTCTTATTTGGAAAACATTTCCAAAGTTCCTTCATTGGATTTAAACAGATGTTTTAAATAAACATCGCTATGCCAACTCAAACTATTTACTGAATTCACTTAACCAGCATTCACTATCAAACCTTACCATTCCTTAGTTAAGAAGGAAGTCAATCAAGTTGGGGTATAATTACCTCTCAGACCTTAACTGAACAACGTTATAACTTTGAAATAGTAACAATTTATCTTTTAAACCTTTAACAACTTCATTACATAACCCTCAGATTCAATTTACGAATCCACTTCTTTATTGAAAACATTGATTATAACGATAACGTTATAATCCTACTTTCGAAATATCTGACTTCAACTATAACCTTTATTCTTTAATTCGAATAATTAAACCTAACCCTACTTTATTAGTGTATACTCTTGATTTAAAAACCAGAAAGTAAATATTACTTTCCCGAATTTGATGTAATTGAATTCGACGTATAATTCCCTTTCGAGTAATCTCTATTTGATTAACTCTTCTTCGAATAACCTATATTCGATTATCTCTCTTCTAATAACTTATATTCGAAATCTCTCTCTTTCGAATAAACTATATTCGATCTCTTTCTTTCGAATACACTATATTCGATAATCTCCTTTCGATTAAACTAATCGATAGCTCCTTCCGATTAAACTATAATCGATAACTCCTTTAACTCTATTCGAATAACCTATATTTGACTAACTCCTTTAACTTAACTCATTTGGATTAACCCGGTTTGATTAACTTGTCGTGAATAACTTAACTTAATTAACTCGACTTATTTAACTCCACTAGATTAACTCCTGTCGAATAACTAATATTCGATAACTCTATTTAACTCCGTTTAACTCTATTCAACTCCATTCGAATAACTAATATTCGATAACTCTATTTAACTCCATTCACTTAACTCTATTTAATTCCATTCGCTTAACTCTAGATCGCAGCGATCACAATGGTTACGCCTGATTCCCTCAGGAAACATCCGACCGCTTTAGGCTATCTGCAGCCCTGCGAATTACGCTAGCGGTCGTACTAAATGGCATCACATTTGGATTAATTCTAATTGTTCAATTCTAACTGTTTAACTCTAACTGGTTAACTCTAACTGATTAACTCTACGGAGTTACTCTACTGATTAACTCTACGGTTTAACTCTAACTGGATAATTCTAATCGATTAACTCTATTTGACTAACTCGACTCGACTAACCCCTTTCGAATAACGTATTCGATTAACTAACTTCGAATACCCTATTCGATTAACTAACATCGAATACCCTATTCGATTAACTAACATCGAATACCATATTCGATTAACTAACATCGAATACCATATTCGATTAACTAACATCGAATACCATATTCGAGTAACTAACATCGAATACCATATTCGACTAACTAACATCGAATACCATATTCGATTAACTAATATCGAATACCATATTCGATTAACTAACATCGAATACCATATTCGATTAACTAACATCGAATACCATATTCGATTAACTAACATCGAATACCATATTCGATTTCTCCTTTGTGATAACGTTTATCCAATTAAAAAGATCCCCTTTTTAACGACGTTTATTCATTTATAAAGATTCACTTTTTAGTAACGGTTCTTCACTTTATAAATGTTCATTTAATAACGGTTTCCTTTTTATAACTTCTTATTTCGTTATAAACACATTTCCTTTTTATTAACTCTATTTATTTTCTAAATATTCTCTTTCCAATTCTATTTGTAAATGGTTTACAAATATTTCTTTTTCTAATTTATTCTATTTGCAAATGGTTTGCAAATATTCCCTTTTCAAATTTATTCTATAAAAATATTCTAACTCCTTAAATTTCCGGGAAAATTCGCCATAACCTCCTTTGTATCGGGAGTATCGGGAAAATCCCCAAACCCGCCACACAGGCCTTTCCAGTCAAAAAGATAATGGTTTGAAATTATTTCCTCTTTGAATATTCCCTATTTATAAATATTCCAATTTATAAATATTTCTTATTTATAAATATTCCACTTATAAATATTTCATTTTCAAATATCACTTTTGAAAATATTCCCTTTTCAAATTTTGGTATGTTACGGTGTTTCAACATATCAAATTACGATGTCCAATATCGTCCATACACACACAATCAACAACAGGTTATAATTCACATCATGTATCAAAATATATGAAAAACAATAAAATAACTGTTGAGAAATCCAGTCGGATTCCTCCAACCTGTTTCCCTGCATCCAGAGATGTTACACAACATGATTGTCATCACTATCAGTTCAATATGAATTATTCTGATAAACAGAATCAATATATAACTATCTAACTGTTAATATATTATATATATATATAATATTTTCATTTACTGACTAGCAGTTCAATCAACAGTCAACACACAGTAAATCAGACAATTTCTAACAGTTCTAAAGATACAACATGAAATTATAAACTGTTCAGAGTTAGTGAGGTTTACTCACATTTGCAGTTCATCGTTAAAGAACGATAAACTGTTATTTGATTTGAATCAAATAGTTTATTTCTCCGTAAATCGAAACGAGCTCGAATCCACTTCCAGTCAGCTTCATTGTGAAGCTCTCGTCCATACGGCCCTAACGTGACTGACCGTTCAGAAAACTGACAACGTATGCTCAAGTTATAACCTTCCAAAGTTTGAACACTTATGGAATAAATAAACTTGAATTTTACTTTTTTTTTAAAAAAAGCCTCACCCCTTTGATTTTCTTTCCTGGCCCGTTAACAACCTTCAGGCCCAATACAAAACAAACTCGCTCAATCATTTCTTCCTCAAACCAACGAAATACGCTGCTCCTCCTAATCCAGAAAAACACATGCCATTACCGATCCTTGATCCACCTTTTTTTGCTTCGATATACCATCGTTCTCAAAACCTGGTGCACCATCGACCTTCTCATCTCGAGTTGCTCCTTTCCCTCACCACCATGACAAGCTCGCCGCTTCCTTGCTCATCGCGACTTCACTGCCTGAAACACCCACAGTATAGGCGCGACAATGTTTTGCTTCGGATCCCCCAAGACTTTGCACGCATACACGATACCACCCCAAAATCCCAAAACTCCATTCGAATTCTTGATTTAAAACTCAAATCTCACTCGATTTACCAACCCTAGACTAACGCTGTAAAATAGCAGCGAAGCAAGTTAACGTCTAGTTCAACGAAAACTATCCCAAGATGAAGAGAAATGGTTGGTGAATCGGAATATACACATATCCTAATTTATAGGATTTTACTTTGAATTCTTTTGATTTTCAAAGTTATTGTTCTTCACGCTTTGAACAAAGAGAGTGACGGCCGAATTTTTGAGGAAGTGAATTAGGTTTTAGGGAGGCAAGAGTTGAAGGGTATTTATAGGACTCAAGTTTTAGATATTTTCCCTAAGATATTTTCAATTTAATATTCATTTATATTGTTTCCGTCCTTTTAAAAACCCGTGTGATCACACACGATACCCAAAAATCACAAAACTGGACATGCAGCTAGAGTTCGACATTACGGTCCCAACGAAACTGGTTTCGTCGAATTCCGACTACGTATGCTCACACAATGTATTTTTAACTGTCAAAATACCGATTGTTTCTCACTCTAAAAATCTGTACGGTCACACAGTGACTCTAAAAATCACGAAACTGGACATCTAACAATAATTTGACACTGCGGATCCAACAAAACTTGTTTCGTCGAATTCCGACTTCGTTTGCAAAACCGGCTATTTTTAAAGCTCTGGATGACCCATTTAAATGTATGAATATATTTAAATATAAATAAATTAAATATAAATAAATTTATATTATCGTATATCTTCACATATGATATCGTACAGCTCCAGAATATCATATTAGAATTTACAGCTTGATATTTCAGTTTCCAGATTATCTCGATATTCAATTTATATCGAAAATCCTTTTATAACGTAAATAAAGCGTTGCGAATTATAAAGGAAATTCCACAGTGACTTTTCTGAAATTTGGTTTGGACGTACATCAAAATCTACACGACGAAATCCCAATTTTTCTCTTCCACTAGAAAGATATACTTCACCAGCTCCACACGTTTCTTGTTTCACAGAAATCCAGCTTAAAACGAATCCTGTACATTCAGTTGAAGTTCAAATCGCCAAATCGCGAACTGCAGCGCCATTTCAAGCTCGATTTTAATTATATTATAAATATACGTTCAAACTGACGTCGATTGAATATATTCGTTATTCAAATTAAATTCTAAACTGAATATATATATTTTGAATTGCCCAGTTCACACCATATCGCCATTTCCGCCAATTCTGATTATTTCAGAATTAAATATATTTTTTAATTTATTATTTTAATTAAATATTATCTAAAATTTAATTAACGACGATTAAATTCCCTAAATCACTATTTATATAATTAAATAAATTAATTATAACACCTCTGACAATGCGGGTCATTACATTTACCACCCCAATAGACAGAAGGTACGGAAACAGAATACTAATAATGCGCCTTTACCACCCAACTAATGGGCCTTTACCACCCCAACAGACAGGAGGTATGGAGACAGAATCAGAAACGGAATCCGAGACGGAAACAGAACAATTTCTACAGAAAAAGACTGCTAGTAATGGGCCTTTACCACCCGAACAGAGGAAGACGGTACAGAAACAGAATGCTAATAATGGGCCTTTACCACCCAACTAATGGGCCTTTACCACCCCAACAGACAAAAGTTACGGAAACAGAATCGGAAATGGAATTAGAGACAGAAACAGGATAATCCCTACGGAAACAATGTTAGAATTAGGTGTACACTAGTAATGGGCCTTTACCACCCCAACAGACGGTACCACGCAGAAACAGACAGGTGTTACCACCCAACAGAAATAGACGGTACCAACAGAATCAAACAGAACTAAGTGTACCCTAAGTCCTACCCCCAAGCAATCGGCTCCCTAATACATAAATACCCCGTATCGGCCCCATAGTAGGGGGTACCACTCCCTAAAGTGGCAACCTATTGGCACAGAACTATTTACAGATGTCATGGTGTCTTACATCCTCAGAGCAGACCGGATCCATGCACGCACATGACCCGGTTAGAACGCGCCATCAACACCCCTCGCCATTATCAGAATGAACTGCTTATAATTAGTTCAGTAAGCGTGCCCGGACCCCTACATAGTGTGGGGTCAATGTTTTGATACCAGAAAGGGTTACTGACTAATATGGGTCCCAAACAACAGATGACACAAGTATTTCCCCTACTAACCTTGTGTCCCGAGACTAGCAGATTTCAGATTAACTTGTTTACAAGTTTCAGACAGAGTTCAGATTACTAGTTCACAGATCAGACAATCAATTTAACAATTTTTCAAATTAACAGATAAGATGTACAAATCTAACAGACTTACAGATTGTCTAACTTTGTATTGGGCCTACAGATTCACGAAACGGGTTTATTCGATTCATCAATCCAGTTGGTTTAACACTACCCACCCAACACGTTTTTAGACACCATATTTCTCTTAAATTTGCATTAATTAAATATTAATGCATATACCTCTCACATTAGATCGGTAGCTTGTGGCAGCTGGATGTGCCGGGCGGTTCCGGGCGGACTTTTGCCACAAGCCAGACCTAACCTCGTGTCTACGCATATTTTAGTTATGCCAACGACCTCTCACATTAGACTGACAGTTTACGGTTGCTGGTTAAGCGGGTTGGTTCCGGGGAGGCTTCTACCACAAACAGAGTCTAACCTCGTGTCATAGCCAATTCATTCCAATACATATTATATAAATATCAGACTAATTCTGTTCATTTAACAGATTAAACTTCTTTACAGGTTACAGCAGATTAATCAAATTTCCCTGTTTCACTCAATCTTAGATCGAGTCTATGGATTTTAATACCCAAATTACAATTATTTAGCTTTCAACAGATTAGGCAATTCAACAGATAACAGATCTAGCAGTTTAGGCGATTCAGCAGATAACAGATTTAGTAGATTAGGCAATTCAATAGATTTAGCAGATAACAGATTTAGCAGATTATATATTTCTAAAATTCTATTTACATATCTTGCCTAATCATAAATTAAGCCTAAACTTACATGCCTAAATCATGGTCATAATTCATAATACAACATATGCCCTAATTTTTAGTTAAACTTTGCGCGATACAGAATATTCTCTAAAAGCCCCCAAATCATGATATACCATATGAATTATGCCAAATTATAGCCTTTAATGCCAAATATCCAAAAATCCACTTTTAGGCGTATTCACATTGATAGTTATCCTATTATCATATAGGTCTCTACGCCTAAGTCACATATTCCTTTTTCAAGTCATGAATCGTTACATAAAATTTACACCAATAGTCTAGATCTTTAAATTATAAAATCTCAAAATCAGATCTTAATTTTTATATGCATTATGTCCCCAAGTTTTCAAGTCACATATTATCATACAATGATTCCTCTTCTTCCAAATTACAGTGTATACACAGATCTAGATCTAATTTACAACATATGTCCATTTCTCAAATCAGTCGAAGATCAGTCATGTCCAATTATGCATTATCCATTATTTGTCCCAAAATTTAGCTTTCATGTGTTAATCTCTTATGAGATTTGACGCAGGCTCGTGGTAGCCTGGCTATAAACAAAAAGGAAGAAAAGAGGGAACAGATACAGAACAGTCATAATCAAGATAGATCCACAGAAAAATATGCATAACCTCAGATCCAGATTCACAAAAATGTCAAGATAATTATAAAATTTCACATTTGAAAATAACTGTACTCACAAAAAGGGAATGATTCTTGTATTCTGGAATCTGTATTCTGACACTGAATAGCTCTCCTTTGGCGTAGACTATCGATTAGATTAGAAAATAGTTGTCCTCTTTCAATTCTATTCAGATTGGAAGAAGATGCACTAGTTCTAGTTTTGATTCTAGTAGAGTGGCGACACCATTTTTATTTTCAATTAAAACAGAGGCAGAGTATAGGAAAAATGAAATTTTGTGGAGAGAAAGCTAGGTTTGGGGGTATTTAAATAGCATAGGGGTAACAAATCTGGTCAGAATGGGCGCCTTAATACAGAAAATTGCATATGTCCATGGATTTGGAAATAGGGGGAGGTCGACCCTAAGGTCGACACTGTTTACCCAGGTCGACCCTAGTGTCGACCTGGGTCCTGGGCGGTAATTTTCCCGCCTAGCCGGGGTGTCTGTTTTGAATTTCGAAATCTGAATTTTGAATTTTGGGCTGGTTTTATTGAAACTTACGAAGGCCATATCTTCTTCATACGGAGTCTGACTTACGCAAACTTGGACTCTATTCCGAGCAAAATTTCTAGACGAACGCAATGGTGTAACCTGTTTCCCTTAATTATTTTGTTACAATTTAATTATTCTTTGGTTTGTCATTCTTATGTTCACAGAAAATACGGGGTGTTACATTCTCCCCTCCTTAAAGGATTTCGTCCCCGAAATCTTCAAGTTAAGAAGAATGTGTCCTACCATCCAATCACCCATCTACTCAACCATCATCCATAAGCATCCATTGTTCTTAGAAAATTTCTACTGTTGTATGAACATATGCAAAAGTGTGTGTATATGTTCCTTATCTAATGCAAAGATCAGGCAGTCCACTGATTCAGTTGACCTCCTAAATGCGAATTGTGTCAGTGCCATGAGTATAACATGTATGCAATTTTCCTATTTGATACATATCATTTCTATATGAGTGCACAACCGTTCATTCATATGCAACATCCATGTGCCGAGTCAACCATTTTGCATCCATAAAAATTTTAAAAATGCATACACATCCATATGCAGTATGAGAGTGTTTTTGAGCCGATCTAGTGCCTAGTGTGTGTATATGCATCCACGAGCAACCACTTGCATCCACTTGCAACCATCAAACATAACATGCCTTAAACACATGTTTATACCCATTAGTTTCTACCTAAAGGTCGAAGATTCGGTCGATAGGATAAAGTCGAGTGATAGAAGCAAGTACAATTAAAACAAAATCTTGGTTCCCATTAGACATCGGTTTAAGAGAATAACCCCCTAAGTATCAACCCCGAAGACCTAAATCGACATCAGATTGGCACTCAGAGAACTACTCCCATTAAACAAATGCCCAACTGGAAATCTACTTCACGCTTCGAGTAAAAACCCTTAACTTTATCAGAAATATTCAGATACTTACAGACTACTAGTACAGATCAGATTATCAAATGATTCTTAGGAAACTAAGCATGATAAAAACCCAGAATGTATGCATCATAGTCAACTTAACGCCCAACACAGATACCCTCAAACCCCAACTTATCATAAACAGATGGGTCATAACCCTCATGGGGCTTGAGACTATAGAGGGATCAGAAACAAGACTTATAGAGACTTAACTACAGAATCAAAATGCTAGAATGATCAGATAAGGAAATTGAACTTTCTAAGGAAAAAAATTTCCACCTCTGTCCTGTCTACCAACTACGAGAGTATCTACCCTCAAGAAGATTCTACGCTTTGCCCTTGCCTTCTGGAGCAATCCTAGATCAAATGTCCTGTCTCACCACACTGAAAACAACCAGTCTTCTTACATGTTAACAAGTCTTTCTCCAAAGTTGCCCTCATCGCACGGAAAACCTTACTAAGCTCGGAAGAGGATTAGCCATAAGTGAAATTACTATAGCTACAGATGGAAGTTAGGCACTTCTTTTCCCTTCGACAGATGTCGTAGTCCCATCATGTCTACGGAACCATGTTGCGATGAGGTTACCTCCCAGAAAGCCAGGAGCCCTGGAGACTTAGAAAAGAAGGAAACAAGGATTAAACAGAAAATCAAAAGATAGATATATGGCTTTTGGGGATTATACTTTTCAAAATAAACTCTACTTTTGAAAATACTTCCTTTCTAAAACCTTTTTGAAAATAGTTTTCAAAAACCTTTTGTTAGATCTGGTAACCTTCAGCTCTGATACCAAGTGTAACACCCCACCTCCATTAAGGTCACTCGCAAAAGGAATGCCTTAACTTTATTGGAGCGTTTTTAGTAGACAAAACAGAAATTTACAAGACAGATAAAGTAGTACTTGAAAATTTTATAACTTTGTTACAACAGAAACAGAAATGAATTTAGTTACATCTTTCAAAATCACTATATCGGAATTCAAGTACATAAGTATCGGTCTTGTACAAAAGCCTTCAGAATGCATAGTTTTTAAAGCCATAATCCCCAATATAAACTGCCATGGAAATATAGAGCCAAAACTAAGCAATACTTCAAACACTTCCAGCAGAGAGAATCTGAATCAAGCTCCTATGTTTCCACCCTGAAAACCTTGGAGGGAGGGAACGGAAAGAAAAGAGGCAAAACAAACTAGGTCAGACATAAGTCTGGTGAGTCCAGTGACTTTCAGCATATAAACAGATAAAACTAATCATGACATGTAAATAAAACTGGATGAGAGATAACCGTAACAGAAATAGCAGGTTAACAGAAGAAACGAAATGATATAGGCTAAGCTAAGCTTCTTACTTAGTTTTCACTTCTCTGCACTAATACTAATATAACCGGATTAGGTGTTACCCTAATGCCTAAGCTGAAACAGAAATGGAAACAAAATAATCTCTACAGAAATAGAATGCTACTAGTAGGCCTTTACCACCCGAATAGAGGCAGACGGTACAGAAACAGAATGCTAATAATGGGCTTTTACCACCCCAATAGACAGAAGGAACAGAAACAGAACACTAATAATGGGTCTTTACCACCCAACTAATGGGCCTTTACCACCCCAACAGACAGAAGGTACGGAAACATAATCAAAAACAAAATCCGAGACGGAAATCGAATAATTTCTACAGAAACAGAATGCTAGTAATGTGCCTTTACCACCCGAATAGAGGCAAACGGTATAGAAACAGAATGCTAATAATGGGCCTTTACCACCCAACTAATGGGCCTTTACCACCCCAACAGACAAAAGTTATGGAAACAGAATCGGAAACAGAATCAGCGACGGAAACAGAATAATCCCTACGGAAATAGAATGTTAGAATTAGGTGTACACTAGTAATGGGCCTTTATCACACCAACAGACGGTACCACGCAGAAACAGACAGGTGTTACCACCCAACAGAAACAGACGGTACCAACAGAAATAGACAGAACTAAGTGTACCCTAAGTCCTACCCCTAAGCGATCGGCTCCCTAATACATAAATACTCTGTGTCGGCCCTATAGTAGGGTGTATCACTCCCTAAAGTGGAAACCTATTGGCACAGACCTATTTACAGATGTCACGGTGTCTTACATCCTCAGAGCATACCGGATCCATGCACGCACATGACCCGGTTGGAACGCGCCATAAACACCCCTCGCCATTATCAAAATGAACCGCTTATAATTAGTTCAGTAAGCGTGCCCGGACCCCTGCATATTGTGGGGTCAAAGTTTTGATACCAGAAAGGGTTACTGACTAATATGGGTCACAAACAACAGATGACACAAGTATTTCCCCTACTAACCTTATGTCCCCAGACTAGCAGATTTCAGATTAACTTGTTTACAAGTTTCAGACAGAGTTCAGATTACTAGTTAACAGATCAAACAATCAAGTTAACAAGTTTTCAGATTAATAGATCAGACGTACGGATTTAACAGACTTACAGATTGTCTAACTTTTTATTAGGCCTACAGATTCACGAAACAGGATTATTAGATTCATCAGTCCAATTGGTTTAACCCTACCCACGCAACACGTTTTTAGACACCACATTTCTCTTAAATTTTCTTTAATTAAATATTAACGCATAGACCTCTCACATTAGGTCGGTAGCTTGTGGCCGCTGGATGTGTCGGGCGGTTCCGGGCAGACTTCTACCACAAACCAGACCTAACCTCATGTCTAAGAATATTTTAGTTATGCCTACGACCTCTCACATTAGATTGACAGTTTGCGGTTGCTAATTAAGCCGATTGGTTCAGGGCAGGCTTGTACCACAAACAGAGTCTAACCTCGTGTCATAGCCAATTCATTCCAATACATATTATACAGATATCAGACTAATTCTGTTCATTTAACAGATTAAACTTCTTTACAGGTTAAAGCAGATTAATCAAATTCCCCTGTTTTACTCAATCTTAGATCGAGCCTATGGATTTTCATACCCAAATTACAATTATTTAGCTTTCAACAGACTAGGCAATTCAACAGATAACAGATCTAGCAGTTTAGGCGTGTAACGACCCGTGTTTTTCGACCATTTGAAACTGAATATTTAAATTATTTTTAAATATTTTATTTGGGATATCGATGGAATTAAATATTTAGTTCGTTATTTAAATGAAGTTCGAACGTTATACATTTATATAATTATAAATCGAGCTTGGCGTGCAGTTCGTAAATTCGAGTTTTGAACTTCAACTGAATATACAGGATCCGATATAAGTCAGATTTCTGTGAAACAAGAAATGCTGGAAGCGTGTTGATAATAATTTTTATATGAAAGAGAAAAATCCAGATTTCGTGTTATAGATTGCTAGTTATGGCTAAATCAAATTTTGAAAAAAACGCTATGGAAATCGTTATCGGCCTTTAAATTGGCCATTTTGCAAACAAACTCTATTTTCAACGAAATCAGTTTCATTAGAACTGTATCATTAAATTATTGTACGGTGTTGAATGGCATGGAAAACCGATGTCGTATGGGACCACAGTAGCTGAAAACGCCTGTTTATTTTCTATAGCGCGTATTTAATTAAATAAAGGGATAGTTGGGCGTAACTCGATCAGACGATCGAATTAGGCCACGAAACTAGTCCCGTTGAGTTCGTATCGTCGATTAGAGTCAGGATAGGTATGTAGTTTGTTATTTTTAGAGACCGGGTGATTTGGTGTTTAGAAGGGTATTGCGGTGCACGGTAAAAATAGCCTACCGGGGAAACAATCTCAGAATGCGATGAAACTGGTGTCGTTGGGTTCGTATTGAAAAGTTATTATAGGATTTGAAAGTTTCAAGTTGATTTGATTTATCTGGTGATCGTGGAAAAATTAAATGCGTGTTTATTTCTGGTTTTATAAGGGAAAATTTTTCAAACGATATCGGATTCTGACGGAACTTGTCTCATTGGGTCCGGAATAACTTTTTACACTAAGATTAAGCTTTTTTCAGTAAACAGATATTGTTTGTGGTAGTTTTTATCAACTACTTCACCACGAAGTTTCGTTATAATATATAATAATAATTATAACCCATATATTCCTCACTATATAAATACCATAACCCTAATTTCTATCCTCCGTTGTCCACTTTTACTCAGCCGCCACCCAATCCTTTCGACGGCCATAAATACACCATTTTCCACCTAAATTTCTGATCAACTCCTTCAACTGATAACCTAACTTCATTCAGTACCATCTCGAGCTCGACGAGCTCTTTACGATGACCGGTGGTGATCATTTCTAATGACCAACGGTGGTCGAAATCCTTGCTTAAAGGCGCTGGAGTCGGACTAAATTTCTGAAGTGATGGCGTAACCAGGATGCGAGCTGTTGAGGGCGGTGGTCGAGCTAGGTGAGGGGGTTGTACTGGCAACCACCGATGATCAACTGGGAGAAGTATGGGGGCGCGGTGACCTGCTCTTGCTTTTGGAGTGTGGGTTTTCTTTTTTGTGGTCCATACGAGAAAATGGTTTCCAGGAAGTAACGAAGGATCGGCTTGACCAAACACAAATGAAGTAGTTAAGTTGACTAAGATTTGTGTTATATTTAATTAAGCAAGTAATTACACTTATCTTATTAAACTAGCGTGTGTTCAATCCAGGTCGTTGGGGAGGAATCAAAATGCTGGAACAGAAGTGCAGAACGTTAGAAAGACCGGAAAGAATAAAGGATTTGAGGCCTGATAATTAAAGTATAGCTATATTAACTAATCTAAGTAATTAAGGTAGTTTAATTTAAATTAAGTATTTAAAAACTTGTTTACTCATGTCAGAATTTCATACTTTCAGGGTGAGGAAACAAGAACGAAAATGATGATGTAAACATAGTAGTGAGTTGAGGAACAGAACATAGCATTCAGACAACGAACAGTAAGGACCAGTGACCATGTGATAAATGTAATTAGTATATATAATAATTAAAAGGACTGGTTACAAATTTTATCGTATAACTTAAAATTTTGAATAACATTATTCATGTTACCAGAATCAAGCCAAGCGAGTTGTGTTGAAACCAAGGCAATGAATTCTACGTTTTGGGGAACTATGCTGGACAAAGCAGGAACCGACTGGGATTTTATGTTAAATTAAACACTGGTTTAATTTGACTGGAACCCGTACCGCTTTAGCGACAACGAAATCAAAGTGAGTTAAACTCACTCGGTTTCCCATTTATATTTTATATAAATAGGGTTATTATTTTGTGTGCTCTGCTTGCCAATGATTGATTGTTTGCTAGTTATAATTTATTTGTTGATTTAAATGATGAAATTAAACTGTTGTTTAATTTCAATGAAACACGAAATCGTTATTTTTAACGATTGGTTCCAATAAAGGTAACTTACCTTATTGGTCACGTTTATTTTATAAACGTGTTTAAAATGTTTGAATTGCTTGTGAATTGGTTGATGTTAAATGGTCATTGTTTATTTCAGTTAAATGAAATCAAAATGATCTGGTTTGAGATAACCATTTGAATACAGGGAAGAACAGGTTGGGGGGATCCAACTGGATTCCTCAAATATATTATTTATTTCATATTTTCACATATGAACTGTCATGTTTGGGTTGATTGATTTGATTGTTGATTTGTTGACTGAAATTTCAACGTCTTTTCATTTAAACCAATGGGCGGTATTGGTTTAGTATTTGGCAACGTTGGGCCTATAAAATCAATTGTTTTATAAATAATGATTCACCGTCAGGTGAATCGATAGAGATGTTTTATAACTGGAAATAGATTTTTGAATATATTGTTTTGAATAAAAGTTATTAAAGGGAAATAAATAAATATTTTATTTTTTTAAGACTTCGATTTGTTAATAATTTATTTTATAAAGTAAATTCTGATGTTAATCAGATTTACAAGTATGAGTATAAGAAATGAATCGAATGATTTAACTTTGATAATTGTTTTATAAAGAAACAATTAATGGAATTATTTAAATTAATTATATTTTTAAAGTGAGAACTAATTGGAATCGATTAACGAGATAATCGAGTTTGAGTTAATTAAATCGACCAGTTGAATTGCAATTGATTATCAAATTGATGTGGTTTGATTAAAATAGTTAAATGAATATTGTTTAAATTTAAATAAGGTTTTAAAAGGGATTTACTATGTAATTTAGTTAATAAAGGAATTAACTACTGAAGTGGTTAATGATTGAAATAAGTATTATTGTAAATTAATGATAATTTGGAAATTTACTTTTTAAATGGGAATTCATTTAAAAAGTGACCGAATGTGAGATGTAATCCAATTAAATGGTGAAAGAAAATAAATGTTACTTAATTATATGAATTTAGTGAAAGGAGATTATGATAAAAGGATTTAAGATAAACCAGAGTGTATAAATGAGTTTCAAAGTGTAAAGCATTAATATTGAATTAACATTATTTGGAAATGAGATTAAGTAAAAAGGGGGAAGTGAAATGAGTTTTCCAAAGCAGGAAATGGGTAAATAGATTTGAATGGAGATTTGTAATAGTAAAATTGGTTAAAGGTTGGGTCGTAGGGTTGTATAACCGAATACGATTTATAATAGAATTTGTTTTGGGACTGGAATGATATATTGGTTTGATTACAACTTATATTTATCTGAGGATATGAACGTTATTGATCAAGGTCTGAGAGGTAATTAAAATACCCCAACTCGAACAACATTAGGATTATCTGAGGATGATATTAGTTGGTAATCGTGAAAGAAGTTAGTGATAGTTCATTATATCCAGTAGTGAAATAATGTAACATTTTGGTGAGACTTAATGAATATATAACGAGAGATCGAAGAAAAGAAAAGGTAAAGTTTATTTTATACTAATAAGCATTAGTTAATAGTTAAAGAATGGAATAAATAATATTTCGTAGCATTGATTACGAATGATAAGCTAAAGGAATTCCCCAAGTTTAAAGAATAAAGAATGATGTAACATGTGTTTTAAAGGAGAATTAAGAGTAAATTGATATGGTTATTTTACTAAATAATATAAAGAATTGTCTTTGAGAACGTTAGTATATTAGAATCAAGTATCCTATTTTGAAATATTAAAAGCGTTAGAAGTTTTTATTAAACAAGAAGTGAACTAGTTTATTTTAAATAAAAGGCCAAGTGGTGCTGAATACTGAGCCAGTGAATTCATTGGACTGTCATGATTGAAACACTGTTTATTTTGACAGTTAAATCGACGACTATCAAAACTGTCCAATACGATTGTTTGTGTGGAAAGTCCGGGATCGAATTTATATTCGAAAACCATTCCGACTAACAAATACATGAATATATCATAAGATGATCGGGATGGAGCATTGAAGATCGTGGATTTTCATAAATGGAAGAACCACTAATATTCTCTGTCTGGCAAGTAGAGATAAGCTGTGATTCTGTCGTAATTGAAATCTACGGTTTGCAAGGACATCTCGCAACTGATCCATGGGGTGATTCCTATATTGGATGCAATAGGAGAGTACCTTCGGTTCATCCTATTCCTGGATGACTTGTATGGACGAGTTTCGGATAGATTATTTCCAAAGGGTCACGTACGTTGATTTCTTCAAGTGTGCTATAGTTATTGGCGGAAAATTGTCATTCTCTTAGCTTCTAACTAGAGTATTTTTGTGGACGTCAATTAGTGATATCTGACGGATCTGACGATGTGGCATTCAAAGTGAATGGTGATCAGATGTTTCAAAAGTAAACTCTGACCTCAAGCCTTATCAACCAGGAAATGAAAAAAATCAGGCAGGCAGCATGGCTATGTGGGTCGCTCCCATTAGGGTGTATAATCACCTATCGAGAGAAATTCCTATTTGTTCTTAAATCTATATTTCAATGTTGTCCCTTGTCGGGAGACGGTTGTTGATCCCAACCGTCGGTGATATACATTCGATACACTCAAGCGAAATGAGTGTTCAGTCATGTGTGGGCCGGGTTGCAAGACGTTCTTGTTGAACACAGTGCATTCGCCTCAAGAGATAAACTATCGACAGGTGGTCCCATACCTTGTCATAGTTGGAATCCAATCTCCAATAAGCGCCCACTGTTTTGTTTGTATACTATATATGTGGAGCGTGAGATGTAAGCGTTCTGCTAGATTCTAATTACTTGTATTTAGACATTATTATAATATCAGAAAGATATCGGTTTCAAAAATGTTTTGGGTTATCGTAAGGTAAAAACCGTCCGTGTTTATGTGTGGATTTGGTCTTATGATTATCCTTTTCTTTTGAAAAGAATTTGAACTTTAAAATCATGATTGGATGATTTACCCTTAATATTGTGCGAGTTTAACTCACTCCGGTTCACCAGACTGACCCGGTGTTTTGTAAATGCTCGGTTTAGCCCGGGGTGTACAGGTTTAGGTTATCGAATGCTGTGAAGTCCAAAGACGAGCTGGAGATGTTCAGTCATATGATATCATATAGCTACTATTCCGCTGTGTGTTGTATAAGGGAACAAGTTATTATAACTGTCCCGTAGTGTGATGTACTATGATATTGTAAGTATTTATAAAGCTCTCAATAAAGATTTATTTCTGTATTATATATTTGTTCCGCCGCAATGTGAGACTCTATGTGGTGTTGTTTCTTCTTCTTCTTCTTCTATTCTTATATTTCTTTCTTTCTTATCTCACCCTCTAAATTCTTTCTAATAACTATCCAGTGTTTTCGGTGCTTGAAGGATCGGCATGAGTTACAGTAATTGTATTTATGTCGATTTCCAAAATCAAAAATCCTTGGGTCGTTACAAGGCGATTCAAAAGATTTAGCAGATTAGGCAATTCAATAGATTTAGCAGATAACAGATTGAGCAGATTATATATTTCTAAAATTCTATTTACATATCTTGCCTAATCATAAATTAAGCCTAAACTTACATGCCTAAATCATGGTCGTAATTCATAATACAACATATGCCCAAATTTTTAGTTAAACTTTGCGCTGTACAGAATATTCTCTAAAAGCCCCCAAATCATGATATACCATATGAATTATGCCAAATTATAGCCTTTAATGCCAAATATCCAAAAATCCACTTTTAGGCGTATTCACATTGATAGTTATCCTATTATAATATAGGTCTCTACGCCTAAGTAACATATTCCTTTTTCAAGTCATGAATCATTACATAAAATTTACCCCAATAGTCTAGATCTTTAAATTATAACATCTCAAAATCAGATCTTAATTTTTATATGCATTATGCACCCAAGTTTTCAAGTCACATGTTATCATACAATGATCCCTCTTCTTCCAAATTACAGAGTATACATAGATTTAGATCTAATTTACAACATATGTCCATTTCTCAAATCCGTCGAAGATCAGTCTTGTCCAATTATGCATTATCCATTATTTGTCCCAAAATTTAGCGTTCGTGTGTTAATCTCTTATGAGATTGGAGCAGGCTCATGGTAGCCTGGCTATAAACAAAATGGAAGAAAAGAGGGAATAGATACAGAACAGTCACAATCAAGATAGATCTACAGAAAAGTATGCATAACCTCAGATCCAGATTCACAAAAATGTCAAGATAATTATTAAATTTCATATCTGAAAATAATTGTACTCACAAAAAGGGAATGATTCTTGTATTATGGAATCTGTATTCTGACACTGATTAGCTCTTCTTTGGTGTAGACTATCGATTAAATTAGAAAATAGTTGTCCTCTTTTAATTCTCTTCAGATTGGAAGAAGATGCACTAGTTCTAGTTTTGATTCTAGCAAAGTAGCGACGCCATTTTTATTTTTAATTAGAACAGAGGAAGAGTATAGGCAGACTGAAATTGTGTGGAGAGAAAGTGTAATGGCGCATTTTGTTAGCTGTCGAATAATTAATTTATTTAATGGTTTATATATCGATTTGGAGATATCGATAACTTAAAGTACAACGTTCGAACTTATAATTTATAATTATAATTAAAACGAACCTGAAACGTCGCGGCAGTTCGCAATTTGGCGATTTGAACTTCAACTGAATGTACATGATTCATTTTAAGCCGGATTTCTGTGAAACAAGAAACGTGTGGAGCTGGTGGAGTATATCTTTCAAGTGGAAGAGAAAAATCGGGATTTTGTCGTGTAGATTTTGAGATATGTCCAAATAAAATTTCAGAAAAAGTCGCTATAGAATCGTTTATCGACCATAACTGTTTATTCGATATAACTGGAGATCGGGTCTGAATTTAGACAAGGTTCTTTTGAGGCGTAGTGATAATTTAATTTTTAGAATTTTATGGTAATTTTTAATGAATTTAATAAGCAACTTTTTATTTGGAGTATTTGGCACCCTGTATCGACATTTCGGGGTTTCACAATATGAGTCAATCTACCAATATAATTATATTTTTGGGACCGTGGTACGTCGGTCGTCACAAAGTTACGTTCATTTCTATCTATAGCAGTAGTACATGAATGAAATTTACGAAAATGGATAGAGAAGAATATCTATGCCGATATAATAACTCTAACAAAAAGTTATAACATAAAACTAAAAAGTCCACGGTCATCCTTCTCAAACCACCGGTTCTCTGTAGCCTAAAAACACACACGTGGCCCTCTACCAATAAATATCTAACCTATAAGTAAAACGTCCATTGCTAAACCTAATCGGGACCTCTCTATCTTTCTCTTCAAGCAATCGAAATAAGTAGCCACCACAAATACTCCACAGCAAAACCTAGTCGTGGGTTTCAAAAATGGAGATAAAATCAAATAAAATCCATCAAATCCTAAAACAAATATATTTGCAATCCTTTAATCATCCTCTTCATTCTTATGCTAAGGTTGTAGGGTGCGATTGCTGTTTTTGATGCTCCTTGGTTGAGCAGTCAACGCTAGGACTTGGGTTCACCTAGATCTCGAAGTCGTTGGTTGATTTTAAAAGGAATGGGCGGTGTAAACTGATGGAGGAAGGCCAGCGTTGGATATGGCGGGTGTTCAGCGAGGCTCGGCGGTCTCTGGAGTTGCGGATGACCCATCAAGGGAACGTGGTTGGGGTGGAGAAGGGGAGTACTGCCTGTGAGGGACGAGTTGAAATTGTTGGTTGGGAAAAAGGAGGAAATCGTTTAAGGGAGTACACTGGTGATTTTAGATTTGTATATAGTGAAGTGTGCAATGAAATAAGGGAGGAGGAGCTCGACATTTGGTCTACGTTCAAGGCAGTTTCACGCTGCAGGTAGAAGATAATGAGGGCTTTGATTAGCAGTAGTGAGGAGGTTAAGTGTTAAACAATGATGAAGGTAATACAATTGATTTTTTTCTGGTGGGTTATAAAGTAAGTATGGAACAAAGAAAATGGACGGTGGCAAGTGCTATGAGAAGCAGCGTGAGACAGTCCTGGGAGGAAGAAGGATTGGTTGTATTTGGGCCAGGTTTTTACTTAAGGCCTTTTCTTTTGTTATTTACATATTATTATGTTTAAAATTTAATTAATCCTGAAAACAAATTGGGTGGAGGAAATGAAAATACTTGGAGCGGTTACTGGGGTATGCGTGAGTGAAGGAGGAGAATGAGTGGCCTATTAAAAGGATTTGAACGTTGGTTAGTATAAGGACAAGGAGTGCTGTGGTACGTTCATTTTGATTTTTAATGGAAAGATAAGGAGGAATAATCGAACAAATATTTGGCAAAAGTCTTAAGGCAGCGTTGGAAACTCAATGTGAAGAAGAAGGATGAGTGGCGGTTCAAGAGTGATGACATGGATTTTAGATAAGGTTACTAAGATTTATTAATTGGTAATTAATTTTATATATACCGCTTAATTCATATAATAGTGTAAAATTTCATAACTTCGTCATACGTAAACAGAATTCGACAAACCAAGATCCGTCGGGATCGTATGGGCGAACACTACGCACTGGAACCGACTGGAAGTCCATGAGGGCTCGTTACAATTTATAGCGAAATAAATTGTCCGACTGAATCAAATAACGCAAACCATTATTTAACGGTTAACGCGCAAATGTGAGTAAAACTCACCAACTCTGAACAGTTTATAATTTCATGTTGTATTGTTAGAACTGTTAAAATTGTCTGTTTGACTGTGTGTTGATTGTTTGATTGAACTGCTAGTCAGTTAGTTAAATTTCTATATTGATTCTGTTTAACAGAATATATCATATGGAACTGAAAGTGATGTTATCTATATTGTCTAACATCTGTGGATGCAGGGAAACAGGTTGGAGGAATCCAACAGGATTCCTCAACAGTTATTTTACTGTGATTTTTATATTGTGATATATAATGTGATGTATATAATCTGTGTGATTTTGTGTGGTAGGACGATATTTATCGTTGTTATATGGCATGTTAAATACCATGAGAAATACCAGAATGTAGGAGAGGGGTTTTCAAAGTATATTTTGAAAATAGTTTATTTATATAAAATCAAGGGATTTTATATATATATATATACATACATACATACATATATATATATAAGAAAAAGGATTCTGAATATAAAGGAGTATAGTTGGTAAAAACAAATATAAAAGAATTTTATTTGTAAATCAAATACAAGGGAATATATATATTAATCGAATATAAGGGGATATATTTGTTAATCAAAATATAAAGGAATTATATTCGTAAAAGAAATATAAAGGATATTTATTTAGAGATTAAATAAATAGAAATAAACTAAAGGAGATATTTATTTGTTAAATAAATAGGAGTTAACCAAGTGAATTGGTCGAGTTAACCAAGTGAATTTGTCGAGTTAATCGAAGTGAATTAGTTAAGTTAACTGAGTGTTTAATCGAAGTAAATTAGTTGAGTTAAACTAAGTGAATCGGCTAGAGTTAATCAACGTGAATTAGCTAAGTTAAACTAAGTGGATTAGTTCAGTTAATCGAGACGAGTTAACCAGTTGAGTTGACCAGTTAGAGTTAACCAGTTAGAGTTAATCTGTTAGAGTTAACCAGTTGAGTTAACCAGTTAGAGTTGACCTGTTAGAGTTGACCAGTTAGAGTTGACCAGTTAGAGTTGATCAGTTAGAGTTATCCAAGTAGAGTTAATCGAGTAGAGTTGTCGAATATCACTTATCCGAAGTAGAGTTATCAAATATGGTATATTCGAGAGAAGAGTTATCGAATATAGTTTATTCGAGTGGAGAAATCAAATGTTATTCATTTGAGAAGAGTTATCGAATATAGTTTATTCGAGTGGAGAAATCAAATATGATTCATTTGAGAAGAGTTATCGAATATTATTTATTCGAAGAGTAGTTATCGAATATTGGTTATTCGAAGTTAGTTAATCCGAAGGAGTTAATCGAAGGGTTAATCCGAAGGAGTTAGTCGAAGAGTTATTCGAAGTTAGTTAATCCAAAGGAGTTATTCGAAGTTAGTTAATCCGAAGGAGTTAGTCGAAGAGTTATTCGAAGTTAGTTAATCCAAAGGAGTTATTCGAAGTTAGTTAATCCGAAGGAGTTAATCGAAGAGTTAATCCGAAGGAGTTAGTCGAAGAGTTAATCCAAAGGAGTTATTCGAAGTTAGTTAATCCAAAGGAGTTAGTCGAAGAGTTAATCGAATATAGTTATTCGAAAGAAGGTGTTAATCGAATATTGTTATTCGAGTAAAGTTAAAAGAGTTAATCGAATTTAGTTATTCAAAATGAGTTATTCGAATTAGATATTTGAATAGAGTTAAGCACATTAGAGTTATTCGAATTAGTTATTCGAATAGAGTTAAACACATTAGAGTTATTCGAATTAGTTATTCGAATAGAGTAAAACACGTAAGAGTTAATTGAATATTAGTTATTCAATTTGAGTTAATCGAATGTAGTTATTCGAGAAGAGTTAAATCGAATTTAGTTATTCGAAAAGAGTTAATCAATTTGAGTTAAGTTAATCGATTTGAATTAAGTTGAATCGAAATGGAGTAAATCGATTAGAATTAAGTTAATCGAGTTAGAGTAAATCGAATATTGGTTATTCGAAGGTAAGTTATTCGAATAGTTATTCGAAGGAGTTAATCAAATGAGTCGATCCAAAGGATTTAGTCGAATATTAGTTATTCGAATAGAGTTAAAGGAGTTATCAATTTTAGTTTGATCGAAAGGAGTTATCGATTAGTAAATCGAAAGGAGATTTTCGAATATAGCATATTCGAAAGAAAGAGATCGAATATTGTTTATTCGAAAGAGAGAGATTTCGAATATGAGTTATTCGAAGAGAGATAATCGAATATAGGTTATTCGAAGAAGAGTTAATCAAATAGAGATTACTCGAAAGAGAGTTATACGTCGAATTCAATTTTAGCGAATTCGGGAAAGTACTATTTACTTTCCAGGGTTTAAATCAAGATTTAGTTATTGATTTAGAAATTAGGTGTCTGTTAAATTATTCGAGTTAGGAGATAAAGTTATAATTTAGGTTAGATATTGCAGAAGTAGGAATTATAACGTTATAGTTATAATCAAACATTTTCATATAAGAAGTAGATTCGTAACCTGAATCTGAGAATTTGCGTAAACAGATGATTGGAAAAAGTGAGTGACGAGCTTCATCTATTTCACAGTAAAGGACGTTGTTCAATTAAGGTCTGAGAGGTAATTATACCCCAACTTGATTGACTTCAGAATTGACAAAGGAATAGTTGTGGTTCGATAGAAAAGGTTGATTTGAAATATAGTTAAGTAATAAGCGATTAATGGATTAAGCGAAACGATGTTTTATACAACGTTCATTGGAAATCCGTAAATGAGTTTTGGAAACGTTTTCCAAATATAGTCAGATATGTTTTCTAAACATAGAAAATGAAATGTTTTCATGATAAGAATTTAAGAAATAGAGTTAAGCAAATTCAGAAACTGACTGGAGAGGGTAAGTTGAACGGTTTTCTAAATGACGATCTGATGTTTGTTTCGACCTTCCGTATTGATACTTAGAGAATTGTTCTCATACTAGTTACAGTTAAGGACTGATAGTTGCGAAATAATAGTGATGTGAAAATAAGCTATGGAAATGCTTTCCAATGATTAATAACGTATATTTTCTAAATATATGAAATAAGGAAATATGAACATATGATGATTGATCGATCGAATTTCCATTTGGAAATAAGATCGTTGTTTGTACACCGACATGTTTTCATTTGATAGTTGAATCACAGACTATCAAAGTTTTTACCATTTTAACGTTGTTAATATGGAGAGACCGGTTGGATTATTATCCAAAGAACCACTCTGTATTGGCATAAGCGTTGCGAGCAATATCTGCCAAAGATAAATTGAAGACGGAGTAAAGTGCAAGGGCTGTTGTATAAGTCTTAGATAACAGTGACTAAGATGGATATACTGAATAGTGCCTTCGGTTTGTCCAGTCCCAGGACAACGTATATGGAAGAAGGTCTGACAGAGTATATCCAATGGATCGCGTAAGTTGATCTGTTCAAACGTATTCACGTTTGGTGGCGGAGGAATTCGTTTCTCTTAGCTATATACCCGTGTTATTTTTGGATAAGTCAATTTGTGATTTGGCGGGTATGACGATGTGGCATTCAAAGTGAATGGTGATCAGATGTTCTGAAGATAGACGTAGCCTCTAGCCTCACACCGGGAAGTAACAAAAGTTGGGCTAGGCAGCATGGCTAGGTGGGTCATCCCCAAGCAGGGTGTATTGTCACCGATCTAGAGAATATTCATATTTATACTTCTTTTTGATTCTGTATCTTCGGATGACGGTTTGATGGCCTACAACCGTGGTGGCAATATATTCGCGACACTCAAGCTAAATGAGTGAGCGGTCATGTGTGGCCGGGTTGCAAGACGTTCTTGTTGAACCCTGAGTGTATCACCTCTAGAGTACACTATTCAGAAGGTGCTCCCATACCTTGTCTGTTGGAATCCATTCTCCGATAAGCGCCCTGCGGTTTATGATTTTATACTATGTATATAGGACGTGAGATGCAAGCGTTTCTGCTAGGTTGATACCTATTTGTACTTAGACATTATTATAATATCACAATGATATTTCTTGTCAAAGTTGTTCAGATACTCATAAGGGAAAAACCCGTTCCGTATTCACGGCGTGGTCTTATAAGATATCCTATACCTGTTTTAAACTATTTTACTCATACCAGTCCCATGACTGACCCGGAGTTTACTTTGTTGTTTTCCCTAAACTCTTGGGTGCCTAAATTTGTACGGGTATTCAAGTAGTCGGGATTTACAGATATACTTGGAGAGCTTGGAGCAGGAGGCTGCAAGATTCTATAGCTATAGTTATTTCCGCTGTGTTGTAAGTGTTGTACTCTGATAAGTGCTATTGTATATATATAACTGTTTACTTCAAAGCTATGTTATATATTATATGTTATTCGTTCCGCTGTGAGATTCGTGTTACTCTGATGATTCTGATGTTCTTCTTCTTCTATTCTATTAGTTCTATCTTTTCTTTCTCACCTTCTAAATTCTTTCACTAACGTCTCGGAATTTCCGACTCTCGAGGAGTCGGAAATTTCCAGCCGTTACAGAAAGCTAGGTTTGGGGGTGTTTAAATAGCATAGAGGTCATAAATTTGGTCAGAACGGGTGCCTAAATATAGAAATATGCATATGTCCACGGATTTGGAAATAGGGGGAGGTCGACCCTAAGGTCGACCCTAGTGTCGACCTGTTTACCCAGGTCGACCCTAGTGTCGACCTGTTTACCCAGGTCGACCCCTGTGTCGACCTGGGTCCTGGGCGGGAATTTTGCCGCCTAGCTCGGGTGTCTGTTTTGGATTTCGAAATCTGAATTTTGAATTTTGGGCTGGTTTTTATTGAAACTTCCGAAGGCCATATCTTCTTCATTCGGAGTCCGATTTACGCAAACTTGGACTCTATTCCAACCAGAATTTCGTGACGAACACAATGGTGTAACCCGTTTCCCTTAATTGTTTTGTTACAATTTAATTACTCTCTGGTTTGTAGTTCTTATGTTCACAGAAAATACGGGGTGTTACAACCGGCTTTAGGACCGCCGTGCCACCATCTACCCTTTCCCTTTGAACACCTCCAACTGACATGGCCTATGGCGGTCGCTACAACCCAAAATCCATTCGCAACTCACCCATAATATTTGCCTCCATTCATCTACAAATTCCGGCCACCACAGCCAACTTCAGGTCGACCACCCAAAGACAAACTTGTCCACCTCTCTCTCCTCTACCATTTAGTTTTGTGCCATCATCTAATTCTTCCTCATTTAACCAGAAATCTCCAAAATCCGAAACCCATTTTCTGCCTTTGACCATCGATTTCTCCCAATCCGTGCAATGATAGCTTACCAAATTTTTACGGTAGGTAGAGATCATCATGATCTACAATACCCAAATTTCGTTTGGGATAATTGCTTATGGATTGAGAGATATGAATCATTTTGTTTTCGGGGTTTTTTTTTGCAAAATTATGAGATATGGGAAAGGGGCTACTCACGATTTTTGGAGGGAGACGAGAAGTGAGGGTTTGCGGGGAGAAAAGATATTATATAGTGGTGGTCTATTATTTTATTATTTTCTTAGTTAACTCTCTCTTCATTCGACGTTTAGTGATGCTGCAGCCACAGACGAACTTCGTTGGCGAAGAAAATTGACATGTTGCATTGTCTTTATGACACGGTCTCAACAAAACTGGTTTCATCGAATTTCGAGTCCGTTTGCTCAAAACCCGTGTTTCTGGCTTAAATGGCTGATCGATTCACAATTTATTACGCACGGCCACATACTAGCTCCAAAAATTACCAAATTGGAATTATCACTATGTTTTTCAAATACGGTTTCAAGAAAACTATTTTCATCGAATTTGGAGACCGTTTGAAAAATGGCCTTTTTAACTGGTCGATTAAATTTAAACTAAAACTAAAAACACGTTTAAATTTACTGTGCTCACATATTAATTTCAAAGATTACGAAAATTGGAATCTAGCTATAATTTGACATTCTGGATCCAACAAAAGTGGTTTTGTCGAAAACGGAGGTCGTTTGCAAAATGTTTATTTTTAATGGCTATATATTATATTAAAACATATATAAATTCCATAACGACAATTTTGAATTTTAAACTGGACATAACTTACAATTTATAAAGTGAAATATCATTTTCTTACATTCTTTAGAAAGATATAGTTAAATGGATTCTAACATTTCTTATTTTACTGAAATCCGATTTATTTATGCACGCCATTTCTAGCTCATTTTATAACTAAAATGAATTTACTCGTTTTATAACTAAAATGAATTTATACGTTCTAACTTCGATTTAAATAAATTTTAAATCCTTATTATTTAAAATAAATCATTTTAAATATTCAACATCCATTAAAATAGCTAAAATAAAAAATTTAAATTCGTTAAGAATTCCGGGTTGTTACAATCTCCCCCACTTAAAATCTTTTCATCCTCGAAAAGGAATGGAGCTGAAAGTTGTTTAACCAACCAACTCAACTTTCATTCCGGCTTTCATTCTTCAACTTTTCAGTTTCTAAGAACTTTCTAATTTTACAAAAATTTGGCTAATACGCTAAATTTTCGAAAAATTTCGCCATAACCTCCTTTGTACAGCCTTATCAATAAAACCCCAAGTTGCCTCACAGGGCTCTCATCAATCAAAAAGAAAAAGCCAAGCGGTTTGCCAATCGGCTCATAAAATCATCAAACCCTAGTAAATACAGTAAATATGTACCTGTTTGTCGGGCATACAATTTTATCCCTCTTCTTAGCTTCCATGCTATGAACTGTTCGTTATATACATATGTACATATATGCAATTTCAATCAATTTTCAATTCAGTTCAATATTTGATCTGATTTGGCTAAATTGATCATTCATTATCATATTGGTTAAATTAATTATCATTCCAATGTATTTATTAGTTATACTAATAATCAAATATCACAACCAGCAATCCATTTGTTGATTAAATTTTAAATCATATAACTTTAATATATTCTCAAAAATCATATTTTAATGCCAAATCATAACCATAAACTCTAACTAAGTTTTGGTTCTCATACCAGTCAATTGGAAATATGTAGATATCCCACTTTCGAAAATCAAACATAAATGCTGATGATGGAGCACCATCATCAGAATCATCTCCGGGCGACTAAAGCGTGATCCTATATCTACCCAGTATACTTGAGACTTCATATACACATGGATCAGACGTATATTAAAAATCGCTTTATACCCGATAGTCCAAAATCAATTTAAAATTAAATACTCAAATACGTATAATAAGGTATAATTTTCAAAACTAAATTTGTTTTTATAAAATAGCACTCTTTGAACTCATTCTAGGATGCTACCGATCCCATCTCTAATGAGTCATTCTTATAGGACATTATTAATCCCACCTCTGATGAATTCTTTCGTTTGGTTCTAATGTGTCATGTTCTCGAGCTCTGTAAACCAAAGCTCTGATACCAAAATGAAACGACCTGAAATCCCCCTTCCGGGAAGCTTTGATTGCCTTGAGAATATGGGGCATTAGAACACAAAAAACAGAACATTTCATTGCTATTACAACAATTTACATTAGAGTACAAGAATATACCAGAGTACAAATAAATATAACACAGCGGAAAAATAATATCATAGTTTAGAATACAAAGCAGTGGAAAATAAAATACATGAATATAATGTACAGCGGAAAATACATCACTAGCACAACTGAAGGAAATACACGGATATAAAGTTTTCCGAATGTAGCTCAGTTGTAAATCCAAGATCCTGTGAAAGGAAATTTGTAAAACCAAAACTACTAGCTGCCCAGATGGAAAATATGGGCATCCAGACTTTAGGTTAAAACAATAAACTCTGAGTCGGTCATGGGACTGGTTTAAGAACTAAAACAGTAATTAATCTTGATTTTGAAGTTAGATAAATCACGGGACCACGTCGTATAACACGAAATGGATTTATTCGCGATGTGTACCAGTGCATAAGACAAACAACGCAATGCTAAATAGAAAAATGAAGCTATTATAAGACTCAGGTCCCATCACGCAGTTGATGATAGAGTTTTCCCTTATAATAGCCAAATCTGCTTGATACGCGAAATTTCATCTTTTATTGTTACTATAAGTGAAGAAATCAACTTCAAATATAAATATATCAATCATAGGTGGCGTAGGTACCGTTATATTATGTCGCCATATATATATTTACAACTAAAACTGTAAAATCACGTATTGGAAATTGGGTTTCCATCTATGAACCGAGACAAGGGATCACCCTTACCGATTTCAAGACACACTAGCAAGTGCCTCAGGATCACACCTACGGGAAACCCTTGGAAGCGGCCGGGCCGGTCATCCGTCGATGATTAATTATACCATAAATAATATGTTAGTCGGTTCAATCGAACCTGCAAAATGGGTCAGTATGTCGACAACTCTAGAGCCACTAGGGACTCAAATCATATCCGAGCCTTTCAATCGGCCCGAATTTCTGAGGCACCTCGCTTTGCATCAAATAATATACAACATCCACATGAGTAAACAGTCTGGGCTCCATACCATGATGTTACTCGTAGCTAAAACTAACATATGTCCATTTCTTTGCGGTTACTATCCCGTTTTTTGTTCATACCTAGGGTGTGAAGCTCGCGAATTAATGCTACACAAAACTATGCTAATTAAAACTGTGCTTTGATCATCAACCACAAGACTCTGCTTTTCAACAAAAGCCTTGATCATTTGCATCTCAGCATGCCACACTATCATTCCATACCTTACCATTGATTTCCACTAATATATAGCCACTAAACTCGTACATCTCAGAGAAGTGTGTTACGCAAGAGAATAAATTCTCCACCACAAAACAAATATATATTTAGAAGAGATCAACGTATACAGTATAAAGGAATACAATGTCAAACACACTATGTGACGGCCTGGAATTTCGCTCGATCCGAATCAGTCGTTAAACCGATTTAAACCGTTCGAAACCCCTGATCGTTTTGAGAACAGGACAAAATAGAACGCAAATGGAAGAACATTTCATTGTTATTACAACAATTCCATCAGATACAATAATATACAGAGTATTATGGGTAAATTACATTCAATAAATATCAGAGATTACATTAAATTACATAGCAGCGGAAAATAATACAAAGCACAACTGAAGGTGATACACGGATACAGAGCTTTACGAGCATCATTCCAGCTGTAAACTAGGATCCTGTGAATATAAATCTGCAAAACCAAAACTACTAGCATCCCATGTGGAAAATAGGGGCACCCAGAGTTTAGGTTAAAACAATAAACTCCAGGTCAGTCATGTGACTGGTGTGAGAACTAAAACAGTTATTTAAAGCTTTACTTTAAAAGAGAGTAATTCAAGGGACCACGCCGTATAACACGGAACGGGTTTCCTCCCAAGAATACCAGTGCATAGAATAAACAGCGCAATGCTTTTTCGAAAAATGAAGCTATTATAAGACCCAGGTCCCATCACACAATGCAACGCAAGCCGGAGGATAGGGTTTTCCCTTATAATAGACAAACATGCTTGGTACGTTTAAAACAAATCATTTGATACTATTATAAGTGTATAGTGTCAAAACAATTCAAATCATAAATATCAATCATAGGTGGCATGGGTACCATCTATCATGTCGCCATACTAGTTCTACAATTAAAACCGCAATACACGTATTGGAAATTGGATTTCCGTCATGAGTCGAGGAAAGGGGCAAGCTCCTCTCCACTTCGAGACACTCTAGCAAATGTCTCAAGACTACACACTCTGGGCAATCCTGGATGCTTCCGGGCCGGTCCTCACTTACGTTAGAGGATTAGTATTCCTGAACACACGTTTCCCGGTCCTTACAGACCTAAAATCGAGGCGCCTCATCCAACAACCACATAAGTGAAAAATATATAAATGTCAGGGCTGGTAAGTCACTGACACCACCAAAGCTAGAAAGAAACGTCGTGCTCTCCCTGCAGTCCGTATCCCGTTTTTGACTCATACCGTGGTGTGAGGCTCGCGAATTCACGTTATACACAAAGCAGCCACGTAGGACGTGCTTTGATCATCAACCAAAAGACTTTGCTTTTCAACAGAAGCCTTGATCCATGCAACTCAGCGTGCCACACAGGCAATTCATGCCATGCGATTGATATCTATCGATATATAACCTCTAAGCTCGTACGTCTCAGAGAAGGGCATTAAGCAAAAGAATAAATTCTCCGCTGCCAAACAGATATATATTTAACAGAAATCAATCAACACAGAATAAAATCCAATGTCAGACACACAATCCATTTACTAGTTCGTTCTGGGTCTGAACGAAACCGGAGGCACTTTCCTCGCATATCCATCGATCTCCAAGTACGTCTGGACGACCACCAACTATTTCCATCCTCTTGGGTGTACAGCCCAATCAAGATTGTTAGTAATTACCCAAACGATGTGAAGACTTCCGGTCTTCAACCACCGTCTTCATCTTCGACATATCGTCGAATCGGTTATTCAGAATGGGTGTAAACCCGGCCTTTCCGAACAACCCGCGTTTATTATGAACAAATGTTACACAAACACAACATACGCCTCCTTCCAATTCATATTCTCAGGGAAAGGTTCCCATTAATTTTATCCAAGATAAATTCTTTAAAATTTATTCTTTAATCTTCCTTTGTATGTCATTTTAAACCAAATTATGGTTTTTCCAGCTAGTCGAGATTGGCGAACCACACCGAAGTAATTATTTATTTTATTTCCCAATCCCAACTTATTCATCCCATGAAGTAAAACTGGTAATACTCCATATCTAACACCACGGTGTTATCGGTAAAATCAATTACCATTTCACGTTCAAATCTAATTAAAGATTTAACTATCGCTTTGGAGCAAAACTGGTGATACTCCATTCTCGCTCATTTTCCAAATTTGATAATTTAAATTATCAATTCACATTTCAATCTAATTGCATATTTATTAAAACTCCCTTTACTGGGTTAAAGAACTAATGTCATTTAAAACACCATTCATGACAAACCTAAATCACATTCTATTTATTATCGGGTTAAAGAACAAATGTTATTTAAAACACCGTTCACGACAAACCCAAATCACATTCTATTTATTATCGGGTTAAAGAACAAATGTTATTTAAAACACCGTTCACGATAAACCCACAAATCAATTCTGTTTAAAACCCATTTCAAATTCAGTTTATTTATTTAAAAATAAACGGGTTTAATTTTAGTTCAAAACTAGTTTGTTTCGATAAAGATTTATTTTTATCTTTCAAATATGGAGTTTTCATCCCGATTTTTCCCAAATCATTTCTTATGATTTCACACAAATTATTACTATTTTTAATAATTTTATCATGGCCCGTACAGTCGATTTCCATCAACGGCCATCGAACTGCACTTACAGCGACCTTTTTCAAATTTGATTTGGACGTATCTCCAAATCCAATCGTTAGATTTCAAATTTCTAATATTCGTTAGAAATCTCTTTTCGATACGAACCCAACGGTTCCGGTTTTAGGAGAATCCGACGGTCGGATCTCCCGTAATGTCCGTTTGAAGTTAATGGTCGAAATTCGCGAACTGCCGCGGCGCGGCGCGTTCTATTCAGGCCATTATATTATATATATATAATACATATTTCGTCGATTTCTATTTAAAAAGAATTTTATAAATCGTTTTAATTTCGTTTTCAAAACAAATTCAACTTCCTATTCAATTTTGAATCAAAATTGAATATTCCATATAATTCGCTTTAAATTCACTTCAAATTGATTTCAATTCGAATTCATTTCTATATTCAATTCATTTCGACTTTGGTTTATATTCAATTCAATTCGAAATTGTTTTCAATTCAAATCAATTCGAAATCGTTTTCAATTCAATTCAATTCGAAATCGTTTTCAATTCAAATCAAATTCGTTATCTATTCAATTCGAATTCGTTTTCTATTTGATTCAATTCAAATTGGTTTTCTATTCGATTCAATTCAAATTGGTTTTCTATTCGATTCAATTCAAATTGGTTTTCTATTCGATTCAATTCAAATTGGTTTTCTATTCGATTCAATTCAAATTGGTTTTCTATTCGACAAATGAATATTTATCTTTTTTTTCTCCACACACGACTAATCTCAACGAATGAGTACTGTCCACGTATGGCTATTTTTGTTATTTAAAATATTTTATAAAATTTGGGTATCTATCGTTTGATTTTCAATTAGATTCCACCGTGAAGTAGTTCTAATTTTAAATATGATAAAGATGTATATTTTATTATTAAAATATTTCGTTCAACACATGACTACTCTCAACGGATGAGTACAGTCAACACATGAACCTTTATTTTATAATATTCTTTGTTCACTAAATGGGAATGAGGCCCAATCAATTACCATATAAAGTTAATTATATGGATTCCATACAACACATGTATATAATAGCAACGATAAATAATCAACCATCATCCAAAGTGCACCACACTGTATAAGCATCAAATATAGATATCTAACGCTTATAACAGCCTGTCGATCCATCGATCGACATACAACTAATGATTGGGATTAGTGTATGCCGTATTTTATCCCAATACCTGTGTGGGGTTTCAAACAATCAAACACAGATTTTATTTGTGCAATTAGGCGATGTGTAAAATTTATCGACCCAATCAAACACAGTTCAGTTAATCGCAAAGTCACGTATTTGGAAATTTGGTTTCCGTCTATGAACCGAGGCAAAAGATAGTCCTCAACCGATTCGAGACGCTCTAGCCCGTGTCTCAGGATCAGAGCTCGAGTGACCCTTGGATCGTCAGGGCCGGTCCACCGATGTGGATTAAAATTCCTGAACACTGTGTTTCCCCACCCTTTGGGGTGTCAATGAGCCAACGAATGACTCCATCGGACCCGGATCATCCGATCAAACCGAGGCGCCTCGCAACAGCAACAACCACAAAGGTGAAAAGTATATAAATGTCAAGGCTGGTAGGTCACTGACATCACCCTAGCTAGAAGGAAACGCATGCCCTCCCTGAGGTCCTCTCCCGTTTTTGGTTCACAAACGGGGTGCGAGGCTCGCGAATTCACGTTACACAAAGCTATGCCACACAGGCTATGCTTTGATCATCACCACAAGACTTTGCTTTTCAACAGAAGCCTCGATCAATTGCCACTAAGGCATGCCACACAGGCAATTCACTCCATGCGTTTGATATCCATCAATATATAACCCCTGAGCTCGTACGTCTCAGAGAAGGGCGTTAAGCAAGAGAATAAATTCTCCGCCGCCAAGCAGATATATATTTAATAGAGATCAATCACACGGACTAAAATCCAATGTCAGACACACAGTCCATTTACAAGTTCGTTCTGGGTATGAACGAAACCGGAGGCACCTAGTACCCCGCATATCCATCGATCTCCAAGCACGTCTGGACGATCACCAACTGTTTCCATCTTCTTGGGTGTACAGCCCAATCAAGATCATCAGTAATCACCCAAACGACGTGAAGACCTCCGGTCTTCGACCATCGTCTTCATCTTCGACTTATCGTCGTATCAGTTATTCAGAATGGGATAAACCCGGTCTTCCCGAATAACTCGCGTATATTTTAAATAAGTGTTACACAAACAAAACATACGCCTCATTCCAATTCATCAGTCACTAACCGTAAATTAACAAGAGAACAATTCCCCAAATATTAACCCCGAAGGCCGAAACCAACATCAGATCAATATCCAGAAAACCATTCTGCTTAGCTAACCGACAGTTAGTTTCTAAATTTCACAATCATAGGGAAAGGTTCCCATTAATTTTATCCAAGATAAATCATTAAAATTTATTCTCAAATCTTCTTTTGAATTTCGATCTAACTAGTCGGGATTAGCGAACCACACCGAAGTAATTATTTATTTTATTTCCCAATCCCAACCTATTAATCCCATGAAGTAAAACTGGTCCTACTTCATATCTAACACCACGGCGTTATCGGTAAATTCAATTACCATTTCACGTTCAAATCTAATTAAAGATTTAACTGTCGCCTGAAGCAAAACTGGTGATACTCCATTCTCGATCATTTCAATCTAATTAAAGACTCATTAAAACTCCACTTAGTTTTAATCTTTGACTGGGTTAAAGAATCGGTGTCATTTAAAACACGGTTCACGATAAACCCAAAATCACATTCCATTAATTATCGGGTTAAAGAACAAGTGTTATTTAAAACACTGTTCACGATAAACCCAAAAATCAATACCAATTCAATTCCAATTAAATATTATTTAATTGGTACACTTCATTAAATCTAAATAAAAAGATTTAATCTTTTCTCAACTGGGTTCAAGAACTGTGTTAGTCAAGACACCATTCACGACAAACCCAAATCACATTTGATATTAAATACAAGGCTCTGAATAGAAAATATCCCGGCTTATATTCAATATCAAATTCTACGACCAACAAATATCGTATTGGAAATAACGATATATATATATCTATATCTTTCAAATTTCCATAACAACATCTGTATAGTCACGAAATCCAACATCGAAATATTCCGAAGACGATTTCGATTCAAATCCATTCCAATGTAATCATTGGAAATTCTGGTTATTTTCAAAACCATTTTAAATTCAATTTATTTATTTAAAAATAAATAGAACTATAATTCTAGTTCAAAACTAGTTCATTTCGATAAAAATCTATTTTTATCTTTTCAAATATGGAGTTTTTCATCCCAATTCTTTCTAAATCATTTCTTATGATTTTACACAAATTATTACTATTTTAATAATTTTATCAAGGGCCTGTACAGTCGATTTCCATCAACGGCCATCGAACTGCACTTACAGCGACCTTTTTCAAATTTGATTTTGACATAATTCCAAATTCAACCATTAGATTTCTAATATTCTTTAGAAAGCTCTTTTCGATACGAACCCAACGGTTCTGGTTTCAGGAGAATCCGACGGTCGGATCTCCCCTAATGTCCGTTTGAAATCAATGGTCGAAATTCACGAACTGCGACGGCGCGGCGCGTTCTATTCAGGCCATTATATTATATTATATATATATATATATAATATATATATTTCGTCGATTACTATTTAAAATGAATTTTATAAATAGTTTTGAATTCGTTTCAAAAACAATTTCAACTTCTATCTCAACTCAAATCAAAATTGAATCTTTCCTTATAAATTCGTTTTAAAATTCATTTCTATTCAATTCAAGTTTCAATTCAATTTGAATTCATTCCAATTCGTTTTAAATTCATTTCATTTCGAAATCGTTTTCAATTCATTTCATTTCGAAATCGTTTTCAATTCATTTCATTTCGAAATCATTCTCAATTCATTTCATTTCGAAATCGTTTTCAATTCATTTCATTTCGAAATCGTTTTCAATTCATTTCATTTCGAAATCGTTTTCAATTCATTTCATTTCTATTCGAATTCATTTCAAAACGATTTCAATTCTATTCGAATTCCCATTCACTTTAATATTCACTTCAATTTGAATAAAATCGATATAAATATCGTTCACGTCAAAATGGCGTCAATCTATCAACGCGGCTTCATATATTTCGATTTCCAAATATTCTACTTCAAATATTTCTTTTTCAAATATTTCTATTCAAATATTTTATTTCAAAACTGGAATGAGGCCCAAAACAATTACCATATAACGTTAATTATATGGATTTTTCTACAACCATGTATATATCAACAACGATGAATAATCAACCATCATCCAAAGTGCATTCTACACTGTATAAACATCAAATATAAATATTCAACGCTTATAACAGCCTGTCAATCAAACGATCGACATAGAACTAAACAATCTGGATTAGTGTACGTCAAATATCATCCCAATACCCATGTGGGGTTTCAAGCAATCAAACACAGATTTTTATTTGTGCAGTTGGGCGATGTGTAAAATTTATCGTCCCAATCAATGTCCTTCAAATAGGTGTACATAAACAAACCGTCCGGTTTGTAAATGAATATTTATTTATTCACATTCACGTTAAAAATTATATTTTTAACGATCAAACTATTTTATTCAACCTATGAATATTCTATTCGGTTCATTTATTAAATAAAATGTTATCTTTATTTTTCTAACATATTTTAGAAAATTTCGGCGGCATAACGGCACGATACTAGAAACGGGACAAGGCCTAGCCTTATCCCCGGACTAGTGAAGGCCCACGCCATTCACACATCAATCAAATCAATTTCATTCCACCAAACAATTCAATTCAAACCAAACAATTTAACCAACTACACAACCAAACAATTAAACAAACAAGCCATCCATGGTCTGTGGATGACGGGTGTCGGGTGCTACTAAACACCGTCTGCATCCTAGTATATATATACAACTAGAAAAAAAGAAATTGAAGAGTGAGAAGTTCTCACCGATAGCTATCCTAACTCCACGGCACTTCATTTATAGAAATCTTCGTCCCTCTTGCCTTTTTGTCAACTTCGTTGCCCGTAGCCACTACATACATAAAAATCGAATTTTTATCTCGCTATTCAATATATAAAAATCGAATTTTTTACTTCGCTATTCAATATATAAAAATCGAATTTTTACTTTTCAATAAAAAACTTATTTTTATGTAAACCCTTCAATAAAAATCTTATTTTTATGTAAACACTTCAATAAAAATCTTATTTTTCAAAATCAACATTCTAGGTTATATTTTTTCAAAGCAATGTCAATTTAGTTTCAAAAACAATGTTATTTTTCAGTTTTTAAACAATATAAATTTCAGTTTTTTAAATAATATAATTTCAGTTTTAAAACAATATAAATTTCAGATTTTAAATAATATAATTTCAGTTTTAAAACAATATAAATTTCAGATTTTAAATAATATAAAAGAAATTATAAAACTTACAGTTGCTTTTAGAGGAGGAGGGGGTGTTCGCTGTTGAATCGGAGGTGGGGGTGGAAGATGGCTGCGTCGGTGTGCGTGCAGGTGGAGGGAGGCGCTCAGGCAGGCGGCGCTGGGGGTAGGAGGCAGGAGGAGGCGTTGGCTTCGCGAGGTGCTGATGGGCGATTCCAGTCTCGCAAGAGGGACGGGTGCGCGAGGGGTTGCCATGGGGTGGAGCGTCGGGTCAGGCGAGGGGGGGTCTCCGGCTGGGCGCGACGGCGCCGATGAACGAGGGGGGGCTGGCGGCTCGAACGAGACCTGAGGGTTTTTTTTTTGTTTCGATTCATTTCTGTTAAGGGGGAAGAGAGAGAAAGATAAAGGTGGGGGGCCAATATTTTTAATTAATTTTATTTATTTTTATTTCAAAAAGTTACCTTTTTTATTCAAACTCGGAACAAGGCCCACCGCCTGTCGTCCATAGCGTTTTACCCCCATTCCGAACACAATGGGATATGTATCGCAAGCTGATTCGATCATTTCGATCGGTTTTCATTGAATTTAAAGTATAATTCTTTATATATTCAATTTAAACGCACATTTCAAATTACCGGGGTCACATACGAACTCTAAAAATTCCATAAAAATATTTTCTAGCTTCGTATTGACGATACGGTCCTAACAAAACTAGTTTCGTCGAATTCTGAGACCGTTAGAAAAATGGCCATTTTCCAGTCGATTAAAATCAACTGAAACTGGTCAAACGCGTTTTTCTTTGCCACGCTCACATATTGGTTCGAAAAATTAGGAAATTTGAAACCTAGCAATAACTTTACATCACGGATCCAACAAAAGTGGTTTCGTCGAAATCCGAAGTCGTTTGCAAAATGGCTATTTTTAAGGGCCTGAATTCCATAGCGACTATTTAGAATTTTCAACTGGACATATCTTTTGATTCCCGCTATGAAATTTTGATTTGTAGGATTCGTTGGAAAGATAGTCACAATTAGATCCCATTATTTTTGGTTTCTCTAAAATCCGGATTATTTTGCACCCGGTATGTTCAATTGAAGTTTGAAATCGAATTATCGAACTACCGCGCCATTTTCAATTCCTTTTATAAATATAAATAAATATTTATATTTTAACGACGACGTATATAAATATATACGTTCGAATTATATTCAAAATAAATTTCTCGTCGATATTATTTAAAATAATCATTTTAAATAATCAAAATTCACTAAAATTGCCAAAATAAAAATTTTAAACTGGCCCATATTTTCGGGTTGTTACAATCTCCCCCACTTAAAACTTTTCATCCCCGAAAAGGAACAAAGTCGAAAGTGATTTGATTAATCAACTCTACGTTCGATCTGGCTTCCATCCTCCAACTTTTCAGTTTTTGAGAATTTTCAAATTCTTCAAAAATTTGGCTAACACCCTAAATTTTCGAAAAATTTCGCCATAACCTCCCCTGCACCGGGAGCCACGGGAAAATCCCGAAATTGCCATATAGGCCTTCTGATCTCAAAAAGAAAAAGAAAAAGCCAATTGGCTCATAAAATCATCATCACCCAAACAAAACAGTAAATTATAGTAAACATGTACCTATTTGTCGGGCAAACAAATTTTATTCTCTGCTCTAGCCTCCTTGCTATGACCTGTTCAATGTAAGTATATGTACATGCAAGCAAATACGACTAATTTTTGATACAATTCAATATTGGGTACAATTTGACCAAATGGTTTAAATTTATCAAACAAATAAACAAACAACACAAACATCCATCAATTAGTGAATTAGAGTTTCAAATTCATAATTTTGATATATAGTCAAAAATCAGATTTAATGCCAAATCACAACAATAAATCCTATCTAGTTTCGGTTCTCACACCAGTCAATAGGAAATATATAGAAATCTCACTTTCGTCACTCGAAAATAAATACTGGCGACGGTGCCCCATCACCAGAATTATCCCCGGGCAACTAGAGTGTGATTCTATAACTATCCAATATATTAAAACTTCGAATACACGTTTGCAAGACATATATGCAAAATCTTTATATATCGGATTGTCTCGATCAATATAGAATAAATAATCAAATACGAATAGTTGATTTTAATTTCAAAACAAAACTTGTTTTTACTTTAAAAATATACTCTTTACACTCGTTCTAGGATACTACTAATCCTATCTCTAACGAGTCATTCCCATTGGATATTGCTAATCCAATATCTGATGAATTCTTTCGTATGGTTCTAATATGTCTTGTTCTCTAGCTTTGTAAACCAAAGCTCTGATACCAACTGTGAAAACCCGTAACTTCCCCGTAAAGAAAACGGCGGATAGTTCGAGAACAAGCCACAAAATAGAACGCAGACGGAAGAACATTTCATTGTATATTACAACAATGCATCAGATTACAAGAATATACAGAGTTTGAACGAATATACATTACACAGAAATATCAGAGATTTAAATTACATTTAAATACATAGCAGCGGAAAATAATACAATACACAACTAGAAGGAGATATACGGATACAAAGCTTTCCGGATATCGTTCCAACTGTAAACCAAGATCCTATGAATATAAATCTGCAAAACCAAAACTACTAGCTACCCGTGTCAAAATAAGGGCGCCCAGAGTTTAGGTTAAAACAATAAACTCCAGGTCAGTCATGGGACTGGTGTGAGAACTAAAACAGTTATTAATCTTTATTTTTAAAGTTAGGTAAATCAAGGGACCACGCCGTATAACACGGAACGGGTTTCCTCCCATGAATACCAGTGCATAAAACAAACAACGCAATGCTAAATAAAGAAAAATGAAGCTGTTATAAGACCCAGGTCCTATCACACAATGCAACGCAAGCCGGGGGATAGGGTTTTCCCTTATAACAGCCAAAGAATGCTTGATACGTTTAAAACAAATCATTTGATACTATTATCAGTGCATAGTGTATAAAACAACTTCAAATCATAAGTATTAATCATAGGCGGCATGAATGCCCCATACCACTATGTCGCCATATATAGGTTATACAATCAAAATCGCAAAGTCACGTATTTGGAAATTTGGTTTCCGTCAATGAACCGAGGCAAAAGATAGTCCTCAACCGATTCGAGACGCTCTAGCCCGTGTCTCAGGATCAGAGCTCGAGTGACCCTTGGATCGTCAGGGCCGGTCCACCGATGTGGATTAAAATTCCTGAACACTGCGTTTCCCCACCCTTTGGGGTGTCAATGAGCCAACGAATGACTCCATCGGACCCGGATCATCCGATCAAACCGAGGCGCCTCTCAACAGCAAAAACCACACAGGTGAAAAGTATATAAATGTCAGGGCTGGTAGGTGACTGACACCACCCTAGCTAGAAGGAAACGCATGCCCTCCCTGATGTCCTCTCCCGTTTTTGGTTCACAACCGGGGTGCGAGGCTCGCGAATTCAAGTTACACAAAGCTGTGCCACAAAGGCTATGCTTTGATCATCACCACAAGACTTTGCTTTTCAACAGAAGCCTCGATCAATTGCCACTTAGGCATGCCACACAGGCAATTCACTCCATGCGTTTGATATCCATCAATATATAACCCCTGAGCTCGTACGTCTCAGAGAAGGGCGTTAAGCAAGAGAATAAATTCTCCGCCGCCAAGCAGATATATATTTAATAGAGATCAATCAAACGGACTAAAATCCAATGTCAGACACACAGTCCATTTACAAGTTCGTTCTGGGTCTGAACGAAACCGGAGGCACCTAGTACCCCGCATATCCATCGATCTCCAAGCACGTCTGGACGATCACCAACTGTTTCCATCTTCTTGGGTGTACAGCCCAATCAAGATCATCAGTAATCACCCAAACGACGTGAAGACCTCCGGTCTTCGACCATCGTCTTCATCTTCGACTTATCGTCGTATCAGTTATTCAGAATGGGATAAACCCGGTCTTCCCGAATAACTTGCGTATATTTTAAATAAGTGTTACACAAACAAAACATACGCCTCATTCCAATTCATCAGTCACTAACCGTAAATTAACAAGAGAACAATTCCCCAAATATTAACCCCGAAGGCCGAAACCAACATCAGATCAATATCCAGAAAACCATTCTGCTTAGCTAACCGACAGTTAGTTTCTAAATTTCACATTCATAGGGAAAGGTTCCCATTATTTTATCCAAGATAAATCATTAAAATTTATTCTCAAATCTTCTTTTGAATTTCGATCCAACTGGTCGGGATTAGCGAACCACACCGAAGTAATTATTTATTTTATTTCCCAATCCCAACCTATTAATCCCATGAAGTAAAACTGGTCCTACTTCATATCTAACACCACGGTGTTACCGGTAAATTCAATTACCATTTCACGTTCAAATCTAATTAAAGATTTAACTGTCGCCTGGAGCAAAACTGGTGATACTCCATTCTCGATCATTTCAATCTAATTAAAGACTCATTAAAACTCCACTTAGTTTTAATCTTTGACTGGGTTAAAGAATCAATGTCATTTAAAACACGGTTCACGATAAACCCAAAATCACATTCCATTAATTATCGGGTTAAAGAACAAGTGTTATTTAAAACACTGTTCACGATAAACCCAAAAATCAATACCAATTCAATTCCAATTAAATATTATTTAATTGGTACACTTCATTAAATCTAAATAAAAAGATTTAATCTTTTCTCAACTGGGTTCAAGAACAGTGTTAGTCAAGACACCATTCACGACAAACCCAAATCACATTTGATATTAAATACAAGGCTCTGAATAGAAAATATCCCGGCTTATATTCAATATCAAATTCTACGACCAACAAATATCGTATTGGAAATAACGATATATATATCTATATCTTTCAAATTTCCATAACAACATATGTACAGTGACGAAATCCAACATCGAAATATTCCGAAGACGATTTCGATTCAAATCCATTCCAATGTAATCATTGGAAATTCTGGTTATTTTCAAAACCATTTCAAATTCAATTTATTTATTTAAAAATAAATAGAATTATAATTCTAGTTCAAAACTAGTTCATTTGGATAAAAATCTATTTTTATCTTTTCAAATATGGAGTTTTTCATCCCAATTCTTTCTAAATCATTTCTTATGATTTTACACAAATTATTACTATTTTTAATAATTTTATCAAGGCCTGTACAGTCGATTTCCATCAACGGCCATCGAACTGCACTTACAGCGAACTTTTTCAAATTTGATTTGGACATAATTCCAAATTCAACCGTTAGATTTCTAATTTCTAATATTCTTTAGAAAGCTCTTTTCGATACGAACCCAACGGTTCCGGTTTCAGGAGAATCCGACGGTCGGATCTCCCGTAATGTCCGTTTGAAATCAATGGTCGAAATTCGCGAACTGCCGCAGCGCGGCGCGTTCTATTCAGGCAATTATATTATATATATATAATATATATTTCGTCGATTACTATTTAAAACGAATTTTATAAATAGTTTTGAATTCGTTTCAAAAACAATTTCAACTTCTATCTCAACTCAAATCAAAATTGAATCTTTCCTTATAAATTCGTTTTAAAATTCATTTCTATTCAATTCAAGTTTCAATTCAATTTGAATTCATTCCAATTGGTTTTAAATTCATTTCATTTCGAAATCGTTTTCAATTCATTTCATTTCGAAATCGTTTTCAATTCATTTCATTTCGAAATCGTTTTCAACTCATATCATTTCGAAATCGTTTTCAATTCATTTCATTTCGAAATCGTTTTCAATTCATTTCATTTCGAAATCGTTTTCAATTCATTTTATTTCGAAATCGTTTTCAATTCATTTCATTTCGAAATCGTTTTCAATTCATTTCATTTCGAAATCGTTTTCAATTCATTTCATTTCGAAATCGTTTTCAATTCATTTCATTTCGAAATCGTTTTCAATTCATTTCATTTCGAAATCGTTTTCAATTCATTTCATTTTGAAATCGTTTTCAATTCATTTCATTTCTATTCGAATTCATTTCAAAACGATTTCAATTCTATTCGAATACCCATTCACTTTAATATTCACTTCAATTTGAATAAAATCGATATAAATATCGTTCACGTCAAAATGGCGTCAATCTATCAACGCGGCTTCATATATTTCGATTTCCAAATATTCTACTTCAAATATTTCTTTTTCAAATATTTGTATTCAAACATTTTATTTCAAAACTGGAATGAGGCCCAAAACAATTACCATATAATGTTAATTATATGGATTTTTCTACAACCATGTATATATCAACAACGATGAATAATCAACCATCATCCAAAGTGCATTCTACACTGTATAAGCATCAAATATAAATATTCAACGCTTATAACAGCCTGTCAATCAAACGATCGACATACAACTAAACAATCAGGATTAGTGTACGTCAAATATCATCCCAATACCCGTGTGGGGTTTCAAGCAATCAAACACAGATTTTTATTTGTGCAGTTGGGCGATGTGTAAAATTTATCGTCCCAATCAATGTCCTTCAAATAGGTGTACATAAACAAACCGTCCAGTTTGTAAATGAATACTGATTTATTCACATTCACGTTAAAAATTATATTTTTAACGATCAAACTATTTTATTCAACCTATGAATATTCTATTCGGTTCATTTATTAAATAAAATGTTATCTTTATTTTTCTAACATATTTTAGAAAATTTAGGCGGCATAACGGCACGATACTAGAAACGGGACAAGGCCTAGCCTTATCCCCGGTCTAGTGAAGGCCCATGCCATTCACACATCAATCAAATCAATTTCATTCCACCAAACAATTCAATTCAAACCAAACAATTTAACCAACTACACAACCAAACAATTAAACAAACAAGCCATCCATGGTCTGTGGATGACGGGTGTCGGGTGCTACTAAACACCGTCTGCATCCTAGTATATATATACAACTAGAAAAAAAGAAATTGAATAGTGAGAAGTTCTCACTGATAGCTATCCTAACTCCACGGCACTTCATTTATAGAAATCTTCGTCGCTCTTGCCTTTTTGTCAACTTCGTTGCCCGTAGCCACTACATACATAAAAATCGAATTTTTATCTCGCTATTCAATATATAAAAATCGAATTTTTTACTTCGCTATTCAATATATAAAAATCGAATTTTTACTTTTCAATAAAAATCTTATTTTTATGTAAACCCTTCAATAAAAATCTTATTTTTATGTAAACCCTTCAATAAAAATCTTATTTTTCAAAATCAACATTCTAGGTTATATTTTTTCAAAGCAATGTCAATTTAGTTTCAAAAACAATGTTATTTTCAGTTTTTAAACAATATAAATTTCAGTTTTTTAAATAATATAATTTCAGTTTTAAAACAATATAAATTTCAGATTTTAAATAATATAATTTCAGTTTTAAAACAATATAAATTTTAGATTTTAAATAATATAAAAGAAATTATAAAACTTACAGTTGCTTTTAGAGGAGGAGGAGGGTGTTCGCTGTTGAATCGGAGGTGGGGGTGGAAGATGGCTACGTCGGTGTGCGTGCAGGTGGAGGGAGGCGCTCAGGCAGGCGGCGCTGGGGCTAGGAGGCAGGAGGAGGCGTTGGCTTCGCGAGGTGCTGATGGGCGATTCCAGTCTCGCGAGAGGGACGGGTGCGCGAGGGGTTGCCATGGGGTGGAGCGTCGGGTCAGGCGAGGGGGGGTCTCCGGATGGGCGCGACGGCGCCGATGAACGAGGGGGGGGGGGCTGGCGGCTCGAACGAGACCTGAGGGTTTTTTTTTGTTTCGATTCATTTCTGTTAAGGGGGAAGAGAGAGAAAGATAAAGGGGGGGCCAATATTTTTAATTAATTTTATTTATTTTTATTTCAAAAAGTTACCTTTTTTATTCAAACTCGGAACAAGGCCCACCGCCTGTCGTCCATAGCGTTTTACCCCCATTCCGAACACAATGGGATATGTATCGCAAGCTAATTCGATCGTTTCGATCGGTTTTCATTGAATTTAAAGTATAATTCTTTATATATTCAATTTAAACGCACATTTCAAATTACCAGGGTCACATACGAACTCTAAAAATTCCATAAAAATATTTTCTAGCTTCGTATTGACGATACGGTCCTAACAAAACTAGTTTCATCGAAATCTGAGACCGTTAGAAAAATGGTCATTTTCCAGTCGATTAAAATCAACTGAAACTGGTCAAACGCATTTTTCTTTGCCACGCTCACATATTGGTTCGAAAAATTATGAAATTTGAAACCTAGCAATAACTTTACATCACAGATCCAACAAAAGTGGTTTCGTTGAAATCCGAGGTCGTTTGCAAAATGGCTATTTTTAAGGGCCTGAATTCCATAGCGACTATTTAGAATTTTCAACTGGACATATCTTTTGATTCCCGCTATGAAATTTTGATTTGCCGGATTCATTGGAAAGATAGTCACAATTAGATACCATTATTTTTGGTTTCTCTAAAATCCAGATTGTTTTGCACCCGGTATGTTCAATTGAAGTTTGAAATCGAATTATCGAACTACCGCGCCATTTTCAATTCCTTTTATAAATATAAATAAATATTTATATTTTAACGACGACATATATAAATATATACGTTCGAATTATATTCAAAATAAATTTCTCGTCGATATTATTTAAAATAATCATTTTAAATAATCAAAATTCGCTAAAATTGCCAAAATAAAAATTTTAAACTGGCCCAGATTTTCGGGTTGTTACAAGTACACTGATCGGAAGGTGGTTCCATACCATGTCACAGTTGGAAATCCATTACCCAATACGCGCTTGCGATTTTGATTGTATACTATATATGTAGAAAGTGAGATGAAAGCATTTCTGCTAGTTGATATCTATTTGTACATAGACATTATTATTATTATATCAAAAGGTTTTTGATATAAAGATATTTTGGATTCTCATAAGGGAAAAACCCGTTCCGTTCTGCGGCGTGGTCTTATGAGATATCGTTTACTTGTTCATATACCTGTTTAAACGGTTTTACTCATACCAGTCCCATGACTGACCCGGAGTTTACTTTGTTGTTTTCCCTAAATTCTTGGGTGCCTAAATTTGTACGGGCAGTCAAGTAGTCGGGATTTACAGATATACTTGGAGAGCTTGGAGAAGGAGGCTTCAATATCATATAGTTATAGTTATTTCCGCTGTGTTGTAAGTGATGTACTCTGATAAGTGCTATTGTATACATAACTGTTGTATTTCAAAGTTATGTTATCTATTCTATGTTATTCGTTCCGCTGTGAGGTTCGTGTTACTCTGATGTTGTGTTCTTCTTCTTCTTCTATTCTAAGTTTCTATCTTATCTATCCTCACCCTCTAATTTCTTTCATTAATTACCAGAATTTTTCGAGGTTTTGGTTATCGACATCGTGCTTATGTCAATAACCAAAGTCGCCGAAAATCCGGGTCGTTACACCATCACACAATGCAACGCAAACCGGAGGATAGAATTTTACCTTATAATGACCAAAATATGGTTGATACGAATAAAACAAAAGCAACTGATATTATTACTAGTGTTTATATGTTTCAAGACAACTTCGAATCATAACTATCAATCATAGACGGCATGGGTACCATATATCATCTCGCCATATATATATATATATATATATATATATATATATATATACAATCAAAACCGCACGGTCACGTATTTGCAAATTAGATTTCCGTCATGAACCAAGGCAAAAGATAGTCCTTACCGAACTCGAGACGCTCTAGCCCGTGTCTCAGGAACAGCCGCAACTGCCCCTTGGATCGTCAGGGTCGGTCCACTGAAGTGGATTATTATACCTGAACACTATGTTTCCCCGCCCTTTGGGGCGTCAACGAGCCAACGAATCACTCCATCGGACCCGGATCGTCCGATCAAACCGAGGCTCCTCGCAACAGCAACAACCACATAAGTCAAACTCGTCAGGGCGTGTAAAATCACTGACGCCACTTCTAACTAGAAGGAAACGCAGGCCCTCCCTGATGTCCTCTCCCGTTTCTGGTTCATACCGGGGTGTGAGGCTCGCGAATTTACGTTATACACAAAGCTATGCCACATAGGCGGGGCTTTGATCATCACCACAAGACTTTGCTTTTCAACAGAAGCCCTGATCATTTGCCACTTTGGCATGCCACACTAGCAATTCATGCCATGCGACTGATGTCCATCGATATACGACCTCTGTGCTCGTGCGGTTCAGAGAAGGGCATTAAGCAAAAGAATAAATTCTCCGTCGCCAAACAGATGTATATTTAATAGAGATCAATCAACACAGAATAAAATCCAATGTCATACACACAGTCCATTTACAAGTCCGTTCTGGGTCTGAACGAAACCAGAGGCACTATATACCTCGCAAACTCAGCGATCACCACGTACGTCTGGACGATCACCACTCATTATCCATATTTCGGGATGCCTCCCAATCAGGACCTCGGTTACTGTGAAAACCCGTAACTTCCCCGTAAAGGAAAGCGCCGGATAGTTCGAGAACAAGCCACAAAAAAACGCATACGGAAGAACATTTCATTGTATATTACAACAATGCATCAGATTACAAGAATATACAGAGTAAAAATGAATATTACACAGAAATATCAGAGATTTAAATTACATTTAAATACATAGCAGCGGAAAATAATACAATACACAACTAGAAGGGATATACGGATACAAAGCTTTCCGGATATCATTCCAGCTGTAAACCAGGATCCTATGAATATAAATCTGCAAAACCAAAACTACTAGCTGCCCGTGTCAAAAATAGGGGCACCCAGAGTTTAGGTCAAAACAATAAACTCCAGGTCAGTCTTGTGACTGGTGTGAGAACTAAAACAGTTATTAATCCTTATTTTAAATCATTAGGTAAATCATGGGACCACGCCGTATAACACGGAACGGTTTTCCTCCCAAGAATACCAGTGCATAAAACATAACAGCGCAATTCTAAATAAAGAAAAATGAAGCTGTTATAAGACCCAGGTCCCATCACACAATGCAACGCAGCCAAGGATAGGGTTTTCCCTTATAACAGCCAAAGAATGCTTGATACGGTTAAAACAAATCGTTAGATACTATAGTCAGTGCATAGTGTATAAAACAACTTCAAATCATAAGTATCAATCATAGGCGGCATGAGCGTCCCATGCCACTATGTCGCCATATGTAGGTTTACAAATAAAACCGCAAAGTCACGTATTTGGAAATTGGATTTCCATCTATGAACCGAGGCAAAAGATAGTCCTCAACCGATTCGAGACGCTCTAGCCCGTGTCTCAGGAACAGCCGCAACTGCCCCTTGGATCCTCAGGGCCGGTCCACCGATGTGGATTATTATGCCTGAACACTACGTCTCCCCACCCTATGGGGTGTGAGTCTGGTCCGTCAGCCGACTAGAATGCATCGGCCGAAACCGATATAACCGAGGCGCCTCGCAACAGCAACAACCACATAAGTCAAACTCGTCAGGGCGTGTAAAACGACTGACGCCACTTCTAGCTAGAAAGAAACGCATGCCCTCCCTGACGTCCTCTCCCATTTTTGGTTCATACCGGTTGTGAAGCTCGCGAATCAACGTTACACAAAGCTATGCCACAAAGGCCGTACTTCGATCATCACCACAAGACTTTGCTTTTCAACAGAAGCCTTGATCATTTGCCACTTAGGCATGCCACACAGGCAATTCACTCCATGCGTTTGATATCCATCAATATATAACCCCTGAGCTCGTACGTCTCAGAGAAGGGCGTTAAGCAAGAGAATAAATTCTCCGCCGCCAAACAGATATATATTTAATAGAGATCAATCACACGGACTAAAATCCAATTTCAGACACACAGTCCATTTACAAGTCCGTTCTGGGTCTGAACGAAACCGGGGGCACCTAGTACCCCGCATATCCATCGATCTCCAAGTACGTCTGGACGATCACCAACTGTTTCCATCTTCTTGGGTGTACAGCCCAATCAAGATCATCAGTAATCACCCAAACGACGTGAAGACTTCCGGTCTTCGACCATCGTCTTCATCTTCGATTTATCGTCGTATCAGTTATTCAGAATGGGATAAACCCGGTCTTTCCGAATAACTCGCGTATATTTTAAATAAGTGTTACACAAACACCACATTCGCCTCATTCCAATTCATCAATCACTAACCGTAAATTAATCAAGAGAATAATTCCCCAAATATTAACCCCGAAGGCCGAAACCAACATCAGATCAATATCCAGAAAACCATTCTGCTTAGCTAACCGACAGTTAGTTTCTGATTTCACGTTCATAGGGAAAGGTTCCCATTAATTTTATCCAAGATAAATTCCTGAATTTATTCTCTAATCTTCCTTTGAATTTCGATTCAACTAGTCGGAATTAGCGAACCTTACCGTAGTAATCATTGGTTTTAATTTCCCAATCCCCAACCTATTCATCCCATGAAGTAAAACTGGTAATACTTCATATCTAACACCACGGTGTTATCGGTAAATTCAATTACCATTTCACGTTCAAATCTAATTAAAGATTTAACTATCGCCTGGAGCAAAACTGGTGGTACTCCATTTTCGATCTTTTCAATCTAATTAAAGATTCATTAAAACTCCACTTAGTTTTAATCTTTAATTGGGTTAAAGAATCAGTGTCATTTAAAACACAGTTCACGATAAACCCAAAATCACATTCTTTAATTATCTGGTTAAAGAACAAGTGTTATTTAAAACACTGTTCACGATAAACCCAAAAATCATTCCATTAATTATCGGGTTAAAGAACAAGTGTTATTTAAAACACTGTTCACGATAAACCCAAAAATCATTCCATTAATTATCGGGTTAAAGAACAAGTGTTATTTAAAACACTGTTCACGATAAACCCAAAAATCATTCCATTAATTATCGGGTTAAAGAACAAGTGTTATTTAAAACACTGTTCACGATAAACCCAAAAATCATTCCATTAATTATCGGGTTAAAGAACAAGTGTTATTTAAAACACTGTTCACGATAAACCCAAAAATCAATACCAATTCAATTCCAATTAAATATCATTTAATTGGTATACTTCATTAAATCTAAATAAAAAGATTTAATCTTTTCTCAACTGGGTTCAAGAACAGTGTTTGTGAAGACACCATTCACGACAAACCCAAATCACATTTGATATTCAATATAAGGCTCTAAATAGAAAATATATCGGCTTATATTCAATATCCAATACTACGATTAACAAATGTCGTATTGGAAATAACGATACAAATATATATCTTTCAAATTTCCATAACAACATCCGTATAATCACGAATTCCAACATCGAAATATTCCGAAGACAATTTCGATTCAAATCCACTCCAATGCAATCATTGGAAATTCCGGTTATTTTTTTAAAACCCTTTTCAAATTCAATTTATTTATTTAAAAACAAATAGAATTATAATTCTAGTTCAAAACTAGTTTACTTCGATAAAAATCTATTTTTATCTTTTCAAATATGGAGTTTTTCATCCCAAATCTTCACAAATCATTTCTTATGATTTTACACAAATTATTACTATTTTTAATAATTTTATCAAGGCCCGTACAGTCGATTTCCATCAATGTCCATCGAACTGCACTTACAACGACCTTTTTCGAATTTGATTTGGACGTATCTCCAAATCCAACCGTTAGATTTCAAATTTCTAATATTCGTTAGAAAGCTCTTTTCGATACGAACCCAACGGTTCCGGTTTTAGGAGAATCCGACGGTCGGATCTCCCGTAATGTCCGTTTGAAATAAATGGTCGAAATTCGCGAACTGCCGCGGCGCGGCGCGTTCTATTCAGGCCATTATATTATATATATAATATATATAATATATATTTCGTCGATTTCTATTTAAAACGAATTATATAAATAGTTTTAAATTCGTTTCAAAAGCAATTTCAACTTCCATTTCAAATTCAAATCAAAATTGAATTCTTCTTTATAAATTCGTTTTAAAATTCATTTCTATTCAGTTCAAATTTCAATTCAATTTGAATTCATTTCAATTCGCTTTCAATTCAATTTGAATTCATTTCAATTCGCTTCAATTTGAAAGTTGTTTTCTATTCGATTCAATTCAAATTGGTTTTCTATTCGATTCATTTTGAAACCGTTTTCAATTCAATTCATTTCGAAATCGTTTTCAATTCAATTCATCTCGAAATCGTTTTCAATTCAATTCATTTCGAAATCGTTTTCAAATCAATTCATTTCGAAATCGTTTTCAATTCAATTCATTTCGAAATTGTTTTCAATCGATATAAATATCGATTCACGTCAAAATGGCGTCAATCTAATCAACACGGCTTCATAAATTTCTATTTTCAAATATTCTATTTCAAATATTTCCTTTTCAAAATAGTTGTTATTATCAAAATATTTCGTTCAACACATGACCAATCTCAATGGATGAGTACTGTCAACACATGAACCTTTATTTTATATTGATAAAGATGTAAATTTTATTACTAAAATATTTCGTTCAACACATGACCAATCTCAATGGATGAGTACTGTCAACACATGAACCTTTATTTTATATTGATAAAGATGTAAATTTTATTACTAAAATATTTCATTCAACACATGACCAATCTCATGGATGAGTACTGTCAACACATGAACCTTTATTTTATATTGATAAAGATGTAAATTTTATTACTAAAATATTTCGTTCAACACATGACCAATCTCAATGGATGAGTACTGTCAACACATGAACCTTTATTTTATATTGATAAAGATGTAAATTTTATTACTAAAATATTTCGTTCAACACATGACCAATCTCAATGGATGAGTACTGTCAACACATGAACCTTTATTTTATATTATTCTTTACTTTCCAAATTGGAATGAGGCCCAATCAATTACCATATAAAGTTAATTATATGGATTCCATACAACACATGTATATAATAGCATTGAAAAATAATCAACCATCAACCAAAGTGCACTACACTGTATAAGCATCAAATATAGATATCTAACGCTCATAACAGCCGGTCAATCGATCGATCGACATATTTAATCAATCAGGATGAGTGAACTTCAAATTTCATCCTAACACCCGTGTGGGGTTTCAAACAATCAAACACAGATTTTATTTGTGCAGTTGGGCGATGTGTAAAATTTATCGACCCAATCAATGTCCTTCAAATAGGTGTACATAAACAAACAGTTCGGTTTGTAAATGAATATTTTATTTTATTCACTTCACGTTAAAATTATATTTTTAACGATAAAAACCTTTTTTATTTCAACATATGAATTTCTATTCAGTTCATTTATTCAATAAAATGATATTTTTATTTTTCTAACATTTTTTAGAAAATTTCAGCGGCATAACGGCACGATACTAGAAACGGGACGAGGCCTAGCCTTATCCCCGGTCTAGTGAAGGCCCATGCCATTCACACATCAATCAAATTCATTCAATTCACCAAACAATTCAATTCAAACCAAATCATCTAACTAATTTTTGCAATCAAACAAACAAGTCCATGGTCTGTGGACGATTGTGTCGGGTGCTACTAAGCACCGTCTGCATCCTAGTATATATATATATATAACTAGAAAAGAAATTGAAGAGTGAGAAATTCTCACCGAAAGCTATCCAAACATCTTGACTCTTCTTTGATATAAATCTTCTTCGTTCTCGCCTTTTTGTTACCTTCGTTGCCCGCTTTCACTACCTATGTAAAAATCGAATTTTTACTTCGCTATTCAATATATAAAAATCATATTTTTATTTATGAAGGTCATATTTTTCTCTAAACCTCGCTACTTCTATTTTCGAAGCATCGCTACTTATATTTTCAAAACAACGCTACTTATATTTTCAAAACAACGCAACTTCTATAATTGTAAAAATAGAATTTTTATCACTATTTCTTTAATGTAAAAATAGAATTTTTATCACCTCCTTTAAAATAAAGTTCATACTTTTATTTCACTTCTCATATAATAAAAATCATATTTTTATTATACTACCTATATAAAAATTTCAGTTTTCTATTTTAAAAACATATATAAAAATTTCAGTTTTCTATTTTAAAAACATATATAAAAATATCAGTTTTCTTTTTTAAAAACATATATAAAAATTTCAGTTTTCTATTTTAAAAACATATATAAAAATTTCAGTTTTCAATTTTAAAAACATATATAAAAATTTCAGTTTTCTATTTTAAAAACATATATAAAAATTTCAGTTTTCTATTTTAAAAAACATATATAAAAATTTCAGTTTTCTATTTTAAAAACATATGTAAAAATTAGATAAACAAATAAATAAATAAAATACTCACTTTTTTATTGTCCAAAACGGAACTTCGCCACTGGAGGGGGTTTCACGGGCGGGGCAGCGCCGTTGGCGGAGCGTGGAGGTGGGCTTCGGTCGTCAGGTGGCTCGACGAATGGAGGGGCGGCTGCAGTTGATTTTCGCCTAGGGTTTGGGACAGGACGGAAAAGAAGGTGGGGGGCGGCGGCAGTTTCGGAGATGGGGGAGGAGAGAGGGGGTGGAGCGCCAGTCTCCGGCGGTCGTGGCGAGGGGCCGACTGGCCCTAGCGTCGGTGGCTGCTCCGTCCTTCTTTCTTTTTTTTTTCTTTTTTTTTAAATCGATCGATCCATCTGAAAGGTGAAGTCAACGGGAGGGACTGAGGGGGTTAAGTGGTAAGAGGGAGATATATATTTTTATATTAAATTTATTATTATTTTAAGTTCTAAAAACAACTTTTTATTTTCAACTCGAAATCGAACTCACCGACTGTCGTCCATAGCTAATGACCCCCATTCCGGACACAATGGGATATGTATCGTAAGCTGATTCGATCGTTTGAATCAGTTTCCGTTAAAATCAAAATATAACTCTATATATTGAATTTGAACGCGCCTTTCAATTTACCGGGGTCACATACTAACTCGAAAAATTCTATAAAAATATTTTCTAACTTCGTATTGACGATACGGTCTTAACAAAACTAGTTTCGTCGAATTCTGAGACCGTTTGAAAAATGGCCATTTTCCAATCGATTAAAATCAACTGAAACTGGTCAAACGCGTTTTCCTTTGCCACGCTCACATATTGATTCAAAAAATTATGAAATTTAAAACCTAGCAATAACTTGACATCACGGACCCAACAAAACTGGTTTCGTCGAAATCTGAGGTCATTTGCAAAATTCCCATTTTTAAGGGCCTGAATTCCATAGCGACTATTCAGAATTTTCAACTGGACATATCTTTTGATTCCCGCTATGAAATCTTGATTTTTCGGATTCGTTGGAAAGATCTTCACAATTAGATTCCATTATTTTTGGTTTCACTAAAATCCGGATTGTTTTGCACCCGGTACATTCAATTGAAGTTTGAAATCGAATTATCGAACTACCGCGCCATTTTCAATTCCTTTTATAATTATATATATAATTATTTATATTCTAATGACGACGTATATAATATATACATCGAATTCTATTCAAAATAAATTTCTCGTCGATATTATTTAAAATAATTCATTTTAAATATTCAAAATTCGCTATAATTGCCAAAATAAAAAAATTTAAACTGGCCCAGATTTTCCGGGTTATTACAGTTACCATCCAAACGAGGTGAAGATCTCCGGTCTTCGACCACCGTCTTCATCTTCGATTTCTTATCGTCGATTCAGTTATTCAGAATGGGATAAACCCGGTCTTTCTGAACAACTCGCGTATATAATAAACAAGTGCAACACTAACATACACACGCATCATTTCAATTCATTAGTCACTAACCGTCAACCAGTAAGAGAACGATTTCCCAAATATTAACCCCGAAGGCCGAAACCAACATCAGATCAACACCTAGGAAACCATTCGACTTAGCCAACCTTCAGTTAATTTCTAAATCACATCCATATCGTTTATAATATTTTATAACGATTTATCGCTATTTTTATTTATTTTAAAATAGCCATTTTATTCAAAACGACGCTTCGGGCCATAACGCGGCCGTGGCGCTGTTTTTCTTCAGATTTGATTTACACATATCTAAAAATCTAACCATTGGATCTTCTCAAAATTTACATCATTAGAAAGATCTTTTCAAAACGAATCCAACAGTTCCAGTTTCGGGAAAATCCGACGGTCGGATCTCCCGGTATAATCGTTTGAAGTTTCGATTTCAAAATACGAACTGCAGCGTCGTTATTCGATTAAATATAATTATATTTATATATATATATATATATATAAATATAATCGATTCTGGCGTTGTTTTTCTTCAGATTTGAATTAACCATTCCAGACAATCCAACCGTTGGATTTTTACAAAGTTGGTGCCATTGGAAAGATTTTTACAAAGTGAACCCAACGGTTGCGATTTCAGGCGTTATTCGATATATTTTAACTCTATTTCTCTATATATATCGATTCTTCGATTTCAAAGCTATATTCTTTTCATACATTTGATAAAAATGATATTTTTATCTAACTGTCTTCAATTTTAACACTTCACTATATTTAACAATTCATGTATATAATAAAAATGTGATTTTTATTGTAAAACAATTCATTTCAAAACACTATTATTTTATATAGTTCATATAGGTAATAAAAATAGGATTTTTATTAGAAAACAAATTATTTCAAAAGGAGATTATTTTATATAGTTCATATAGATGATAAAAATGTGATTTTTATTATAAAACAATTTATTTCAAAATATGAATACCATTCAACACATGAATTTCAATTCAACGAATGTATTTCAATTCAACACATGAAGGTTTTCTATAGTTTCTATATATAGATAAAAATGTGATTTTTATATTTAAAACATGAACACCATTCAACACATGAATTTCTATTCAACGAATGAATATCGATTCAACACATGAAGGTTTTCTATAGTTTACATATATAGATAAAAATGTGATTTTCATATTTAAAACACGAATACCATTCAACACATGAATTTCTAATCAATGAATGAATTTCAATTCAACACATGAAGATTTTCTATTCAACGAATAAATATAGTTTCAGCAAATGAAAATAATTCAAACACATGAATATCATTCAAAATTTCGGCAGCATAACGGCAGGGTAGTTAAAACCGGGACCGTCCCTAGTACGGCTCCTCGCTCTACCTTAAAACCTCGCGGTTTTTGACAATGGGGATCATGCATCTAGTTCGCACGCAGGAGGCATGTATATATTTATTTCATTTCCACAAACTAATCCTATGTGGTTTCAACCAAATATTTCTCAACCACAAATGGGTATTTTTCAACCACAATCAATCAATATCAACCACAAACAATTCCAATCAACCATTCGCTATCAATCAATTTTGACACCAATCACAACCAATAAATATCGTCCATGGTTTGTGGATAAGGGGCGTATATATATATATATATATATATATATATATATATAGCAATTCACTTCTATTTCAACACATATATAATTTTTACAACGCATATATAACTTATACATCGAACGTACAACTTATACAACGCTTATACATGAGGTGCACAACGCTTATATAACTCATACATCGACTATATAATTTATACATCATCGTTTTCCATATCGTTTATAAATTAGAAATCTCACATTGGGTTCCACTACACCAAAAAATAGCAGAAGGCTCAGAAAAATATGCGGTCTCTTCTAGAAGGTAGAAGACGTCCACACGAGTCCACTGTCTCTTGTTTAACTGAATTTCATTGAAGAACGAAAAAGATTTGATTTTTCAAAGTTTGCAACAGTTTAAAACTGTTGAAATCAGTTTAAATAATATAAACCGTATACCTCACTATTTCGTTCAAAAATAGGTCGCCCGATTTCTTCCAAACTGTAGCACGTGAGGCCGATCAGGTTGCACCACGTTCTCCAGCTCCGAGAGGCGCTCCTGCAGGTCCCCCCTCTTATGAACTCGACGGCGGCTAGAGAGAGAAATTCGATGGCGAACGGCGGCACTTCGTGGGCCCAGAACTCGAGAACCACTCAACTATCGGGCGTCAAACTTATATAGATTTGAAGAGCGAGGGAAGGGCTTCAAAATCCTCAACTGGGTCAAGGCCTATTGGTGCGTGGGTTGATCGTAAAATGAGGGGGAAGGTGGGATCGGGTTTCCGTCGTTCGATTTGGGGGAGAGAGAGAAAAGTGGGGAGGGGGGGTTTCTTCTGACGTGGACCAATTTATTTATTTATTTATTTATAAAGTTTTAAAAATCCGAAAATACCCCTTGCCACATACGAACACCAATTCAAAGCCAACGACTGTGATCCCTAGCAGTTTACCCCCATTCCGAACACAATGGGAGATGTTTCGAAGGCCCATTCGACTGTTTCAGTCAGTTTTGCTTCAAATTAAAATATATAACATTCAATATTTGATTTGAACGTACATTTCAATTTGCCAGGGCTACAAACTGATTCGAAAAATTCCAGAAAAATAAATCTGGCTATGTTTTGACGATACGGTCTCAACAAAACTAGTTTCGACGAATTCTGAGACCGTTTGCAAAAAGGCCCATTTCTGGTCGATCCAATTTAACTATAATTGACCAAAACACGTTTTCCTTTGCCACACTCACATACTAGCTTCAACAATTATGAAATTTGAAAAATAGCAATAACTTCACATCCCGGATCCAACAAAAGTGGTTTCGTCGAATTCCGAGGTCATATGCAAAATGGTAAATTTCACGGGCTATATAAATTCCACAGCGACCTTTCTGAAAATTCATTTGGCCATAACTTTTGCTTTCCGCTATGAAAATTCGATTTTTCAGATTCGTTAGAATGGTATTCACTAACAGATTTAAATATTTTTGGTTTCGCTCAAATCCGTTTTGTTTTGCACCCGGTACAGTCCGACAAAGTTTGAATTCAATTTTTGAAACTACAGCGCCATTTCAGGCCTTGTTTATAATTAGAATTAATTATATTCGTTTTCAATTGTCGATTCAAACTCAGTTTTCATTGCTATTATTTAAAATATTTATTTTAAATATTTAAAATCCATTATTTCAGCCAATTTAAAATTTTTAAATTGGTTCAGATTTTCTGGGTCGTTACACACACAAATCATCCAATGTTTGTACAGAAAGTACTATCAGGAGCTACTAAGCCCCATCTGCAACCTGGGATATAATAACATAACAAAAATGATTTGAGTGAGAGAGTTCTCTCCCTTGGTTTCCACTCCGTCGGTCTTTAATTGACGGTTTTTGTACTGTTTGGACTTAAATTTACTCCAAATTCAAACAGGCTCCAAATTAGACCTAGTTAGTCTTGTTGTGAAGCTCTCGACTCCATGATCGCAATGGATCTAGTTTCATGCAAATCAGACTTTGTTGCAAAAATTTATTAACGATTAAACTTTGATTACAAAATTTAAATAATTAATTAAAATAAATTAACTAATTACCTTTTTAAAGATCGTTCAATGTTACTCCATCACTTGCGCAGCCTCGTCGCCGCCATGTCGGACCTCCAGATCGTCGGTCAACCACCTTGCCGACCTCCTGCTTGCGTGGCGCGCCTCCATCCGCCGGCGCCTCCAATTTCCACAGACCCCCAAACTGACGTTGACGCCAATTCTGACGTCGTATGGCCACCTAACAATCGCGGACCACCGGCGTTGGGACCGTCGTGCCACCCTTTCTCTTTGACCACCTCCACCTGCCATGGCCTGTGGCGGCCGCTACAACCCAAAATCCCTTCATAGGTCGCCCATAATCTTCGCCTTCGTTCATCTACAAATTCCGGCCACCACAACCAACTTTAGGTTGACCAACCAAAGGCAAACTTTTCCACCACTCTTTCCTCTACCATTTTCTATTATGTGCCATCATCTATTTCTTCCTCGCTTGACCAGAAATCACCAAAATCCGAAACCCATTTTCTGCCTTTGACCATCTATTTCTCCCAATCCGTGCAACAATAGCTCACCAAAAATTAGTGGTAGATAGAGATCATTGTGATCTATAATACCCAGAAGCCATTTGGGATAATTGCTTACGTATTGAGAGATATGAATCATTTTGTTTTCGGGGGCTTTTTTGCAAAATTATGAGAGGGAGAGGAGTTGTTTCCAATTTTTGTAGGGAGATGAGAAGTGAGGGTTTATGGGGAGAAAAGATATTATATAGTGGTGGTTTATTATTTTATTATTTTCTTAGTTTACGCTCTCTCCATTCGACGTTTAGCGATGCCGCGGGCCACAGACGAACTTCGTTGGCGACAAAAATTGACATGCTGCAATGTCTTGACGATACGGTCCCAAAAAAACTCGTTTTGTCGAATTCCGAGTCTGTTTGCTCAAAAAGGCCTGTTTCTAGCTTAAATGGCTGATCGATTCACAATTTGTTGTGCACAGCCACATAATAGCTCCAGAAATAACGAAAATTGGAATTCTCCCTATGTTTTTCAAATACAGTTTCAACAAAACTAATTTCGTTGAATTTGGAGACCGTTTGAAAATTGGCCTTTTTAACTGGTCGATTAAATTTAAACTGAAATTGAAAACACATTTAAATTTACTATGCTCACATATTAATTCCAAAAATTATGAAAATTGGAATCTAGCTATAATTTGACATTCCGGATCCAACAAAAGCTGTTTCATCAAAAACGGAGGTCGTTTGCAAAATGGCCTTTTTAAGGGGTATATATTATATTAAAATATAAATAAATCCATAGCGACTATTTTGAATTTTAAATTGGACATAACTTATAGTTTATAAAGTGAAATCTCAGTTTCTTATATTTTTTAGAAAGATATAGTTAAATGGATTATAATGTTTCTTATTTTACTGAAATCCGACTTATTTTGAATTATGTACATTCATTTGAAATTTAAAATCGAATATTCAAACTACCACGCCATTTCAGGCTCGTTTTAAAAATTAAATAAATTTTAAATCATTATTATTTAAAAAACATTTTAAATATTTTAAATCAATTAAAATAGCTAAAATAAATTAAAAAAAATTGGTTCAGAAATTCCGGGTTGTTACAAACTGTAAACTCCAGGCTAATCATGGGACCGGTGTGAGAACATAAACGTTTATCTTTAGGATTTATTTTAAAGTTAGGGAAATTCACCAGACCATGCTGCTAATGCGGAACGGGTTTAATCCGCGTGATTTCCTGTGCATACAGATTCACAATGACTTTTGGAAAAATGAAGCTATCATAAGCTCGTCCCATATCACACAATGCAAGCGCACACCAGATGGGCGATTTATGTATTATGACAACCAAATATGCCTTTATACATGAAATCCTCTTTATATTATGAGTGCATAGTGTAGAAAACAACTTCGAAAATAAATGTATCAATCTTAGATGGCATAGTACCCCATCCTACTATGTCGCCATAGGTATACAAATAAAACCGTAGGGCGCATATTGGAGATTGGGTTTCCAACTTGATGATTCCTGGCACGAAAGATCAATTTGGAACACAAGCAAAGTGTAACACAGTTTTCCCATCCAAACTCAGACCAACTACAAATCGCGAGGTAAATCACCGGTTTTCATGCAGACTCAGACACCGAACGTACCTAATTCACCCAAGTTCACAAGTGGTACCACTACAGCAGTTTTCAACACAAAATATGTATATATAACAACCTAACTGCTAGTTTCTCATCAGTATGGGGTGTGAGGCTTGTCTATGTAACAATATACACAAAGCTATGCTTCAATAAGCCATGCTTTGATCATCGCTAGTTCATTAAATAACTTCAGTATACCACATTTGAAAATTTACAATATGTCACTGATTTCTATCAATACATAACCTCTAAGCATGTAAAACTTTAGAGACGGGAATAATTATTTCCACAAATCCAATATATGTTAAAAGAAATCAGTGATATGCAGTCAATTAAAATGTCAGACGCACAATCCATAAAAGTTCATTCTGGGTCTGAACGGAACAAAATCCGAAAGTCTTCAAATATATTCAAACCTCATACCACTTATAATCTCATATTGGGTGTACGGCCAAATTTCAGACATCAACAATCAATCCACATAAGCCAAAGATTCCCAGTCTACATTTGCCATTTTCAAGTCCTGAATTTGCTTCATAGCGTCGTATTATTACTTGGAATGGTTTTTGGATGTAAATCTGATCCTGCCCTTCCTAAATAATAAGCGTATATTAAAACAAATCTATGGACTACACCAGTTTCAATTCAAATCTCCTTCTAGTTGTTATTAATTCATTTCTGGATAAGTTGGATAAATTTCCTGAATTGCCGTCTTATCTCTTCTTTACAAATCCCCTGTTCAAAACTCTCTATTCGTTGTTATCATTTCCATTTGTCTTTTCAAATTTGGATTGAAAGCCTTATACACAATTTTTATTTTTTTATTTAGTTTAAACAATAGTTCTCAAATTTAATCAATTTCATGGAATGGTAAAATGTTTCATAAGCACTATAGATTAGCTATTTACCAAATAGGTTCAAAATCATTTAAGGTTTTAATCTTACACTTAAATCATTTTAAATAATAAGTACCGCTTGTTAAAATTCCAAATTTGTTATAAATTCAAAAGGTTTTAATTAAATTTTAAATTAGATTTCAAGATAACCATCCCGTTCATCGGATTAGTTAAGGATAGCTAGGGAGAGCAGAAAACTGTATTTTCCAAACCCAAGCCTTAGACACTATCCTCTCTGTCATCCTAGAATGTTCTAGTATATATATATTTATATTTATATATATATATATATATGTATTATCGGAATAACTGTCATCAACATATATCATCTTTAAACATTCAATAATGGTTAAATTGTCTAATCCTTTTCCAATCCATAATTAAGGTCACATAACTCCAATTAAACCCGTATTTTAAATTTCGCTGGAAACTAAGTATAATATTATCAAACTTGTTTAATTGTTTAGAACTTACCAATGGTCTTTAAAATAATAGAACCAAGTGTAATTAATAAACCAATATTTAGTTACATGCTTAAATCAATTTTTTCTTTAATTAAATTTTTAACGATTATGGGTAGCTAAACATTTACAAATATAACTCAAATCAAGTTTTTAGTTAAATTTCAACACTTGTTTTGATCTTAAGAGTTCAAAATAATTTTTAAAACATTTCCAAAAAATCATTTTGTCTTTATGAAAAATCATTTAATCGTTCTTGACTTAGATATCAAATTATAAAAATAAAAAAGAAATCTAAATTCAAAATTAAACTTTCTTTTATTAATATTAAAATCGTTATTCACATAAGAAGGAGATTCAAAGTGACTACCCATATAACTCCACAACTATGATGCGTGGTACAACAAAATATCTGCATGAGCACTAGTTCATCCATAAACATTGCAAAATTAACAACCATTGAATTTGTGCACAAATGTCACGTTAAATAATGCTTAGTGTTTTTAACTTACATAAACATCCACTCAAATCATCACACAAATAGTAACCACACATAAGCAATTGGTGTTCACCACTAATTAAAATTTACGGTTCCTACTCATTTTTAAAATAAATTTAAATTAATGTTCTCACTAGTTATTGGTTTCCAATTCTTCACTATCAACCCCTCTTCTATATCAACTGCCAAAATTTGACGAAAGAACATGTGCGACGCGCGCTACTTCTCTTCAACAACTCGCGTGTATATAACTGTATATACACCTTGCACTTTCTTAAACTTGTGTTTTCTTTCAACACAAAAGTAATCTATATTTGGCAATCCACGAATGGTTAAGGTGGCTTGGATGGTGACTGGGTGCTCGGAGCTATTGAAGTGGTCGTGCGGTTTGGCGCTGTGCGAAGGGAAAGAAGTTGAATGGGATGTCGACTGGTAAAAAGGGGAGAGAGGTGATCTTAGGTGCTGTTTTGAGAAGGGAATAAGCATTTTTTAAGAAGGGGAAGGAAGAGAGTCACAGTTTGCGAGAGGAAGGAGTTTTAAATCATAACATTCGCTTTTCATCCATTAAGGGGAATGAAGAGAGAATGGTTTGCAGAGGACCAATGAAAAGGAGATACGTCCTTTTATAACGAAAGAAAAGGGAACAAAAAAGCAGAAGGAATATCACGTATAAAACAAACAAAAAGAAGTGGATTTTATGCTAGATTTTATCAGATATTGTTTCCCGCCATATCTCTTACAAAGGACAAAAACTTGATTTATTCCATTTGAACGGTATACGAACGCGAGTCAAACATGAATTAACAACCAGCATTTTTTACATTATTTCAAAACATTATAAATTTAACCGTTATGAACCACAAATTAAATTCAAATGATAACGTAAAATATGCAAATTTATTGCACAATTTATTCCTTTCCTTTTTGTTGTGCATTCCTTATATAAATATGGATTAGATTCCTAGTTTGGCAACACCGCTGAAATTCCAAAGTTCATTCTTTATTTTAATTATGTTAACCGAGAGACAAATAATATCATTATGCAATAAACTTAAACTTAGCATTTTATTTGAACAAAATTAATTATTACTTAAATTAAAACTCCAATATTAATTTAGCGTTTTTATTATGCCATTTATACTTAACGGTCTGATTGGACATAAATTAATCTTGATCGTATTTTACCATGCAAATAAATTCTTTGTTCAAAATCAATAAATTGTTTCTCAAACAGAATTTATTTCAAAACTGAATTTAGTTCTAATGTCAAGTTTTAAATATTCAAACGACTCAATATTTGTTAACATCATAAATTTTGACAAATGTTTATATTGATGCAATACTCACAATGCACATTTATTTTTAGAACGAATACTATATTTAAATAATAGTCCAAATTCTAAATTGAATTTCAAGCATATATTTTCTTCTTACCAAATTGGAAGATCAAAAATAATTTCTTAATTAAATTACAAAATAAATTTACAATGGTAACAACCCTTGTTTCAACGGACTTTTAAAGTTAGAGATTCAAATCAATTAGTAATGTAAATATCGTTTTAAATTTTTTATAAATCCACAGAAAGAGTTCACTTAAATATCGCTCAAACTAGACAAAATTCCAAATATAAATATTTATTTTTTGCTAAATCTTAATTTAATTTATATTTTAAAAGTTTGATATTTCTAGGTCGTTACACATTATAATATAGACCAATTAAAAAATTAAGGAGGTACATTAAAGAAAAAGTAGCAAACTAATGATACTTGATAACTCTAAGCTCATATATTATAATTTGAACTCAATGCTTTAATTTTGTATGTAAAGGAAACCACCAGTACATGTTTTGAAATTCATTCATTATTGAATATAAATATTTTTCCATGGTACTTTTATGTAATATTTAATCAGTGCTATGCATACATGGTACAATAATATATATTTTTTGAAAAAATAGGCTTATATTTCTATAACAAACAATCATTTCAAAGTTAAAAAATATGATATACGAATAAAAGGGATCATTGCTCATTTTATTTAGAACACTATAGATATGATAGGGAAGAGATATATAATCATGATATAAGTATAAAACTAGGTCACAAAATTTTAATTATCTTATAAAGCTAGTTTGTACATGTGAGAATGATGATAAAAAAGAAAATGAGAAAGACTTTTATTCATGTAAATAAATTAACCAATGCAGGTAATCGCAAATCATAACCCTAACTACAAAGGATCTCTGAGACGACCCGAACTTTCCCGTGAAGGAAAGCACGGATAGAATTGAGGACAAGACAAAATAGAACGCAAACAGAAGAACATTTCATTATTATTACAACAATTCCATCAGATACAAGAATATACAGAGTATAAATGAATAAATTACATTCAACAAATATCAGAGATTTAAATTACATTTAAATACATCGCAGCGGAAAATAATACAAAAGCACAACTAGAAGTAATGCACGGATACAGAGCTTTCCGAGCATCGTTCCAGTTGTAAATCAGGATCCTGTGAATATACATCTGCAAAACCAAAACTACTAGCTGCCCGTGTCGAAAATAAGGGCACCCAGAGTTTAGGTTAAAACAATAAACTCCAGGTCAGTCATGGGACTGGTGTGAGAACTAAAACAGTTATTAATCTTTATTTTAAAGTTCGGTAAATCAAGGGACCACGCCGTATAACAAGGAACGGGTTTCCTCCCAAGAATACCAGTGCATAGAACAAACAGCGCAATGCTAAATAAAGGAAAATGAAGCTGTTATAAGACCCAGGTCCCATCACACAATGCAACGCAAGCCGGAGGATAGGGTTTTTACCTTATAACAGCCAAAGCATGCTTGATACGTTTAAAACACATTATTTGATACTATTATAGGTGTATAGTGTCAAAACAATTTCAATCATAAATATCAATCATAGGCGGCATGAATGACCCATACCACTATGTCGCCATACTAGGTTCTACAAATAAAACCGAAACATCACGTATTGGAAATTGGATTCCATCATGGGTCGAGGCAAGGGGCAAGCTCCTCTCCGCGTTCGAGACACTCTAGCAAATGTCCCAGGACCCCACTTTGATCCTTGGAATCGGCTGGACCGGTCCTCTCTTACTTTTGAGGATTAGTTATTCCTGTAGACATGTTTCCCGGTCCTTAGAGACCTATATCCGAGGCGCCTCGCATTCCAACAACCACACAGGTGAAAAGTATATAAATGTCAGGGCTGGTAGGTCACTGACACCACCCTAGCTAGAAAGAAACGTCGTGCTTTCCCAACGGTCCGTCTCCCGTTTTTGACTCATACCGAGGTGTGAGGCTCGCGAATTCACATTATACACAAAGCTACACCACACAGGCCGTGCTTTGATCATCAACCGCAAGACTTTGCTTTTCAACAGAAGCCTTGATCAATTGCCACTTACGCGTGCCACACTGGCAATTCACTCCATGCGACTGATGTCCATCGATATACAACCTCTGAGCTCGTACGTCTCAGAGAAGGGCGTTAAGCAAGAGAATAAATTCTTCGCCGCCAAACAGATGTATATTTAATAGAGATCAATCAACACAGAATAAAATCCAATGTCAGACACACAATCCATTTACAAGTTCGTTCTGGGTCTGAACGAAACCGGAGGCACTTTCCTCGCATATCCATCCATCTCCAAGTACGTCTGGACGATCACCAACTGTTTCCCTCATCTTGGGTGTACAGCCCAATCGAGATCATCAGTAATCACCCAAACGATGTGAAGACTTCCGGTCTTCAACCACCTTCTTCATCTTCGACATCTCGTCGAATCGGTTATTCAGAATGGGTATAACCCGGCCTTTCTGAATAACCCACGTATATAATAAACAAATGTTACACAAACACAACGAACGCCTCATTCCATTTCAGAATATGCTTTTATTCACAAAATCACATTCTTAGGGAATGGTTCCCATTAATTTTATCCAAGATAAATTCTTCTAAATTTATTCTATAATCTTCCTTTGGATATCATTTCAAACTAGTCGGGATTAGCGAACCACACTGAAGTAATTATTTATTTTATTTCCCAATCCCTACCTATATATCCCATGGAGAAAACTGGTAGTACTCCACATCTAACACCACGGTGTTATCGGTAAAATTAATTACCATTTCACGTTCAAATCTAATTAAAGATTTAACTATCGCTTTGGAGCAAAACAGGTGGTACTCCATTCTCGATCACCTTTCAGATTTGATAATTAAAAAAAAATCAATTTACTTTTTAATCTAATTAAAGATTCATTAAAACTCCACTTAGTTTTAATCTTTTCAAAAATCAACATCCTGCCTTTAACTGGGTTAAAGAACCAATGTCATCTAAAACACGATTCACGATAAACCCAAATCACATTTAATATTAAATACAAGGCCCTGAATAGAAAATATACCGGCTTATATTCAATATCAAATTCTGAAACCAACAAATATCGTATTGGAAATAACGATATAAAATATATCTTTCAAATTCCCATAACAATATCTGTATAGTCACGAAATCTAACATCGAAATATTCCGAAGATAATTTCGATTCAACTCCAGTCCAATGCACGTATCGGGAATATTGATTATTTTTAAAATCACTTTCAAATTCAATTATTTATTTCAAAAATAAATTGACTTTAATTCTAGTTCAAAACTAGTTCATTTTGATAAAAATCTACTTTTATCCTTTCAAATGTGGAATTTTACATCCCAGTTCTTCCCAAATCATTTCTTATGATTTTACACAAATTATAGATAATTTTAATAATTTTATCAAGGCCCGTACAGTCGATTTCCATCAACGGCCATCGAACTGCACTTACAGCGACCTTTTTCAAATTTGATTTGGACATAATTCCAAATCCAACCGTTAGATTTCAAATTTCTAATATTCATTGGAAAGCTCTTTTCGATACGAACCCAACGGTTCCGGTTTTAGGAGAATCCGACGGTCGGATCTCCCGTAATGTCAATTCGAAGTCAATGGTCGAAATTCACGAACTGTCGCGGCGCGTTCTATTCAGGCCATTATATATAATATATATATATATATATATATATATATATATATTTCGTCGATTTCCTTTTAAAACGTATTTTATAAATCGTTTTAAATTCATTTTCAAAACCATTTCAACGCTACATTCAATTTCAAATCGATTTGATTTCAATTCAATTCGAATTCATTTCAATTTTATTTAATTCGAATTTCAAATTCGTTTCAATTCAATTCAAATTCTAATTCGTTTCAATTCAATTCAATTTGAATTTACCTTCTATTTAATTCAATTCGAATTCATTTCAAATTGATTTCAATTCAATTTCAGTTCATTTTAAATTTCATTCAAAACGATTTCAATTCGTTTTAATTCAATTTAATTTAATTTGAATTCATTTCTATTCAATTTGAATTCAAATTCACTTTCTATTCAATTCGAATCGAATTCATTTTCTATTCGATTCGAATTCATTTCAAATTGATTCAATAAAATTTCAATTTGAATTTTAATCTAATTTAATTTGAATTTCATTTCAAAATATTAAATTTTGAAATCACCTTTCAAATTTGATTATAAAACGAATAAAATCGATATAAATATCGTTCGCATCAAAATAACGCATCTCTAATCAACACGGCTTTATATTTTTCAAAAACTTCGTTATTCTATTCAACAAATGAATATATATTCTATTCAACACATGAATCTATATTTCTTTCAACACACGACTATTTTTGTTATGTAAAATATTTTATAAAACTATGGTATCTATCGTTTGATTTTTAATTAGACTTCAACTGTAAAGTAGTTCTAATTTTAAATATGATAAAGATGTAAATTTTATTATTTAAAATATTTTACTCAACACATAAATAGTTTCAATACATGAACATCGTCAACACATGACTATTTTTATATTCAACACATGAATTTACCCTTTATAATATTCATTATTTTCCCGATTGGAATGAGGCCCAATCAATCACCATATAATGTTAATTATATGGATTCCATACAACACATGTATATAATAGCAATGATAAATAATCAACCATTATCCAAAGTGCACCACACAACTGCATAAGCATCAAATATAAATAATCGACGCTTACAAAGTCTGTCGACCAATCGATCGACATACAATTAATTAATTGGGATTAGTTTACCCAAATATCATCCCAACACCCGTGTGGGGTTTCAAATCAACAAACACAGATTTTTATTTGTGCAGTTGGGTGATGAGTAAAATTTATCATCCCAATCAATATCAGTCAAATCACTGTATATAAAAAAATCGGCCGATTTGTTTATAAATATTTATTTACTCACATTCACGTTAAAAATTATATTTTTAATGATAAAATATTTTTAACTATATAAATATTTTATTTCCTTTCAACACAAGAATATTTTATTATTCAATCATTCCACAACACAATCAATTTTCACAATACATCAAACAAACAAGCCATCCATGGTCTGTGGATGACGGGTGTCGGATGCTGCTAAGCACCGTCTGCATCCTAGTATATATATATATATATATATATATATATATATATATATATATATAACTAGAAAAAGAAATTTAGAGTGAGAAGTTCTCACCGATAGCTAATCCAATCATCTCGACTCTCCTTTTGTAGAAGTCTTCGTCGTTCTCGCCTTTCTTCACTTTCGTTGCCCGTAGCCACTACATATATAAAAATCGAATTTTTACTTCGCTATTCAATATATAAAAATCGAATTTTCACTTCGCTATTCAATATATAAAAATCGAATTTTTACTTCGCTATTCAATATATAAAAATCGAATTTTTACTTCGCTATTCAATGTAAAATAAATCGAATTTTTACTTCGCTATTCAATATATAAAAATCGAATTTTTCACTTCGATACTATATAGATAAAAATTCTATTTTCACATCGCTATTTATATAATAAAGATTATACTTTTATCACGCTATTCTTCATATAAAGATTTCGCCTTTTCAATTTTAAAGATTTCGCCTTTTCAATTATAAAGATTTTGCCTTTTCAATTATAAAGAATTCGCCTTTTCAATTATAAAGATTTCGCCTTTTCAATTATAAAGATTTCGCCTTTTCAATTATAAAGATTTCGCCTTTTCAATTTCATCATTATAAAAATCACATTTTTATTTTGTTACACATATAAAGATGATATTTTTACTATCTTACCTATATAAAAATTATATTTTTACATTTTTACAATATAAAAGATTATATTTTTATTATCTATATAATATGAAAATTACATTTTCAACCTTCATATAATATAAAATTTATATTTTTTATACTCTATATAAGTAAAAATCATATCTTTTTCCTATATAAAAATATTAACTTTTTCTATATATAAATATCTGAAATTAAAATCAATACACAATTAAAACTAAAAACAAAAACTAAATTCGGATTTATACTAAAACTAAAATAAAAGTAAACTAAAACTCACAGTTTCCGTGATGGAGGAGGGGCTTGGCCCGCTACATGTGGTTCGATTAGAGCTAGGGTTGAGGTTCGACGAGGTTTAAACGCCTGAGGAAGAGGAGGAAAAGTCGGACAGGAAGAAGAGGGGGGTGGGCGCGGCTTTCTCGAGCAGAACGGGTGATGGAAGGAGAGGTGGAGGAAGAGAAGGGGAGGGAGGCGATGGAGGTGGTTTCCGTCGATGCAGGGCGCGGTGGGCGGAGTTGGGTCCGCGCGAGTTCACTTGGGAGGGAGGAGCGGGGTAGGAGAAGAGGAGGGGGGAGTTCTGGTGGACAGCGCCGCCTTGGGCGGTGGCAGCGGCGTGGAGGAGGCCGCTCGCGCCCCTCCATCCTCTTCTTCTTCTTTTTTTATTTAAAATTGATTTTGAGAAAGAAATGAATGGGGGGCCTGAGATAAAGGAATAAGGGAAGAGAGAGGAAAGATTTTTTATTTTATTAAATTATTTAATTCAAAAAAGTTGAAATTTTATTTCGACCTCTAAATGAGGCCCACCGCCTGTCGTCTATAGCGTATTACCCCCATTCCGAACACAATGGGATATGTACCGTAGGCTGATTCGACTGTTTGAATCAGTTTTCGTCAAAATCAACATATAACTCTATATATTGAATTTGAAAGCGCATTTCAATTTACAGAGGTCACATACTAACTCGAAAAATTCCACAAAAATATTTTCTAGCTTCGTATTGGTGATATGATCCTAACAAAACTAGTTTCGTCTAATTCTAAGACCGTTGGAAAAATGGCCATTTTCCAATCGATTAAAATCAACTGAAACTGGTCAAACGCGTTTTCCTTCGCCACGCTCACATATTGATTCGAAAAATTATGAAATTTGAAACCTAGCAATAATTTGACATCACGGACCCAAAAAAGTGGTTTCGTCGAAATCCGAGGTCGTTTGCAAAATTCCCATTTTTAAGGGCCTGAATTCCATAGCGACTATTCAGAATTTTCAACTGGACATATCTTTTAATTCCCGCAATGAAATCTCAATTTTTTGGATTCGTTGGAAAGATATTCCCAATTAGATCCCATTATTTTTGGTTTCACTACAATCCGGATTGTTTTGCACCCGGTGCATTCAATTGAAGTTTGAAATCGAATTATCGAACTACCGCGCTATTTTCAATTCTATTTATAATTATATATATTTATTATATTCTAACGACGACGTATATAAATATATACGTTCGAATTCTATTCAAATTAAATTTCTCGTTGATATTATTTAAAATGATTCATTTTAAATATTCAAAATTCGCTAAAATTGCCAAAATAAAAATTTTAAACTGGCCCAGATTTTCGGGTTGTTACAATCTCTTTGCTTCCTTTCCTTCCACATAGATTCCCGATTATGTCAAGCTCAAATTAGTTTATTGTTGATCACTATCAAAAATTCTTTTATGCATTCTTAAAATCCTTTTATGCGTTCTTAAATTTCCTTCATCGTCCACCTCGCATCTTGGTTATCTTCATGTTATTATATCCTCTTGAACTGCCTGACTATTTTTGAAATATAAGAATCCCTGCATTGGCTTTATTTTATACAATAAATCAAGGTTGGTCGTACCATTAAATAATCTATGATGGCATGCTTTCTGTTTAGCGCATCCACCGCTATGTTGACTTTCCCTAGTGCACACAAAATATCAAGATCATATGACACAAAAAACTCTAATCAATGTTGTTGCCTCATATTTAGATCTTTATGCATGGAAAGATATCTTAAGGATTTGTGGTCTATGAAGAGATAGAACTTCTCACTTAGAAAATGATTCCTCCATAATTTCAGTGCAAACGTCACAACTAATAGCTCTAAGTTATGCATTGCATAATTTTTTTATGAGAGTTCATCTACTTACTTGCAGAAGCGATGACCTTCTTATGCTGCATTAATGTTGCATCGATAACTTCTTCATATGCATATATGTATACTATCCAACCTTAAATCATTTCAGCAATAGTTGGGATAGGACAACCTTTTCTTGAGTTCATTAAATGCTTTATAATGTTTTGACCTTCAATCAAATTTAGCACTTTTCTTATTAACTTCGTTAGAAGGGTGGAAATATTAGAGAATTTATGAATGAATCTCCTATAATATCCTACCAATCCAAAGAAGCTACAAACAGCCGTCTAGTTTGTGGTTGCCCTTAATCATGTACAATTGAGCCTTTACTGGATCCATCGAAATTCCTTCCTATAATACTATATGTTAAAGATTCTTACCTCTTTTTCCTAGAAATATCATTTTGAAAATTTGGCTTTAATCATAAGCCTTCTTAGTGTTTCAGTACAATTTCAAAATAGCTTTCATATTCCTCCTCGATTTTTGAATAAGTGAGGATATCAACAATAAAAACCAATGCAGATTTGTTAAATACATCTCTAAACACTATGTTCATGAGATCCATGAAATAAGTAGGCACATTGATTAGTCCAAAAGGCGTAGCAAATCACTCATTAAAATAATTCGGACCTCTGAATGCTCACAAATGGATGCAATCCTTTGCCATCCTAAATTCGTGGAATCCAATAACTAGATCCATTTGTGAGAATAGCTTAGCAACATGAAGTTGATCAATTAGTTCATTAATATGACGTAGAGGATACTTGTTCTTAATAGTTTGCTTCTTCAGGTCTCAATATTCTACACAGATCTTTAGGGAACTATCTGATTTTGCAACGAAGATTACTACAGCTTCCAAACTTGAGCGACTAGGTCTAATCAAACATCTTGTCAATAATCATCAGTTTGGCTTCGTAATTCATCTTTATCCTATGGAACAATTTTTCGAATAGAGCAAATGACAGGCCTTAAATTAGGAATCAAGTCAATATGAAATTCAGTCACCTAATGTAGGGTTAAACAGTTTACCCCTTTGAATAAATCCTCCAATACCTTAACAATCGGTATGGTTTCTAACTTTATTAGGGTGTGTGTATAGTGTATACATGAAAAAATCCTTTCTCAGACTAGGTTCTTCACACAATAGTTTTGCAATCATCCCTACCTTAGTTTTTATAAGTATCATCCTTCAGATGCAATCAAGGACTGCCTCGTATCTAGATAAATAATCTAATCCTAACAAAACTTCAAATCCAATAAAATCAAGGATGGTTAAGTTGCATGAATAATGTGGCAGGGATAGGAGATTCAGATCTTTTCACAAATCATACAAATATTAGTGGCACCTTCTACTTGATTCAACATACAGTTGGGGGTATCAGATAGAAGTGTGGTTAGTTCTAATCTATTAAGAAAACTCTTAAAGGTAAAACTATGGGAATCCCAGGTATCAAGAAATTGTCAGCCTAATTTTTATTGATAAAGGCATTGCTTCCAAAACCCCTTGCCCTCCACATCCCTAGAGATTGATGGCTCGTGTTTAATGGAATACATCCTGTATTGTTCTTCCTTGTTCATCAATAGTTAATTATTCCTTTAATGCCTTAACGAATAAATTTGTATCAAAGGCTTTTCTACATTATGGGATAAATGTGGATTTCCTATTGATTTTGGAATTCAGGGCTGTTGCATTCACTGGAATAGTGGCCCTTCTTCCTGCAATTATATCACTCTGCATCTTTATTTCTCTCCTTTTTGGTTTTTCGCTAGTCATGTTCTTCTATGGAGTCTTCCTTTTGTTTGGGTTATTATTGTGTTCTTGGACTATAGAGGGATCCTTTTAGTCTACAGCTTTATAATGGAAGCCCATGTCGACTAGATCTATAAATGTCCCATTTACATGAGCAATCATTCTATTCAGATATTGCTCTCTCATTCCAACAATAAATTGTTCATTCTTCTTGAGTTGAGTTTCTGATTACCTTGGGTTAAAGACACGCCACCTTATTTGAGATCCATAAAATTTTGATAAAGACGAGACTTTCCAGCAGGTGGCATACACTCTTTGTCCAAAACTTCTTTGAACCTCTGCCCATGAGAATTTTTCCTTAGGTTTATCTAGGTAATAGACTCCCATCAAGCTAGGGTTCCATCCTATAATTGTCAAGAGGCTAAGAACCTCTTTTGGTAGCCGGTTGATATCCAATATCTTAAAGATCCTTTTATGTATCATAGCTAGGCCTGAATTTCAATTATGTCATCGATGCCACTAAATGGATTTCCATCCATATTAATGAAATCCTTGCAGAATGGAAAATTGATCTGAGGTTATACATATGCAATTACTTTCTACACTACTAAAACATTGGGAGATAAACCATTGGTGGTCATTGTGCTATTGTTTCCCTATGCTCTTCCTCTCATATTATTAATTTCCTATTCTGAAAAATAGCTAAGTGTCCTTTAGCAACTAAGATGAGATTATCTTAGAAATAAGCATTAAAGCATGAGTATGGTTATTTGAATGTTTTTTTAATATGCACTTTCATTGGCTAAACTTATTTAATGGTGTTACTAGCCCTATCTCAAATGAGTTGACCCCGTCCAGGCTTTGGTGTTTGCTCGACCTAAATTCTAATACCATATGTGGTGACCCGACTCTTCGACCTTAAAAAATCAACATTAATACATCCACAATACTCACATGCTATAAAATCAAGTATTGAAGAGGCAGATTATGTAAAAGGGAAAAAGAAGATGGTAAAAATAACAGAGATAGAAGATACAAACAAAAATATCATATCCTATTGAACATCATAAATTATTACTACATAAAGATACTACATACAATCACTACCAAAATGATGTAATAGAGTCATGACAAGTGCTACCTGGCCAGGGATAGTTATAACTACATTTCCCTGCAAAGATGTTGGTAGATACTTGTAGAAAATATAATGGAAAATAGAAGTAGATAACTATAAACTAAGGACCTCGTAGCTTTATGCTCTAAGCTCCTCCAAAAAAAATTATTCTTTCCCCAAAATAATTCAAGTCAAAACCTGACTACTCTGCTGCTCAAGGAAATAGTGCACCTAGAGTTTAAAGGAAAAGAGGATTTGATTCAATCGTGGGATTAGCATACGAAAACTCAAAAGAGCATATTTTTTTAAAACAAAAGGTATCATAAGACCATGCCGCACATAAAGTAAGATTTTACCTTATAATAACCAAAATGTTGATACAAAAAATCAGAAGTATTATTTTAATATTTATTCTTTTGAAATTTTTTCAAATAAATATATTGACGTAACCAAAACTGTTGCACTGATTAAATTCTTACATAATAAGTATAATATCAAGTTTATAAAGGCATTTGTAAGAGATTGCATTCCAGCAATGACAAGGTAAGCGAGTACTCCTTTGAAAGTACATCTCTAGAAGAATGTACTGAGCCACTACTGTATGTGCCCTCTACCAACACAGAGTCAATGTATCTCTACTTCTTTTCAGAACGTACCAAGTACCAAAATCCTGATTTTTCTGACCTACTAGCTTAGCATACACAACAAACCCGATATATAGATGGTAAATTCAGAAAAGGTAATGACCATATCCTTATGGATGTAGACTCACATATCCTTACTACATCGCTCTATGTTTTTTCCACTTCAATGTGTGAGGACTAAGGTAACACTTTATAATTCATTGGAAATCAAGTTTGCAGTAAAATATGCAAGTTTGTTACGCTTGCAAGTTTTTTGTTAAATTCAATAATTTCATCAAAAATAAAATATTTTCGAAATTTAAATATTTCTTTTTTTAGAAAACTAAAAAAATTTCTACTAAAGACGTCATAATTCATTTTGAGATATTTAAATATTTATAGATCTTTTTATCTAATTTTAACAGAAAACTGCACAAAACAAACGTTGTTTTGGATTCTTCCATTTTAAAATATCCGTGTATTCTTTTCCCTGTCCCTCCAAACATTAGTGATTTGAATTTTGAGAAGAGAATTTATTAATGCTTTGAGAATCCAACAGTCACATTTTTCTCTAGTGTATTCTCGTGACTGTTACTCCTTTAAATCTCATCAGTCCTAACCTTATTTCACGCATGGATTGTGAATATTGCCTTTTCAAACATAACTCCCACTTTCTTTTTCTTTTAAGATTATTCACCAATTTGAGCTGATTTGCAAAAGTTATAACAAGATTAACTTTGTTTTGAAAGTATTTACAAATATAGACCTGTTTTGCAAAAGCAGCATGGGTGAAGTTTGAAAATTCGCCTGTTGGCAATTTTTGGGAATTCGCCTGTAACGACCCGTGTTTTTCGACCATTTGAATATGAATATTTAAATTAGTTTTAAATATCATATCGGGAATATAATGGAATTTAATATTTAATTCGTTATAAAAACGAAGTTGAACGTTATAATTTATATATAATATAAATCGAGCTTTAAAATGACGTGCAGTTCGTAATATTTGGTTTTGAACTTCAACTGAGGATACAGGATTCAATATAAGTCGGATTTCTGTAAAACAAGACACGTTGGAACCGTATTGACGATAATTTTAATATGAAAGAGAAAAATCTAGATTTCGTGCTATAGGTTGATATTTATGGCCAAATCAAATTTTGAAATAGTCGCTATGGAAATCGTTATTAAATTATAGGCCTTTAAAATGGCCGTTTTGCAAACGGACTCAGATTTCGACGAAACCAGTTTCATTAGAACCGTATCGCTAAATTATTGTACGGTGGTGAATTGTGTGGAAAACCGATATCGTATGTGACCACGGTAGCTATAAACGCTCGTTCAATTTCTATAGCGTGTATTTAAATAAATAAAAGAATAATTGAATGTAACTGGAGCAGATGATCGAATTAGGCCACGAAACCAGTTCCGTTGAGTTCGTATCGTCGATTAGAGTCAGGATATGTATATAGTTTGTTATTTTTAGAGACTGGAAAATTTGGCGTTAAAAAGGGTATTGCGGCTCGGGGTAAAAAAACAGCCTACCGGGGCAACAGTCTCAGAATGCGACGAAACTAGTGCCATTGGGTTCGTATCAAAAAGTTATTGTCGATGTTCGCAGTTTCAAGTGGATTTGATTTATCTGGTGACTGTGGAAAAATTAAACGTGTGTTCATTTCTGGTTTCATAAAGGAAATTTTTCCATACGACCTCGGATTTCGACGAAACCTGTCCCATTGGGTCCGGAATATCTTTTTACATCAAGAATAGCTTTTTTATCAAAAGACAGAAATCATTTGTAGTGGTTTTTAACATGATTTCTCCATGACGAAGTTTCATACATTATTTTATTAATAAAATCCATCCCACTGTTCCTTCTCTTTCTTGTATTTCAAATCTTTGTTTTCTTGTCTGCCGACAGCACACTGCTACCGACATATGGAATGAAATAACAGCTCACGCCTAAGCAAGCTAATATTGGGAAACCGCACCCTACTATGTACTGGAAACCGTGGTAACCACGTAATTCATTCACCATATATATAGCACGCACTCCCTTCTTTTCCTTTACGGCTTACACAAAATCGAACTAGAGAAAAGAAAGAAGAAAAAAAAAAAAAAAAGAAATGGGAGAGTTGCGTGAGCAACAGGAGAAGAACAGGGGGAGCATGCGTGAGGAGTACTGACGTGGGCATGCTAGGTTTGAGTTCAAACTAAAAAAGAAAGGAAACTGTTCATGGGGTTCAACGCATTGGTGAATGGCGCGGGGTTTGAGCATATGGCGGACGGAGGTGTGTGTGTATGGTGTGACTACAAAACAGTAGCAGGCGGTGAAGAGTTTAGTCAGTGCGGTGGTGGTTTTGCTTCAGGGGACGTTAACGATGGTTGGAAGTTTAGCGCGGTGGTCGGGTGAAGAGGCTCTGGTGGTGGTGCGGATCACGAGGAGAGGCGGTGCATGTTCAAGTTAGTGGAAGCGGTGCGGTTTTTATTGGGAGAAGGAGCAGGGTTGACATAAAGGTAATGGACAGTGGTTTCATTTTGCCAAATCCTATGTTAATTGGTTTAGTGAATAGCCTAATCTAAGTTTCATTTTTTATTAAAACCGTAAGTTAATATTTTGGTTAATAGTATGTATATAACATGCGGAATACCTAATCACGGGTTGGGTTATCTAATCAAATATTTAATTAACGTGACCAAACCTATTATAGTGTGCCTAAGTATGTTATGAGGGTGCTTAAATATTTATACATATATTGACAGACCGAGACATTGAAACTATAAATAGAAAAATATATCCCAGATTGATATATTAGGCTGAGTTTGACCGACACTACATGAGTTTCGAAAATAGAATGAGGATTCCAGTTATATAACGCAGGTATGTTAACATGGCTTACAGACTTAGTAACATCGTGTTTCACATTTTAATAGTGCCTAATCATGGCTAATCAGATTTTAGTTGAACATAATTATAGATCTATAATATTAATTATTATCAAGTTTATTTTTTTTATAATATTAAATTAAATATTTAATAACGTACAAAATTTCTACCGTTATCATACAGTAAAACAAATCGGATGAAGTCAGTAATGCCGGGTCCGCGTCAACGAGCACAGGACAATGGAGCTAGTTTGATCAATGGGGCGCAGCTGCGAGTTATTACAAAGAATTATGTCAACGATGAATAAGTTTAAGGTGAGTTAAACTCACTCAGTTACCCTTTTTATATTTTATATAAATTGGGTATTTTTATTTTGTGTGCTCTGCTTGCCAATGGTTGACTGCTTTGCTAGTTATCTATTTAACTGTTGATTTAACCGATGAAATTTAACTGTGTTTAATTTCAGTGAAATTTCAAATCGTTATTTTTAACGATTGGTCCCAATAAAGGTGACTCACCTTGGTTGGTCATGTTTATTTATAAACATGTTTAAATGGTTGAGTTGTTTGAATTGCTTGTGGTTGATGGTTGCTATTTAGTGTTATCAGATAAACAAAACTGAATGGTCTGATTTGAGATAACCATTTGAATACAGGGAAGAACAGGTTGGAGGGATCCAACCGGATTCCTCAAATGTATTATTTATTTTCATATGCTCATATATGAACTGATCTGTTTGTGTGATTGATTTGATGGTCGATTATTGACTGGATATTCAACATCTGTTTGGTTTGAACCAATAGGTGATATTGGTTAAGTGTTTGGCAGAGTATGGCCTTTAAAACCAATCGAGTTATAAATGTTGATTCACCGTAGGGTGAATCGATAGAGTTGAGACTATAAAATTTATCTTATAACCAGAGTTAGATTTGAATTATGTTATTTGAATAAAAGTTATTTAAGAGAAATAAATAAATATTTTATTTGTTTAGGACTTTGATTTGTTATGAATTTATTTTGCAAAGCAAATGCTGATGTTAATCAGATTTACCAGTTGAAGAATAGGAAATGAATTAAAGGGTTAAACCTTGAAAATTTGTTTTGTAAAGAGAACAAATAATTAGAATCTATCTAAGTTAATTATATTTTTAATTAATTTAAAGCGAGGATTGTTGAAATCGGTTAATGAGGTAATCAAGTTTTTGAGTTAATTAAATCGACCGTTTGGAATTAGAATTGTTTATCAAGTTAATGTGTTTTGACTAAAATAGTTAAACGAATATTGTTTGAATTTAAATAAGGATTTAAAAGGGATTTAGTATTTAATTTAGTTAATAAAGGGATTAACTACTAAAGTAGTTAATGTTTGAAATAAGTTATTATTTTAACTAATGATAAATTTAGGAATATATTTTTAAATGGGAATTCATTTAAAAAGTTACCGAATGTGAGGTGCAAGCCAATTGAATGGTGAAAGGAAATAAACGTACTCAATTTTATGAATTAAGTGAAAGGAGATTACGATAAAAGGGTTTATTATAAACCAGAGTTTTAAGTGAGAGTTAAAGTGAAAGACGTTAATTTTACATTAACGTTATTTGAAAACGAGATCTAGTAAAAAGGAGAATTTTAAATGAGATTTCAAAATGGGAAATTGAATATATTTATTCGAGATAGAATTAGCCAAACATAATTATTCGGCTAAGTTGCCATTTCGTACGACGGCTAGCGTAATTCGCAGGGCTGCTGATAGCCTACGGCGGTCGGATGTTTCCTGAGGGATTCAGGCGTAACCATTGTGATCGCTGTGATCTAGAGTCAAGCGAATGGAATTAAGACGAATGTGAATTAATCAATTAGAGTTATTCAAATATTGTACTTTTGAGTATTAAAAGAATTGGAAGTTTCAATTTAACGAAAAGTAAATCAGTTTTGTTAAAGGCTAGGTGATGCTGAATACTTAACCAGTGAACTCACCGGAGTGTCATGATTGAAACACTGAGTATTTGATAGTTAAAACACCGACTATCAAATCTGTCCAATACGATTTTTGGTATGGAAAGACCGGGATCGAATTTATATTCGAAAACCATTCCGACCAACAAATACGTGAAGATCTCAGAAGATGATCGAGATGGAGCATTGAAGACCGTGGATCTTCATAAACGGAAGGACCACTAATGTTCTCTGCCTGGCAAGCAGAGATAAACTGTGATTCTGTCGTGGGTGTAATCTACGGATTGCAAGGACTTCTCGCTACTGATCCATGGGGTGATTCCTATATTGGATGCGGTAGGAAAGTGCCTTCGGTTCATCCTGTTCCTGGATGACGTATATGGACGAGTGTCTGACAGAGTATTTCCAAAGGGTCACGTACGTTGATTTCTTCAAACATACGATAGTTGTTGGCGGGGAATCGCCGTTCTCTTAGCTTTCAGCTAGAGTATTTTTGAGGACGTCAATTAGTGATATCTGACGGATCTGACGATGTGGCATTCAAAGGGAATGGTGACCAGATGTTCAAGAGTTAATTCTGGCCTCAAGCCTCATCAACCGGAAAATGACAAAAATCGGGCAGGCAGCATGGCTATGTGGGTCGCTCCCATTAGGGTGTATGATCACCTATCTAGAGGAAATCCTATTTGTTTCTTTAATCTATGTTTCGATGCTGTCCCTTGTCGGGAGACGGTTGCTGATCCCAACCGTCGGTGATATACATTCGATACACTCAAGCGAAATGAGTGGTCGGTCATGTGAGGGCCGGGTTGCAAGATGTTCTTGTTGAACCCAGTGTATTCGTCTCTAGAGATACACTATCGGCAGGTGGTCCCATACCTTGTCAAGGTCGGAATCCAATTTCCAATAAGCGCCTGCGGGTTTTGATTGTATTCTATATATGTGGAGCGTGAGATGCAAGCGTTCCACTAGATTGTTATTTACTTGTATTTAGACATTATTATAATATCAGAAAGATATTGGTTTCAAAACTGTTTTGGGTTATCGTAAGGTAAAAACCGGCCGTGTTTATGTGTGGATTTGGTCTTACGATTATCCTTTTCTTTTGAAAAGATTTTTGAACTCTAAAATCATGATTGGATGATTCACCCTTATCACTGTGCGAGTTTATCTCACTCTGGTTCACCAGACTGACCCGGTGTTTTGTAAATGCTCGGGTTAGGCCGGGTTGTACAGGTTCAGGTTATCGACTGCTATGAAGAGACGAGCTGGAAGAGTCCAGACGTATGATATTACTATTCCGCTGTGTGTTATATGAGGACAGATTAGTATCACTGTCCAGATGTGTACTCTGATATTGTAAGTATTTCAAAAGCTTTCAATAAAGGTTATTTCTGTATTATATTTGTTCCGCTGCGATGTGAGACTCTGTGTTGTGGTGTTCTTCTTCTTCTTCTATTCTAATATTTCTATCTTATCTATTCTCACCCTCTAGCTTCTTTCTATTAATGATCTGGAATGTTCGATGTCTGAATGGTCAACATGATAGTTTGATGTTGATTTTCGGAGTCGAAAATCCCGGTTCGTTACAGTGGTATCAGAGCTTAAGGTTAAGTGATTGCCTTGACTCTGTGGCGTGATTCAGTAGAGATGGGGTTAGTAATACCCTAGACTGAGTTTGAGTGTATATATACGAGTGAGCGTATTTGTAGATTTTATAAAAATTGTTTTATATTGTGGAGATTTATCGGTTGAGTTGTTTATGAGTTCTGGTCGATCAGTTTGATCCACTGTATCGATAGGAGTTTATAAGCACTCGAATACGATGGGTCGTCACGATATGTTTTAAAGAGGGTAAGTGAAATAATTTACCCAAATTATATTTTGATATAAAGGAAATATATGTATTGGAAATATTATGGTATGTTGGATGTGTTGGTTGATTATAATTGAAATGGTTATGTAAATAACCAATTCAAATTCGTATAATATGGAAGCAAATAAATTAAGTCTGAAATAAAAATCAGAATTGGAATTAAAATTCCCAAAAATGGGAAAGATATTAACAAATGAACTTGGATTGTATATAAGAGAAATTTAAGATCCTGGGAGATTTTAAATTTGGTTTACAAGCATCGTGAATGATATTTTGAAATAAATTTCAAAATGGAAGTGTTTAAATATGGTTTGATAAGTGATATAGTATTGAACTCACTTCGATAGCTGGGAAATAACTCTGATAATGACGGCCGCATCATCAGTGTTCATTTTCGAGTTCTAAGTGACGGATTACTACCAAAGGTTTTGTTTTGAATTGCTTTGAGAAAAACAAGTTGTTTTGAATCCTGAAAAGGAGTATTTGGTTTTGAAAGGTTTGAACTATTTAAAAACTCCCAGGGAAATTGTTTGAACAAAAACAAAATTAAATAAAAGTTTGTGAAAGCAAATATGGATTGAATTGAAACCGATTAACTGGAAATTTAATTGAGATATAATATATCTAGTCGAATCAGATTTGGAATTTGAAAGACCGGAATCTGAGATGGTGGGGGACTGGTAAGTTAAGAGTTGAAATGGATAATTGATGGAAATTGAGTTAAGAATGGTATTTGGCTTGGATGCGTGAAGGATTTGGTTTTGAGGATAAAGTTGGAATTTTGGGGATGCATTTGTATATGCTAACAGGGTGGCAGACGGGAAAAGATATAGTGATATGCCCGACAAAAAGGTACACGTTTATTTTTACATGGATTTGGTGATTTATGAGCCTATTTGGCAAGCCGCTTGGCTGTTTCATTTTCTTTTGGATTGGAGAAGGCCTAGAGAGGCGAGTTGTGGTTGTACCGATTGAGCCGTACAAAGGAGGTGCTGGCGAAATTTTTCAGAAATTTAAAGTGTTAGAAAATTTTCAATATTTTTGAAAATATCTATGTATAGCATCGAAATTGGTTTCTAATTTAATATTAAATTTGATTTGAAATTAATGAGTTTATAACGTTCTTTCTTCCCTTAGCAATTTCGAGGACGAAATTATTTTAAGGGGGGAAGAATGTAACGACCCGTGTTTTTCGACCATTTGAATATGAATATTTAAATTAGTTTTAAATATCATATCGGGAATATAATGGAATTTAATATTTAATTCGTTATAAAAACGAAGTTGAACGTTATAATTTATATATAATATAAATCGAGCTTTAAAATGACGTGCAGTTCGTAATATTTGGTTTTGAACTTCAACTGAGGATACAGGATTCAATATAAGTCGGATTTCTGTAAAACAAGACACGTTGGAACCGTATTGACGATAATTTTCATATGAAAGAGAAAAATCTAGATTTCGTGCTATAGGTTGATATTTATGGCCAAATCAAATTTGGAAATAGTCGCTATGGAAATCGTTATTAAATTATAGGCCTTTAAAATGGCCGTTTTGCAAACGGACTCAGATTTCGACGAAACCAGTTTCATTAGAACCGTATCGCTAAATTATTGTACGGTGGTGAATTGTGTGGAAAACCGATATCGTATGTGACCACGGTAGCTATAAACGCTCGTTCAATTTCTATAGCGTGTATTTAAATAAATAAAAGAATAATTGAATGTAACTGGAGCAGATGATCGAATTAGGCCACGAAACCAGTTCCGTTGAGTTCGTATCGTCGATTAGAGTCAGAATATGTATATAGTTTGTTATTTTTAGAGACTGGAAAATTTGGCGTTAAAAAGGGTATTGCGGCTCGGGGTAAAAAAACAGCCTACCGGGGCAACAGTCTCAGAATGCGACGAAACTAGTGCCATTGGGTTCGTATCAAAAAGTTATTGTCGATGTTCGCAGTTTCAAGTGGATTTGATTTATCTGGTGACTGTGGAAAAATTAAACGTGTGTTCATTTCTGGTTTCATAAAGGAAATTTTTCCATACGACCTCGGATTTCGACGAAACCTGTCCCATTGGGTCCGGAATATCTTTTTACATCAAGAATAGCTTTTTTATCAGAAGACAGAAATCATTTGTAGTGGTTTTTAACATGATTTCTCCATGACGAAGTTTCATACATTATTTTATTAATAAAATCCATCCCACTGTTCCTTCTCTTTCTTGTATTTCAAATCTTTGTTTTCTTGTCTGCCGACAGCACACTGCTACCGACATATGGAATGAAATAACAGCTCACGCCTAAGCAAGCTAATATTGGGGAAACCGCACCCTACTATGTACTGGAAACCGTGGTAACCACGTAATTCATTCACCATATATATAGCACGCACTCCCTTCTTTTCCTTTACGGCTTACACAAAATCGAACTAGAGAAAAGAAAGAAGAAAAAAAAAAAGAAATGGGAGAGTTGCGTGAGCAACAGGAGAAGAACAGGGGGAGCATGCGTGAGGAGTACTGACGTGGGCATGCTAGGTTTGAGTTCAAACTAAAAAAGAAAGGAAACTGTTCATGGGGTTCAGCGCATTGGTGAATGGAGCGGGGTTTGAGCATATGGCGGACGGAGGTGTGTGTGTATGGTGTGACTACAAAACAGTAGCAGGCGGTGAAGAGTTTAGTCAGTGCGGTGGTGGTTTTGCTTCAGGGGACGTTAACGATGGTTGGAAGTTTAGCGCGGTGGTCGGGTGAAGAGGCTCTGGTGGTGGTGCGGATCACGAGGAGAGGCGGTGCGTGTGTAATGACCCGCATTTTTAGAGATATATAATTAATTTATTTAATTATATAATTGGTGGTTTAGAGAAGTTAATGATCATTTAATTAAATAATATTGAATATTTAATAAATAATTATAATATAATAATATATTATAATGTCGAAATAGTCGGAAATAGTGAAATTCACAATAGAGTGTGAATTGAATAGTATACGAGATGTGGTTGAGTTTCGATTCGAAATATAATAACGAATATATTCAAATCGACGACGGTTTGAACGTATAATTATAATATAATTATAATAGAGCTTGAAATGGCGCTGCAGTTCGTAAATTGGCGATTCGAACTTCAACTGAATGTACAGGATTCGTTTTAAGCCGGATTTCTGTGAAACAAGAAACGTGTGGAGCTGGTGGAGTATATCTTTCTAGTGGAAGAGAAAAATCAGGATTTCGTCGTGTAGATTTTGATTCACGTCCAAATCAAATTTCAGAAAAAGTCGCTGTAGAATTCCTTTATAATTTGCAACGCTTTATATACGTTATAAAAGAGATTTTTCGATATAAACTGAATATCGATAAATCTAAAATCTGAAATAGCAAACTGTAAATTCTGATATGATATTCTGGATCTGTACGATATCATATGTGAAGATATACGATAATATTAATTTATTAATATTAAATTTAATAATATTTAAATATATTTATATATTTAAATGGGTCATTCAGAGCGTTAAAAATAACCACTTTTGCAAACGAAGCCGGAATTCGACGAAACTAGTTTTGTTGGATCCGCAATGTCAAATAGTTGTTAGATTTCCAGTTTCGTGATTTTTAGGGTCAGTGTGTGACCGTGGGGATTTTTAGAGTGAAAAACAGTCAGTATTTTGACGGTTAAAAATACGCTGTGTGAGCATACGGAGTCGGAATTCGACGAAACCAGTTTCGTTGAGACCGTAATGTCGAGCTGAAGGTGCATGTCCAGTTTGATGATTTTTGGGCATCACAAGTGATCACAGGAATTTTAAAGAACAAATAAAAATAGCACTTGCTTATAAATAAATATAAAATTCGAATATAAAATTATTTAAAATTCCTATAAATACCCCTAACAAACCCCTTAACCTAATTTCAACTCCTCTCTCGGTCAAACCCATTTCCGCCGTGACTTTTATTCCAGGAAATTGTTTTTCGATCTTCACAAAATCAAAGGAATTCAAGTAAAATTCTATAAATTGTTATATATATAGATTCGAGATCCTCATGAGTTGTGTTGCGATTCTAGGTCAGTTTTGTAACATGCGATTCATGTTCTCGAGCTCCAGATTTTTACAGCGTCAGTTTTCCGTGTCCTAGGGCTAAGGATTTGGAGAGATTCTAAGCTTTAATCCTTGTTTAGGCATCGTTTCTGAGTTCAGCGCATCGAGTACTGCTTGTATGCAACTCATTGATGATTTCCGTGCATAATGATGTCGATGTTCCTGTACTGGTCTCGACGGCAGGTTTTGATTCGGGAGTTCGAACTTGGATGTGAGGGTATCGTCTAGAAGAGAGTGAGGCACAGGTCGTTTTGGTGGTGATGGCTCGTGGAACGGTGGACCGGAGAGGGTGAACGAGGTGGAGGAAGGCAGCTCAAATGGTGGAGCTGTGTTCGGTTTGATACTGGAGCCGATACTTTTAAATTGGAAGGGACGAAGAACAAGCGGGTCGGGTACTTTGAACGTGAGTGGTTTGGGCCTGAATGAGTTGGGCCGGTGAAGGGTTGGGTGAGGCCCGGTTTCCTTTTGTTTAAGTTTAATTAACTATTTATCTCGTCTAACTTGTGATCGCGGTATCTGGCTCATACGGAGACGAAATTGAGAACCGTCAGTTGCGTTGGGATCGTAGGGACGAGAGCAACACAATGGAAATGACTGGGAGTGAATCCAAGCTCGTTACAATTTATGGCGAAATAAATTGTCCAACTGAATCAAATAACGCAAACCGTTATTTAACGGCTAACGCGCAAATGTGAGTAAATCTCACTAACTCTGTTCAGTTTATATTTGTATAAACTGTACTTTATTTTTAATGATTGATTGCTGTGTATTGATTGTTAAATAGGACTATTAAATTGGACTGTTAAATAGATTTGATTGAAAACGTAGATATAGTTATATATAGAAAACCGTCAATCAAATATGGATTCTGATTATCAGTATATTTCATGTTGGGATGAAATTGATGTATATTATACTGTGTAACATCTGTGGATGCAGGGAAACAGGTGGGAGGAATCCGACTGGATTCCTCAACAGTTATTTTATTGTTTTTCATATATTTTAATATATGATGCGAATTATAACCTGTTGTTGATTGTGTGTGTATGGACGATATTGAACATCGTGATTTGATATGATTGGATACCATGACATACCGGAATGTAGATAAAGGAGATTTTTCAAAGTGATATTGAAAAATAGAATATTTATAAAGTGGAATATTTATAAATAAGGAATATTTATAAATTGGGATATTTATAAATAGGAGATATTTGAAAAGGAAATAAATTCAAAACATTTCTTTTTGAATGGAAAGGCCTGTGTGGCGAGTTTGGGGATTTTCCCAATGCTCCCGTTACAAAGGAGGTTATGGCGAATTTTCCCGGAAATTCAAGGAGTTAGAATATTTCAAGTATAAATTTGAAAAGGAAATATTTGTAAACCATTTACAAATAGAATTGGAAAGGAAACATTATAAAAAGGGAAATCATTTTTAAAGGGTAGAACCGTTATTTAAAAGTAAATCTTTTCCAATGAATAAAACGTTGTTAAAAAGGAAATCTTTATAAAGTGAAGTTAGTTAATCGAATATAGACATTCGAAAGGAGAAATCGAATATGGTATTCGAAGTTAGTTAATCGAATATAGACATTCGAAAAGAGAAATCGAATATGGTATTCGAAGTAGTTAATCGAATATAGACATTCGAAAAGAGAAATCGAATATGGTATTCGAAGTAGTTAATCGAATATAGACATTCGAAAAGAGAAATCGAATATGGTATTCGAAGTAGTTAATCGAATATAGACATTCGAAAAGAGAAATCGAATATGGTATTCGAAGTAGTTAATCGAGTATAGACATTCGAAAGGAGAAATTGAATATGGTATTCGAAGTTAGTTAATCGAATATGTTATTCGAAAGGGGTTAGTTTGTCGAGTTAGCCAAATAGAGTTAACCAGTTAGAGTTAATCAGTTAGAGTTAATCAGTTAGAGTTAACCAGTTAGAGTTAATCAGTTAGAATTAACCAGTTGGAGTTAATTAGTTAGAGTTAATCGATTAGAGTTAACACGAACTAGAATTAATCAAATATAGTTATTTGAGACAGAGTTAGTCAAACGTAGTATTCAGGGTAAGTTGCCATCTTGTATGACTGCTAGCGTAATTCGCAGGGCTGCAGATAGCCTAAGGCGGTCGGATGTTTCCTGAGGGAATCAGGCGTAACCATTGTGATCGCTGCGATCTAGAGTCAAGCGAATGGAGTTAAATAGAGTTGTCGAATAATAGTTGTTCGAATGGAGTTAAATAGAGTTAGTCGAATATAGTTTATTCGAATAGAGTTGAATAGAGTTAATCGAATAGAGTTAAATGGAGTTAAATCGAATATTAGTTATTCGATATGAGTAATCAAGTTAAGATAATCAAGTTAAGATAATCGAGTTAAGTTAGCAAGTTAAGTTATCAAGTCAAGATGATCGAGTAAAGTAAATAAGTTCAGTTCGTCGAGTTAAATTAATCGATGTTAGTTTCATCGAAAGGAAATAAATCGATGTTAGTTTCATCGAAAGGAATTAATCGATGTTAGTTTCATCGAAAGGAGTAATCGATGTTAGTTTCATCGAAAGGAATTAATCGATGTTAGTTTCATCGAAAGGAGTTATCGATGTTAGTTTCATCGAAAGGAGTTATCGATGTTAGTTTCATCGAAAGGAATTAATCGATGTTAGTTTCATCGAAAGGAGTTATCGATGTTAGTTTCATCGAAAGGAATTAATCGATGTTAGTTTCATCGAAAGGAGTTATCGATGTTAGTTTCATCGAAAGGAGTTATCGATGTTAGTTTCATCGAAAGAAGTTATCGATGTTAGTTTCATCGAAGGGAGTTATCGATTATAGTTTAATCGAAGTGAGATTTTCAAATATGAGATATTTGAAAAGGGAAGAGTTATCGAATACTAGTTATTCGAAGAGAGAGATTATCGAATATCGTTTATTCGAGAAGGAGTTAATCGAATATAGGTTATTCGAAGAAGAGTTAATCAAATAGAGATTTCTCGAAGAGAGTTAATCGGCAAATTCGATTATATCGAATTCGGGAAAGTACTTATACTTTCCAGTGTCTAAATAGAGATTTATTTATTTATAAATAAATAAGTGTTAGGTTAGTTATTCACTAATAAGAATAGAAGTTATAATTAAAGTTAGATAATTCGAAAGTAAGGATTATAACGTTATCGTTATAACCAATGTTTTAAATATAGAAGTGGATTAGTAAAATTGGATCCGAGAAAGGCGTAAAGAAGTTGTTAAAGATTAAAAGATAAACTTTGACCATTTCGAAGTTATAACGTTGTTCAGTTAAGGTCTGAGAGGTAATTATACCCCAACTTGAGTGACTTCCTTCTTAACTAAGAAATGGTAAGGTTTGATCGTAATGGAGTTTTGGAAATGTTTTCCAAACGAGAATCAGAAATGTTTTCTGATAAAAGAAAATAAGAATTTAGAATATAGGGAAACAGGAGATAAGTAAATAAATGAACTAAAGAGATTAATGTAAAATGATGTTTGTTCGATATAATTTCCATCTGGAAATAATATCATTGTTTGCACACTTGTTTTTCTTTGATAGTTAACTCACAGACTATCGAAGTTTTGACCATTTTAACGTTGTTAATATGGAGAGACCGGTTGGATTTTTATCCATAGAACCACTCTGTATTGGCATAAACGTCGCGAATCATATATGCCAAAGATAATTGAAGACGGAGTAAAATGCAAGGGCTATCCTGTTTACAGAATAGTGCCTTCGGTTTGTCCTGTCCCAGGACAACTTGTATGGACGAAGGTCTGACAGAGTATATCCAATGGATCGCGTAAGTTGATCTGTTCAAACGTATTCACGTTTGGTGGCGGAGGAATTCGTTTCTCTTAGCTGTATACCCGTGTTATTTTTGGATAAGTCAATTTGTGATTTGGCGGGTATGACGATGTGACATTTCTAAGTGAATGAAGATGGATGTCTGACATAGTATTTCCAGACGGTCACGTAAATTGATTTCTTCAACCGTACCAAGAGTGGAAGCGGAGAAGGAAACTTCTTTTAGCTGACACGTAATGTATGGTTGTAGATGTCAATTAGTGATTCTGATGGATCTGACAATGTAGCATTCGAAGTGAATCTGATGTGATGATAAAGCGTAGCTTTTAGCCTCATCATCCGGTAAATGACAGAAATCGGGCAGGCAGCATGGCTAAGTCGGTCGCACCGAAGTAGGGTGTATAGTCACCTATCTAGAGAATATTCATTTGTTTCTTAAATCTATCAATGCTGTCCCATATATATACGGGAACGGTTGCTGATCCCAACCGTTGGTGATGTACATTCGATACACTCAAGCGAAATGAGTGGTCGGTCATGTGTGGCTGAGTTGCAAGATGTTCTTGTTGAACTCCAGTGTATCGTTCCTAGAGTACACTGATCGGAAGGTGATTCCATACCTTGTCATAGTTGGAAATCCATTACCCAATACGTGCTTGCGGTTTTGATTGTATATATGTAGAACGTGAGATGCAAGCGTTTCTACTAGACTGATATTTATTTGTACTTAGACATTATTATAATATCAGAATGATATTGCTTTCCAAAAATATTTTGGATTCTCATAAGGGAAAAACCCGTTCCGTTCTGCGGCGTGGTCTTATGAGATATCGTTTACTTGTTTATATACTTGTTTAAATTGTTTTACTCATACCAGTCCCATGACTGACCCGGAGTTTACTTTGTTGTTTTCCCAAAACTCTTGGGTGCCTAAATTTGTACGGGCAGTCAAGTAGTCGGGTTTTACAGATATACTGGAAGAGCTTGGAGCAGGAGGCTTCAAGATCATATAGCTATAGTTATTTCCGCTGTGTTGTAAGTGCTGTACTCTGATAAGTGCTATTGTATACATAACTGTTATATTCCAAAGTTATGTTATCTATTATATGTTATTCGTTCCGCTGTGAGGTTCGTGTTACTCTGATGTTATGTTCTTCTCCTTCCTCTATTCTAAGTTTCTATCTTATCTATTCTCACCTTCTAATTTCTTTCATTAATTACCGGGATTTTTCGATGTTTTGGTTATCGACGTCGGGCTTACGTCGATAACCAAAGCCGCTCAAAATCCGGGTCGTTACAGTTGGTATCAGAGCTTAAGTTAAGAATTACCTTGGCTCTGTGGCGTGACTCGGTAGAGATAGGGTTAGTAATACCCTAGATTGAGTTTGAGTGTATATACGAATGCGTATTTGTATTTGATATAAAATTTGTTTTATATTGTGGAGATTCATTGGCTGAGTTGTTTATGAGTTCTGGTCGATCAGTTTGATCCACTGTATCGGTAGGAGTAAATAAACACTTGAATACGATGGACCGACACAGTATGGATATGTGATATATTATCATATATAGGATATATTTGTTGTTATTATAATCGAGTAAGATTATAAATTAAATGGTTAAGTATATAACCAATCAGAATCATATAAGTAAAGTATATGAAATAAGATGAATTAAATCTGAATTTAAATCAGATTTGGAATTAAAATAAGAAAATTTTAAGTTCCTGGGAGATTTTGAAATGTTTTCAAAATGGAAGTATTCAAAAATGGTTTTGAAAATGATATAGTATTGAAATCACTTGGGTCGCTGGAAAATAATTCCGATGATGACTGCGCAGTATCATCGGTGTGATTTTCGAGTTTCTAAGTGGTGGATTACTCCCAAAGATTTTGATTTGAATTGTTTTGAGAAAACAAGTGTTTAGAAATTCAAATGTTTTGAATATGTATTATGATTTCAAATTGATTTGAAATAAACTCAGGAATTTAAGTTCTGGAATTAAAATTTAACTAATAAAGTTAAATGGATTAAAATGGAAAAAGTGAATAATAAATTAGAATTTAACCTTGACTAAGTTAAATGAAACTGGAAGTGATTAGAGAATAATCTGGATGTGGATTTGAAATGATAAGTTAAGAGTTTGGAATTTGAAACTCGAATTTGAAATTGAATTCGGCTTGAATAAGTGAATGGTTGTGTTAAGAATAACTTGGTTGGAGTTTGATTGGAAATACACCGGTATATGCTGAATTGACAGCAGGTGAAAGGGATAAAGTAGATATACCCAACAAAAAGGTACACGTTTATATTTGATATAAGCATGAGATTTATGAGCCGAATTGGCAAGCCGTTTGGCTGTTTGATTTTCTTTTGGGTTGGAGATGGCCCAAAGAGGCGAGTTGGAGTTTGAGCTATTGACCAGTACAAAGGAGGTGCTGGCGAAATTTTCCGAAATTTAAAGTGTTAGAAAATTTTCAGAATTTTTAGAAATTTTAGTTAGTCGGAATAAATTAATATTGAAATCGATATTTATTGGTTCAGTTGAAACTGAAGTTGAGAGGTAAACAAATCTTAGGAGTTCCAATAGATGGGGTCGTCCTCTAACTTAGCAATTTCGAGGACGAAATTATTTTAAGTGGGGAAGAATGTAATGACCCGCATTTTTAGAGATATATAATTAATTTATTTAATTATATAATTGGTGGTTTAGAGAAGTTAATGATCGTTTAATTAAATAATATTGAATATTTAATAAATAATTATAATATAATAATATATTATAATGTCGAAATAGTCGGAAATAGTGAAATTCACAATAGAGTGTGAATTGAATAGTATACGAGATGTGGTTGAGTTTCGATTCGAAATATAATAACGAATATATTCAAATCGACGACGGTTTGAACGTATAATTATAATATAATTATAATAGAGCTTGAAATGGCGCTGCAGTTCGTAAATTGGCGATTCGAACTTCAACTGAATGTACAGGATTCGTTTTAAGCCGGATTTCTGTGAAACAAGAAACGTGTGGAGCTGGTGGAGTATATCTTTCTAGTGGAAGAGAAAAATCAGGATTTCGTCGTGTAGATTTTGATTCACGTCCAAATCAAATTTCAGAAAAAGTCGCTGTAGAATTCCTTTATAATTTGCAACGCTTTATATACGTTATAAAAGAGATTTTTCGATATAAACTGAATATCGATAAATCTAAAATCTGAAATAGCAAACTGTAAATTCTGATATGATATTCTGGATCTGTACGATATCATATGTGAAGATATACGATAATATTAATTTATTAATATTAAATTTAATAATATTTAAATATATTTATATATTTAAATGGGTCATTCAGAGCGTTAAAAATAACCACTTTTGCAAACGAAGCCGGAATTCGACGAAACTAGTTTTGTTGGATCCGCAATGTCAAATAGTTGTTAGATTTCCAGTTTCGTGATTTTTAGGGTCAGTGTGTGACCGTGGGGATTTTTAGAGTGAAAAACAGTCAGTATTTTGACGGTTAAAAATACGCTGTGTGAGCATACGGAGTCGGAATTCGACGAAACCAGTTTCGTTGAGACCGTAATGTCGAGCTGAAGGTGCATGTCCAGTTTGATGATTTTTGGGCATCACAAGTGATCACAGGAATTTTAAAGAACAAATAAAAATAGCACTTGCTTATAAATAAATATAAAATTCGAATATAAAATTATTTAAAATTCCTATAAATACCCCTAACAAACCCCTTAACCTAATTTCAACTCCTCTCTCGGTCAAACCCATTTCCGCCGTGACTTTTATTCCAGGAAATTGTTTTTCGATCTTCACAAAATCAAAGGAATTCAAGTAAAATTCTATAAATTGTTATATATATAGATTCGAGATCCTCATGAGTTGTGTTGCGATTCTAGGTCAGTTTTGTAACATGCGATTCATGTTCTCGAGCTCCAGATTTTTACAGCGTCAGTTTTCCGTGTCCTAGGGCTAAGGATTTGGAGAGATTCTAAGCTTTAATCCTTGTTTAGGCATCGTTTCTGAGTTCAGCGCATCGAGTACTGCTTGTATGCAACTCATTGATGATTTCCGTGCATAATGATGTCGATGTTCCTGTACTGGTCTCGACGGCAGGTTTTGATTCGGGAGTTCGAACTTGGATGTGAGGGTATCGTCTAGAAGAGAGTGAGGCACAGGTCGTTTTGGTGGTGATGGCTCGTGGAACGGTGGACCGGAGAGGGTGAACGAGGTGGAGGAAGGCAGCTCAAATGGTGGAGCTGTGTTCGGTTTGATACTGGAGCCGATACTTTTAAATTGGAAGGGACGAAGAACAAGCGGGTCGGGTACTTTGAACGTGAGTGGTTTGGGCCTGAATGAGTTGGGCCGGTGAAGGGTTGGGTGAGGCCCGGTTTCCTTTTGTTTAAGTTTAATTAACTATTTATCTCGTCTAACTTGTGATCGCGGTATCTGGCTCATACGGAGACGAAATTGAGAACCGTCAGTTGCGTTGGGATCGTAGGGACGAGAGCAACACAATGGAAATGACTGGGAGTGAATCCAAGCTCGTTACAATTTATGGCGAAATAAATTGTCCAACTGAATCAAATAACGCAAACCGTTATTTAACGGCTAACGCGCAAATGTGAGTAAATCTCACTAACTCTGTTCAGTTTATATTTGTATAAACTGTACTTTATTTTTAATGATTGATTGCTGTGTATTGATTGTTAAATAGGACTGTTAAATTGGACTGTTAAATAGATTTGATTGAAAACGTAGATATAGTTATATATAGAAAACCGTCAATCAAATATGGATTCTGATTATCAGTATATTTCATGTTGGGATGAAATTGATGTATATTATACTGTGTAACATCTGTGGATGCAGGGAAACAGGTGGGAGGAATCCGACTGGATTCCTCAACAGTTATTTTATTGTTTTTCATATATTTTAATATATGATGCGAATTATAACCTGTTGTTGATTGTGTGTGTATGGACGATATTGAACATCGTGATTTGATATGATTGGATACCATGACATACCGGAATGTAGATAAAGGAGATTTTTCAAAGTGATATTGAAAAATAGAATATTTATAAAGTGGAATATTTATAAATAAGGAATATTTATAAATTGGGATATTTATAAATAGGAGATATTTGAAAAGGAAATAAATTCAAAACATTTCTTTTTGAATGGAAAGGCCTGTGTGGCGAGTTTGGGGATTTTCCCGATGCTCCCGTTACAAAGGAGGTTATGGCGAATTTTCCCGGAAATTCAAGGAGTTAGAATATTTCAAGTATAAATTTGAAAAGGAAATATTTGTAAACCATTTACAAATAGAATTGGAAAGGAAACATTATAAAAAGGGAAATCATTTTTAAAGGGTAGAACCGTTATTTAAAAGTAAATCTTTTCCAATGAATAAAACGTTGTTAAAAAGGAAATCTTTATAAAGTGAAGTTAGTTAATCGAATATAGACATTCGAAAGGAGAAATCGAATATGGTATTCGAAGTTAGTTAATCGAATATAGACATTCGAAAAGAGAAATCGAATATGGTATTCGAAGTAGTTAATCGAATATAGACATTCGAAAAGAGAAATCGAATATGGTATTCGAAGTAGTTAATCGAATATAGACATTCGAAAAGAGAAATCGAATATGGTATTCGAAGTAGTTAATCGAATATAGACATTCGAAAAGAGAAATCGAATATGGTATTCGAAGTAGTTAATCGAGTATAGACATTCGAAAGGAGAAATCGAATATGGTATTCGAAGTTAGTTAATCGAATATGTTATTCGAAAGGGGTTAGTTTGTCGAGTTAGCCAAATAGAGTTAACCAGTTAGAGTTAATCAGTTAGAGTTAATCAGTTAGAGTTAACCAGTTAGAGTTAATCAGTTAGAATTAACCAGTTGGAGTTAATTAGTTAGAGTTAATCGATTAGAGTTAACACGAACTAGAATTAATCAAATATAGTTATTTGAGACAGAGTTAGTCAAACGTAGTATTCAGGGTAAGTTGCCATCTTGTATGACTGCTAGCGTAATTCGCAGGGCTGCAGATAGCCTAAGGCGGTCGGATGTTTCCTGAGGGAATCAGGCGTAACCATTGTGATCGCTGCGATCTAGAGTCAAGCGAATGGAGTTAAATAGAGTTGTCGAATAATAGTTGTTCGAATGGAGTTAAATAGAGTTAGTCGAATATAGTTTATTCGAATAGAGTTGAATAGAGTTAATCGAATAGAGTTAAATGGAGTTAAATCGAATATTAGTTATTCGATATGAGTAATCAAGTTAAGATAATCAAGTTAAGATAATCGAGTTAAGTTAGCAAGTTAAGTTATCAAGTCAAGATGATCGAGTAAAGTAAATAAGTTCAGTTCGTCGAGTTAAATTAATCGATGTTAGTTTCATCGAAAGGAAATAAATCGATGTTAGTTTCATCGAAAGGAATTAATCGATGTTAGTTTCATCGAAAGGAGTAATCGATGTTAGTTTCATCGAAAGGAATTAATCGATGTTAGTTTCATCGAAAGGAGTTATCGATGTTAGTTTCATCGAAAGGAGTTATCGATGTTAGTTTCATCGAAAGGAATTAATCGATGTTAGTTTCATCGAAAGGAGTTATCGATGTTAGTTTCATCGAAAGGAATTAATCGATGTTAGTTTCATCGAAAGGAGTTATCGATGTTAGTTTCATCGAAAGGAGTTATCGATGTTAGTTTCATCGAAAGAAGTTATCGATGTTAGTTTCATCGAAGGGAGTTATCGATTATAGTTTAATCGAAGTGAGATTTTCAAATATGAGATATTTGAAAAGGGAAGAGTTATCGAATACTAGTTATTCGAAGAGAGAGATTATCGAATATCGTTTATTCGAGAAGGAGTTAATCGAATATAGGTTATTCGAAGAAGAGTTAATCAAATAGAGATTTCTCGAAGAGAGTTAATCGGCAAATTCGATTATATCGAATTCGGGAAAGTACTTATACTTTCCAGTGTCTAAATAGAGATTTATTTATTTATAAATAAATAAGTGTTAGGTTAGTTATTCACTAATAAGAATAGAAGTTATAATTAAAGTTAGATAATTCGAAAGTAAGGATTATAACGTTATCGTTATAACCAATGTTTTAAATATAGAAGTGGATTAGTAAAATTGGATCCGAGAAAGGCGTAAAGAAGTTGTTAAAGATTAAAAGATAAACTTTGACCATTTCGAAGTTATAACGTTGTTCAGTTAAGGTCTGAGAGGTAATTATACCCCAACTTGAGTGACTTCCTTCTTAACTAAGAAATGGTAAGGTTTGATCGTAATGGAGTTTTGGAAATGTTTTCCAAACGAGAATCAGAAATGTTTTCTGATAAAAGAAAATAAGAATTTAGAATATAGGGAAACAGGAGATAAGTAAATAAATGAACTAAAGAGATTAATGTAAAATGATGTTTGTTCGATATAATTTCCATCTGGAAATAATATCATTGTTTGCACACTTGTTTTTCTTTGATAGTTAACTCACAGACTATCGAAGTTTTGACCATTTTAACGTTGTTAATATGGAGAGACCGGTTGGATTTTTATCCATAGAACCACTCTGTATTGGCATAAACGTCGCGAATCATATATGCCAAAGATAATTGAAGACGGAGTAAAATGCAAGGGCTATCCTGTTTACAGAATAGTGCCTTCGGTTTGTCCTGTCCCAGGACAACTTGTATGGACGAAGGTCTGACAGAGTATATCCAATGGATCGCGTAAGTTGATCTGTTCAAACGTATTCACGTTTGGTGGCGGAGGAATTCGTTTCTCTTAGCTGTATACCCGTGTTATTTTTGGATAAGTCAATTTGTGATTTGGCGGGTATGACGATGTGACATTTCTAAGTGAATGAAGATGGATGTCTGACATAGTATTTCCAGACGGTCACGTAAATTGATTTCTTCAACCGTACCAAGAGTGGAAGCGGAGAAGGAAACTTCTTTTAGCTGACACGTAATGTATGGTTGTAGATGTCAATTAGTGATTCTGATGGATCTGACAATGTTGCATTCGAAGTGAATCTGATGTGATGATAAAGCGTAGCTTTTAGCCTCATCATCCGGTAAATGACAGAAATCGGGCAGGCAGCATGGCTAAGTCGGTCGCACCGAAGTAGGGTGTATAGTCACCTATCTAGAGAATATTCATTTGTTTCTTAAATCTATCAATGCTGTCCCATATATATACGGGAACGGTTGCTGATCCCAACCGTTGGTGATGTACATTCGATACACTCAAGCGAAATGAGTGGTCGGTCATGTGTGGCTGAGTTGCAAGATGTTCTTGTTGAACTCCAGTGTATCGTTCCTAGAGTACACTGATCGGAAGGTGATTCCATACCTTGTCATAGTTGGAAATCCATTACCCAATACGTGCTTGCGGTTTTGATTGTATATATGTAGAACGTGAGATGCAAGCGTTTCTACTAGACTGATATTTATTTGTACTTAGACATTATTATAATATCAGAATGATATTGCTTTCCAAAAATATTTTGGATTCTCATAAGGGAAAAACCCGTTCCGTTCTGCGGCGTGGTCTTATGAGATATCGTTTACTTGTTTATATACTTGTTTAAATTGTTTTACTCATACCAGTCCCATGACTGACCCGGAGTTTACTTTGTTGTTTTCCCAAAACTCTTGGGTGCCTAAATTTGTACGGGCAGTCAAGTAGTCGGGTTTTACAGATATACTGGAAGAGCTTGGAGCAGGAGGCTTCAAGATCATATAGCTATAGTTATTTCCGCTGTGTTGTAAGTGCTGTACTCTGATAAGTGCTATTGTATACATAACTGTTATATTCCAAAGTTATGTTATCTATTATATGTTATTCGTTCCGCTGTGAGGTTCGTGTTACTCTGATGTTATGTTCTTCTCCTTCCTCTATTCTAAGTTTCTATCTTATCTATTCTCACCTTCTAATTTCTTTCATTAATTACCGGGATTTTTCGATGTTTTGGTTATCGACGTCGGGCTTACGTCGATAACCAAAGCCGCTCAAAATCCGGGTCGTTACAGTTGGTATCAGAGCTTAAGTTAAGAATTACCTTGGCTCTGTGGCGTGACTCGGTAGAGATAGGGTTAGTAATACCCTAGATTGAGTTTGAGTGTATATACGAATGCGTATTTGTATTTGATATAAAATTTGTTTTATATTGTGGAGATTCATTGGCTGAGTTGTTTATGAGTTCTGGTCGATCAGTTTGATCCACTGTATCGGTAGGAGTAAATAAACACTTGAATACGATGGACCGACACAGTATGGATATGTGATATATTATCATATATAGGATATATTTGTTGTTATTATAATCGAGTAAGATTATAAATTAAATGGTTAAGTATATAACCAATCAGAATCATATAAGTAAAGTATATGAAATAAGATGAATTAAATCTGAATTTAAATCAGATTTGGAATTAAAATAAGAAAATTTTAAGTTCCTGGGAGATTTTGAAATGTTTTCAAAATGGAAGTATTCAAAAATGGTTTTGAAAATGATATAGTATTGAAATCACTTGGGTCGCTGGAAAATAATTCCGATGATGACTGCGCAGTATCATCGGTGTGATTTTCGAGTTTCTAAGTGGTGGATTACTCCCAAAGATTTTGATTTGAATTGTTTTGAGAAAACAAGTGTTTAGAAATTCAAATGTTTTGAATATGTATTATGATTTCAAATTGATTTGAAATAAACTCAGGAATTTAAGTTCTGGAATTAAAATTTAACTAATAAAGTTAAATGGATTAAAATGGAAAAAGTGAATAATAAATTAGAATTTAACCTTGACTAAGTTAAATGAAACTGGAAGTGATTAGAGAATAATCTGGATGTGGATTTGAAATGATAAGTTAAGAGTTTGGAATTTGAAACTCGAATTTGAAATTGAATTCGGCTTGAATAAGTGAATGGTTGTGTTAAGAATAACTTGGTTGGAGTTTGATTGGAAATACACCGGTATATGCTGAATTGACAGCAGGTGAAAGGGATAAAGTAGATATACCCAACAAAAAGGTACACGTTTATATTTGATATAAGCATGAGATTTATGAGCCGAATTGGCAAGCCGTTTGGCTGTTTGATTTTCTTTTGGGTTGGAGATGGCCCAAAGAGGCGAGTTGGAGTTTGAGCTATTGACCAGTACAAAGGAGGTGCTGGCGAAATTTTCCGAAATTTAAAGTGTTAGAAAATTTTCAGAATTTTTAGAAATTTTAGTTAGTCGGAATAAATTAATATTGAAATCGATATTTATTGGTTCAGTTGAAACTGAAGTTGAGAGGTAAACAAATCTTAGGAGTTCCAATAGATGGGGTCGTCCTCTAACTTAGCAATTTCGAGGACGAAATTATTTTAAGTGGGGAAGAATGTAATGACCCGCATTTTTAGAGATATATAATTAATTTATTTAATTATATAATTGGTGGTTTAGAGAAGTTAATGATCGTTTAATTAAATAATATTGAATATTTAATAAATAATTATAATATAATAATATATTATAATGTCGAAATAGTCGGAAATAGTGAAATTCACAATAGAGTGTGAATTGAATAGTATACGAGATGTGGTTGAGTTTCGATTCGAAATATAATAACGAATATATTCAAATCGACGACGGTTTGAACGTATAATTATAATATAATTATAATAGAGCTTGAAATGGCGCTGCAGTTCGTAAATTGGCGATTCGAACTTCAACTGAATGTACAGGATTCGTTTTAAGCCGGATTTCTGTGAAACAAGAAACGTGTGGAGCTGGTGGAGTATATCTTTCTAGTGGAAGAGAAAAATCAGGATTTCGTCGTGTAGATTTTGATTCACGTCCAAATCAAATTTCAGAAAAAGTCGCTGTAGAATTCCTTTATAATTTGCAACGCTTTATATACGTTATAAAAGAGATTTTTCGATATAAACTGAATATCGATAAATCTAAAATCTGAAATAGCAAACTGTAAATTCTGATATGATATTCTGGATCTGTACGATATCATATGTGAAGATATACGATAATATTAATTTATTAATATTAAATTTAATAATATTTAAATATATTTATATATTTAAATGGGTCATTCAGAGCGTTAAAAATAACCACTTTTGCAAACGAAGCCGGAATTCGACGAAACTAGTTTTGTTGGATCCGCAATGTCAAATAGTTGTTAGATTTCCAGTTTCGTGATTTTTAGGGTCAGTGTGTGACCGTGGGGATTTTTAGAGTGAAAAACAGTCAGTATTTTGACGGTTAAAAATACGCTGTGTGAGCATACGGAGTCGGAATTCGACGAAACCAGTTTCGTTGAGACCGTAATGTCGAGCTGAAGGTGCATGTCCAGTTTGATGATTTTTGGGCATCACAAGTGATCACAGGAATTTTAAAGAACAAATAAAAATAGCACTTGCTTATAAATAAATATAAAATTCGAATATAAAATTATTTAAAATTCCTATAAATACCCCTAACAAACCCCTTAACCTAATTTCAACTCCTCTCTCGGTCAAACCCATTTCCGCCGTGACTTTTATTCCAGGAAATTGTTTTTCGATCTTCACAAAATCAAAGGAATTCAAGTAAAATTCTATAAATTGTTATATATATAGATTCGAGATCCTCATGAGTTGTGTTGCGATTCTAGGTCAGTTTTGTAACATGCGATTCATGTTCTCGAGCTCCAGATTTTTACAGCGTCAGTTTTCCGTATCCTAGGGCTAAGGATTTGGAGAGATTCTAAGCTTTAATCCTTGTTTAGGCATCGTTTCTGAGTTCAGCGCATCGAGTACTGCTTGTATGCAACTCATTGATGATTTCCGTGCATAATGATGTCGATGTTCCTGTACTGGTCTCGACGGCAGGTTTTGATTCGGGAGTTCGAACTTGGATGTGAGGGTATCGTCTAGAAGAGAGTGAGGCACAGGTCGTTTTGGTGGTGATGGCTCGTGGAACGGTGGACCGGAGAGGGTGAACGAGGTGGAGGAAGGCAGCTCAAATGGTGGAGCTGTGTTCGGTTTGATACTGGAGCCGATACTTTTAAATTGGAAGGGACGAAGAACAAGCGGGTCGGGTACTTTGAACGTGAGTGGTTTGGGCCTGAATGAGTTGGGCCGGTGAAGGGTTGGGTGAGGCCCGGTTTCCTTTTGTTTAAGTTTAATTAACTATTTATCTCGTCTAACTTGTGATCGCGGTATCTGGCTCATACGGAGACGAAATTGAGAACCGTCAGTTGCGTTGGGATCGTAGGGACGAGAGCAACACAATGGAAATGACTGGGAGTGAATCCAAGCTCGTTACAATTTATGGCGAAATAAATTGTCCAACTGAATCAAATAACGCAAACCGTTATTTAACGGCTAACGCGCAAATGTGAGTAAATCTCACTAACTCTGTTCAGTTTATATTTGTATAAACTGTACTTTATTTTTAATGATTGATTGTTGTGTATTGATTGTTAAATAGGACTGTTAAATTGGACTGTTAAATAGATTTGATTGAAAACGTAGATATAGTTATATATAGAAAACCGTCAATCAAATATGGATTCTGATTATCAGTATATTTCATGTTGGGATGAAATTGATGTATATTATACTGTGTAACATCTGTGGATGCAGGGAAACAGGTGGGAGGAATCCGACTGGATTCCTCAACAGTTATTTTATTGTTTTTCATATATTTTAATATATGATGCGAATTATAACCTGTTGTTGATTGTGTGTGTATGGACGATATTGAACATCGTGATTTGATATGATTGGATACCATGACATACCGGAATGTAGATAAAGGAGATTTTTCAAAGTGATATTGAAAAATAGAATATTTATAAAGTGGAATATTTATAAATAAGGAATATTTATAAATTGGGATATTTATAAATAGGAGATATTTGAAAAGGAAATAAATTCAAAACATTTCTTTTTGAATGGAAAGGCCTGTGTGGCGAGTTTGGGGATTTTCCCGATGCTCCCGTTACAAAGGAGGTTATGGCGAATTTTCCCGGAAATTCAAGGAGTTAGAATATTTCAAGTATAAATTTGAAAAGGAAATATTTGTAAACCATTTACAAATAGAATTGGAAAGGAAACATTATAAAAAGGGAAATCATTTTTAAAGGGTAGAACCGTTATTTAAAAGTAAATCTTTTCCAATGAATAAAACGTTGTTAAAAAGGAAATCTTTATAAAGTGAAGTTAGTTAATCGAATATAGACATTCGAAAGGAGAAATCGAATATGGTATTCGAAGTAGTTAATCGAATATAGACATTCGAAAAGAGAAATCGAATATGGTATTCGAAGTAGTTAATCGAATATAGACATTCGAAAAGAGAAATCGAATATGGTATTCGAAGTAGTTAATCGAATATAGACATTCGAAAAGAGAAATCGAATATGGTATTCGAAGTAGTTAATCGAGTATAGACATTCGAAAGGAGAAATCGAATATGGTATTCGAAGTTAGTTAATCGAATATGTTATTCGAAAGGGGTTAGTTTGTCGAGTTAGCCAAATAGAGTTAACCAGTTAGAGTTAATCAGTTAGAGTTAATCAGTTAGAGTTAACCAGTTAGAGTTAATCAGTTAGAATTAACCAGTTGGAGTTAATTAGTTAGAGTTAATCGATTAGAGTTAACACGAACTAGAATTAATCAAATATAGTTATTTGAGACAGAGTTAGTCAAACGTAGTATTCAGGGTAAGTTGCCATCTTGTATGACTGCTAGCGTAATTCGCAGGGCTGCAGATAGCCTAAGGCGGTCGGATGTTTCCTGAGGGAATCAGGCGTAACCATTGTGATCGCTGCGATCTAGAGTCAAGCGAATGGAGTTAAATAGAGTTGTCGAATAATAGTTGTTCGAATGGAGTTAAATAGAGTTAGTCGAATATAGTTTATTCGAATAGAGTTGAATAGAGTTAATCGAATAGAGTTAAATGGAGTTAAATCGAATATTAGTTATTCGATATGAGTAATCAAGTTAAGATAATCAAGTTAAGATAATCGAGTTAAGTTAGCAAGTTAAGTTATCAAGTCAAGATGATCGAGTAAAGTAAATAAGTTCAGTTCGTCGAGTTAAATTAATCGATGTTAGTTTCATCGAAAGGAAATAAATCGATGTTAGTTTCATCGAAAGGAATTAATCGATGTTAGTTTCATCGAAAGGAGTAATCGATGTTAGTTTCATCGAAAGGAATTAATCGATGTTAGTTTCATCGAAAGGAGTTATCGATGTTAGTTTCATCGAAAGGAGTTATCGATGTTAGTTTCATCGAAAGGAATTAATCGATGTTAGTTTCATCGAAAGGAGTTATCGATGTTAGTTTCATCGAAAGGAATTAATCGATGTTAGTTTCATCGAAAGGAGTTATCGATGTTAGTTTCATCGAAAGGAGTTATCGATGTTAGTTTCATCGAAAGAAGTTATCGATGTTAGTTTCATCGAAGGGAGTTATCGATTATAGTTTAATCGAAGTGAGATTTTCAAATATGAGATATTTGAAAAGGGAAGAGTTATCGAATACTAGTTATTCGAAGAGAGAGATTATCGAATATCGTTTATTCGAGAAGGAGTTAATCGAATATAGGTTATTCGAAGAAGAGTTAATCAAATAGAGATTTCTCGAAGAGAGTTAATCGGCAAATTCGATTATATCGAATTCGGGAAAGTACTTATACTTTCCAGTGTCTAAATAGAGATTTATTTATTTATAAATAAATAAGTGTTAGGTTAGTTATTCACTAATAAGAATAGAAGTTATAATTAAAGTTAGATAATTCGAAAGTAAGGATTATAACGTTATCGTTATAACCAATGTTTTAAATATAGAAGTGGATTAGTAAAATTGGATCCGAGAAAGGCGTAAAGAAGTTGTTAAAGATTAAAAGATAAACTTTGACCATTTCGAAGTTATAACGTTGTTCAGTTAAGGTCTGAGAGGTAATTATACCCCAACTTGAGTGACTTCCTTCTTAACTAAGAAATGGTAAGGTTTGATCGTAATGGAGTTTTGGAAATGTTTTCCAAACGAGAATCAGAAATGTTTTCTGATAAAAGAAAATAAGAATTTAGAATATAGGGAAACAGGAGATAAGTAAATAAATGAACTAAAGAGATTAATGTAAAATGATGTTTGTTCGATATAATTTCCATCTGGAAATAATATCATTGTTTGCACACTTGTTTTTCTTTGATAGTTAACTCACAGACTATCGAAGTTTTGACCATTTTAACGTTGTTAATATGGAGAGACCGGTTGGATTTTTATCCATAGAACCACTCTGTATTGGCATAAACGTCGCGAATCATATATGCCAAAGATAATTGAAGACGGAGTAAAATGCAAGGGCTATCCTGTTTACAGAATAGTGCCTTCGGTTTGTCCTGTCCCAGGACAACTTGTATGGACGAAGGTCTGACAGAGTATATCCAATGGATCGCGTAAGTTGATCTGTTCAAACGTATTCACGTTTGGTGGCGGAGGAATTCGTTTCTCTTAGCTGTATACCCGTGTTATTTTTGGATAAGTCAATTTGTGATTTGGCGGGTATGACGATGTGACATTTCTAAGTGAATGAAGATGGATGTCTGACATAGTATTTCCAGACGGTCACGTAAATTGATTTCTTCAACCGTACCAAGAGTGGAAGCGGAGAAGGAAACTTCTTTTAGCTGACACGTAATGTATGGTTGTAGATGTCAATTAGTGATTCTGATGGATCTGACAATGTAGCATTCGAAGTGAATCTGATGTGATGATAAAGCGTAGCTTTTAGCCTCATCATCCGGTAAATGACAGAAATCGGGCAGGCAGCATGGCTAAGTCGGTCGCACCGAAGTAGGGTGTATAGTCACCTATCTAGAGAATATTCATTTGTTTCTTAAATCTATCAATGCTGTCCCATATATATACGGGAACGGTTGCTGATCCCAACCGTTGGTGATGTACATTCGATACACTCAAGCGAAATGAGTGGTCGGTCATGTGTGGCTGAGTTGCAAGATGTTCTTGTTGAACTCCAGTGTATCGTTCCTAGAGTACACTGATCGGAAGGTGATTCCATACCTTGTCATAGTTGGAAATCCATTACCCAATACGTGCTTGCGGTTTTGATTGTATATATGTAGAACGTGAGATGCAAGCGTTTCTACTAGACTGATATTTATTTGTACTTAGACATTATTATAATATCAGAATGATATTGCTTTCCAAAAATATTTTGGATTCTCATAAGGGAAAAACCCGTTCCGTTCTGCGGCGTGGTCTTATGAGATATCGTTTACTTGTTTATATACTTGTTTAAATTGTTTTACTCATACCAGTCCCATGACTGACCCGGAGTTTACTTTGTTGTTTTCCCAAAACTCTTGGGTGCCTAAATTTGTACGGGCAGTCAAGTAGTCGGGTTTTACAGATATACTGGAAGAGCTTGGAGCAGGAGGCTTCAAGATCATATAGCTATAGTTATTTCCGCTGTGTTGTAAGTGCTGTACTCTGATAAGTGCTATTGTATACATAACTGTTATATTCCAAAGTTATGTTATCTATTATATGTTATTCGTTCCGCTGTGAGGTTCGTGTTACTCTGATGTTATGTTCTTCTCCTTCCTCTATTCTAAGTTTCTATCTTATCTATTCTCACCTTCTAATTTCTTTCATTAATTACCGGGATTTTTCGATGTTTTGGTTATCGACGTCGGGCTTACGTCGATAACCAAAGCCGCTCAAAATCCGGGTCGTTACAGTGTGTTCAAGTTAGTGGGAGCGGTGCGGTTTTTATTGGGAGAAGGAGCAGGGTTGACAGAAAGGTAATGGACAGTGGTTTCATTTTGCCAAATCCTATGTTAATTGGTTTAGTGAATAGCCTAATCTATGTTTCATTTTTTATTAAAACCGTAAGTTAATATTTTGGTTAATAGTATGTATATAACATGCGGAATACCTAATCACGGGTTGGGTTATCTAATCAAATATTTAATTAACGTGACCAAACCTATTATAGTGTGCCTAAGTATGTTATGAGGGTGCTTAAATATTTATACATATATTGACAGACCGAGACATTGAAACTATAAATAGAAAAATATATCCCAGATTGATATATTAGGCTGAGTTTGACCGATACTACATGAGTTTCGAAAATAGAATGAGGATTCCAGTTATATAACGCAGGTATGTTAACATGGCTTACAGACTTAGTAACATCGTGTTTCACATTTTAATAGTGCCTAATCATGGCTAATCAGATTTTAGTTGAACATAATTATAGATCTATAATATTAATTATTATCAAGTTTATTTTTTTTATAATATTAAATTAAATATTTAATAACGTACAAAATTTCTACCGTTATCATACAGTAAAACAAATCGGATGAAGTCAGTAATGCCGGGTCCGCGTCAACGAGCACAGGACAATGGAGCTAGTTTGATCAATGGGGCGCAGCTGCGAGTTATTACAAAGAATTATGTCAACGATGAATAAGTTTAAGGTGAGTTAAACTCACTCAGTTACCCTTTTTATATTTTATATAAATTGGGTATTTTTATTTTGTGTGCTCTGCTTGCCAATGGTTGACTGCTTTGCTAGTTATCTATTTAACTGTTGATTTAACCGATGAAATTTAACTGTGTTTAATTTCAGTGAAATTTCAAATCGTTATTTTTAACGATTGGTCCCAATAAAGGTGACTCACCTTGGTTGGTCATGTTTATTTATAAACATGTTTAAATGGTTGAGTTGTTTGAATTGCTTGTGGTTGATGGTTGCTATTTAGTGTTATCAGATAAACAAAACTGAATGGTCTGATTTGAGATAACCATTTGAATACAGGGAAGAACAGGTTGGAGGGATCCAACCGGATTCCTCAAATGTATTATTTATTTTCATATGCTCATATATGAACTGATCTGTTTGTGTGATTGATTTGATGGTCGATTGTTGACTGGATATTCAACATCTGTTTGGTTTGAACCAATAGGTGATATTGGTTAAGTGTTTGGCAGAGTATGGCCTTTAAAACCAATCGAGTTATAAATGTTGATTCACCGTAGGGTGAATCGATAGAGTTGAGACTATAAAATTTATCTTATAACCAGAGTTAGATTTGAATTATGTTATTTGAATAAAAGTTATTTAAGAGAAATAAATAAATATTTTATTTGTTTAGGACTTTGATTTGTTATGAATTTATTTTGCAAAGCAAATGCTGATGTTAATCAGATTTACCAGTTGAAGAATAGGAAATGAATTAAAGGGTTAAACCTTGAAAATTTGTTTTGTAAAGAGAACAAATAATTAGAATCTATCTAAGTTAATTATATTTTTAATTAATTTAAAGCGAGGATTGTTGAAATCGGTTAATGAGGTAATCAAGTTTTTGAGTTAATTAAATCGACCGTTTGGAATTAGAATTGTTTATCAAGTTAATGTGTTTTGACTAAAATAGTTAAATGAATATTGTTTGAATTTAAATAAGGATTTAAAAGGGATTTAGTATTTAATTTAGTTAATAAAGGGATTAACTACTAAAGTAGTTAATGTTTGAAATAAGTTATTATTTTAACTAATGATAAATTTAGGAATATATTTTTAAATGGGAATTCATTTAAAAAGTTACCGAATGTGAGGTGCAAGCCAATTGAATGGTGAAAGGAAATAAACGTACTCAATTTTATGAATTAAGTGAAAGGAGATTACGATAAAAGGGTTTATTATAAACCAGAGTTTTAAGTGAGAGTTAAAGTGAAAGACGTTAATTTTACATTAACGTTATTTGAAAACGAGATCTAGTAAAAAGGAGAATTTTAAATGAGATTTCAAAATGGGAAATTGAATATATTTATTCGAGATAGAATTAGCCAAACATAATTATTCGGCTAAGTTGCCATTTCGTACGACGGCTAGCGTAATTCGCAGGGCTGCTGATAGCCTACGGCGGTCGGATGTTTCCTGAGGGATTCAGGCGTAACCATTGTGATCGCTGTGATCTAGAGTCAAGCGAATGGAATTAAGACGAATGTGAATTAATCAATTAGAGTTATTCAAATATTGTACTTTTGAGTATTAAAAGAATTGGAAGTTTCAATTTAACAAAAAGTAAATCAGTTTTGTTAAAGGCTAGGTGATGCTGAATACTTAACCAGTGAACTCACTGGAGTGTCATGATTGAAACACTGAGTATTTGATAGTTAAAACACCGACTATCAAATCTGTCCAATACGATTTTTGGTATGGAAAGACCGGGATCGAATTTATATTCGAAAACCATTCCGACCAACAAATACGTGAAGATCTCAGAAGATGATCGAGATGGAGCATTGAAGACCGTGGATCTTCATAAACGGAAGGACCACTAATGTTCTCTGCCTGGCAAGCAGAGATAAACTGTGATTCTGTCGTGGGTGTAATCTACGGATTGCAAGGACTTCTCGCTACTGATCCATGGGGTGATTCCTATATTGGATGCGGTAGGAAAGTGCCTTCGGTTCATCCTGTTCCTGGATGACGTATATGGACGAGTGTCTGACAGAGTATTTCCAAAGGGTCACGTACGTTGATTTCTTCAAACGTACGATAGTTGTTGGCGGGGAATCGCCGTTCTCTTAGCTTTCAGCTAGAGTATTTTTGTGGACGTCAATTAGTGATATCTGACGGATCTGACGATGTGGCATTCAAAGGGAATGGTGACCAGATGTTCAAGAGTTAATTCTGGCCTCAAGCCTCATCAACCGGAAAATGACAAAAATCGGGCAGGCAGCATGGCTATGTGGGTCGCTCCCATTAGGGTGTATGATCACCTATCTAGAGGAAATCCTATTTGTTTCTTTAATCTATGTTTCGATGCTGTCCCTTGTCGGGAGACGGTTGCTGATCCCAACCGTCGGTGATATACATTCGATACACTCAAGCGAAATGAGTGGTCGGTCTTGTGAGGGCCGGGTTGCAAGATGTTCTTGTTGAACCCAGTGTATTCGTCTCTAGAGATACACTATCGGCAGGTGGTCCCATACCTTGTCAAGGTCGGAATCCAATTTCCAATAAGCGCCTGCGGGTTTTGATTGTATTCTATATATGTGGAGCGTGAGATGCAAGCGTTCCACCAGATTGTTATTTACTTGTATTTAGACATTATTATAATATCAGAAAGATATTGGTTTCAAAACTGTTTTGGGTTATCGTAAGGTAAAAACCGGCCGTGTTTATGTGTGGATTTGGTCTTACGATTATCCTTTTCTTTTGAAAAGATTTTTGAACTCTAAAATCATGATTGGATGATTCACCCTTATCACTGTGCGAGTTTATCTCACTCTGGTTCACCAGACTGACCCGGTGTTTTGTAAATGCTCGGGTTAGGCCGGGTTGTACAGGTTCAGGTTATCGACTGCTATGAAGAGACGAGCTGGAAGAGTCCAGACGTATGATATTACTATTCCGCTGTGTGTTATATGAGGACAGATTAGTATCACTGTCCAGATGTGTACTCTGATACTGTAAGTATTTCAAAAGCTTTCAATAAAGGTTATTTCTGTATTATATTTGTTCCGCTGCGATGTGAGACTCTGTGTTGTGGTGTTCTTCTTCTTCTTCTATTCTAATATTTCTATCTTATCTATTCTCACCCTCTAGCTTCTTTCTATTAATGATCTGGAATGTTCGATGTCTGAATGGTCAACATGATAGTTTGATGTTGATTTTCGGAGTCGAAAATCCCGGTTCGTTACATCGCCAGTGCATTTTCACATCATTTTGATGTTTATGCCAACTATAATTTAATTTCTACTGTATTCTTCCTCCATGGTGCAAACTTTATAAAATTCTAAATAAATCAAGAGTACACAGAAAGAAGCTTTAGTATGTTTTTTAGCTAATACATAGAAACATAAATTTTACATTAGAGACATACAAAGTTCAATACACGAAAGCTAAGTTCAAACCTTAAAAATTAAAGTTACACTAAATTAAACACACTGAAATCTCATCAAAACACATACATCTCCATTTTAGATTACTGAAGTACACTGCTTTCTGTTATGGTCTTGCGATCCACATTTGTTGCACCTATTCGTGTTAGGCGTTTGATGCTCGTCCATAACATTTTTGAATCTCGTAGATTTACATCGTTCGGGTTGTCTTCTTGTAGGCGGAGGCGATATACATGGACTGTCACATGGGGCCTAGTATTTTTTATCAAGTACGAGATGAAACTATGGCATAAACAAAGCTTTATGACTTTGGATAGAGTATCACTCGGATGCAAAATCATCATGTACTCTATTTACACCAAAATATTGTGTTGAACAAGCCGCCATTACATGAGCACACAGTATCTTCTGTAGTAGTGGGATGTTGCATGAATAATAGAATTGAGAACCATCGATCATAACTCTATATTCATCATCGTAACAATGAATCACTTGCGATTCTGTTCGACCAAATCAAACAAGTCTATAGTGACTTGCTTCAATAGCACGAGCTTCAGTTTAGCTTCCTATTTTGGAGTAAGCCGCATCTTTAGAGCTTCCCCTTTCTCCCACCTCTTACAGAAATATTCAATTAATCGAAAGAACGTCCTTGCAACCAACGCCTTTATAGGCAACGATCTGGTGCCTTTTATTACACCATTAAAAATTTCAGATACGTTGGTTGTCGTTACATGGAAGCATCCACAGTCATCTCTGCAAAGTGCCCAATTTTCTTTAAAATTCCCTAAGCTTTGTTCGATCCAGTCATGAACCCGCAGATTACTTACCTTGATTTCTTCTCTGATTTTAGTGTACTCAACTGCTTCTAAAGCACATGCAGCAGCGTAGTTTGTCGCTTCTCTCAATAACCTATAGCTTGAAAATTTGGCTTAACGATTTCTTGCATGGAACCTAAGTTTGTGTGGTTCTCACCATTTTTTCTGCAAAGCATTTTGGATTACTTTCATTTTATATGATATAAAAGTAATGCGATGATTTCATAAACTGTGAATGAACTTACACATGCATGAAAAGAATCAGGCCTAACTATCATATGACTCGTATTCGATAACTGCATAAGCTAATGGAAAAAGGCAATCATTGACATCTACAGTAGTAGCAACAAGTAATGTCCCCATGTATTTCCCATACAAATGTGTCCCGTCAATACATAGCAATGGACGGCAAAGTAGAAAAACTGCAATGGAAGAACCAAATGCCCAAAAAGTATGCTCAAATACCCCAACATCGTCATGTGTTATATGTCCAACTGTACTAAGATTTCTTCTCTTCATTTCTTCAAAATATTGTGGCAAATTCGTATACGATTCTACCTAATCACCATCAATTTTTCCAACGTTTTATCCAAGTTTGCCAAGCTTTCATGTAGTTGGTTTTGATGAAGAGTTGGTCATCGACAAGCACCTCGATCGTACCAGCTGAGATATCCAAATCGTTCTTGACAAAAGACCTGGTTTTGGACACAAGAAATCCAGAAGTGGCTTGCTTGTGGCTGAATTAATTGTAGGATTCACACGGTTATGTTCATAAGGCAGCTGTCTGATTTCCCACCATCCAGTTTGAGATTTCTTGGACATTATATCATGCATTCTCCATGGACAGGTAGCATCAATATTACATACAGTAGTATATATTGTTTTAGTCGGCTTGATTAGCTTGTACGAAATTCTGCGCAGAATAGGCTATTTTGTTAGTTGGTGCAGAAAATTTTCTTTGCTTTTGAATACCATCCCAATAGCAAAACCATTCTATACGCAAGCAGTGGAGAAATTTTCCCCTCAAAACTCTAGATTAGAAACTACTGATCTGGTCATCATTTATCTCGTAAACAGATCATCTCCAATATTACATCCATTTGAGCCTCAGCACCATCATCTTCATGATCGTCCGTGCTTGGAAAGTCAAAGTCCAGCGGTTTATTGTTGACTTGCATTCGTTGAATCCAACATCTATCATCATTAGTTCTCGTGGAAACCACCATGCTATCAATGGGGTCATTTACTTCCATATCTATGTCTACATTTGGATCATTTTTCTGCTTTGAAGGTCCAGCACCCCAATCTAATTCAGTTTCTTCAGTTATTTTGTTAATAAATGCATTTCGGTCATATCTTACATTTCTTTGAGTAATTAGCAAACTAAATTATTATGCAACATATACCTTTGGCTCATACGTTTAGTTCTGACTGAGAAGGAAACATAGCCTGTTGCTCATGAACATTTGACTAAAAATTAGGTTGTTGTAGCTCATGAACATTTGGCTAAAAAGTCTTCTGTTGTTGCTCATAAACATTTGGCTGGAAAGTTTTGTTGGTGTTGCTAATGTTTCTCGTCCACATTCAGATGAAAATAGGGATTGGTACGCATAGGAGAATTAAAGATGAGTGAAGGATCATGAGTTTGCAACATTTATGTGAAATATCCTAAACTCATACTCTTGATGGAAGAGGGGACGATTTCTTCCATGCTTTGTTTTTCCACTTTTCCAACCAACACTCAATCGATTTGGTACCTATAGAAAACATTACTTCTACATCTTCATCATCTGAGAGTGGCGCTAAATTCGACCCTAATTTAGTAGGCCAATTAACTAATAACTTAATATCATATTCGAGAGGGTTAATTTTTGTTGCTTTGATGACAAATTCTTTCAAAGCATCTAGTGTGCAACCCTTGTGAACTCTCCCTGGTTTGCGAAATCCTCCAACGTACTTTCCATTTTTTTTGATCGTCCAAGACCAATTCACCGCCATAGTGGGAAAGTGTAGGAATAAAATTTCTAGTTGTTGTTTAGTGAGTAAATTAGTTTTGAAGATATTTGATGTAGGCATAGAAGAGTTTCTGAAATAAAAAATAATGTGTCAAGAGATTTGAAATAAGAAAAAAAATCTCCATAATCACTACAAGAAAAATTCACATAGACATCGACTAAGAAATGATGTCCTCGTTTTTCTGGAGTGATGTCTTTGTCGGTAATGTCTAAAGTACCCCTTTTTACATCAGTTAAAAGGCGATGTCAAAGCATCTTTAAGACATCATAAATTAATTAATTAACTGTTCTAATAAGTATTTTACCATATCAGCTTTTGACTGATGTCTATAATGGCTTTCTATTGATGCCTATGATGGCTTGTTTATGTTGTTTTCTCATCTTATATGCAGAAATAAATAATTAGTAAATGAAATATTATTGCAAAAAATTAAATATTCAAACAATATTTTTATTCAATTAAATATTTTATTTCAACATATGAAATAGCACAATTTCTGACTACAACTATTTTACATTCACATTTCTCATACACAATTCAATACATTACACAATCAGTTTTACATTGCCATCTCGCTACAACAGCAAGCATCGCAACTGACATTGCTACTGGAACCGACCAGTACATGTAAGATTTAGACTTCTTCTTCTTGAGAATGACTCTCGGAAGTTGATTCCTCCCTTTTGGCTAAACTGGTTTCCTGTATCGACCAGTAGTAGCTTTTGGCTCTTTGCCTGCTTCTAGAAAGGGGGTTTTATTCAGTTTTTCATTAGCCTCCTTATCCACTTCTTCTTCAGTTTTCTCTTTTGGTCTATTTGGTGTTCTCATTGTCGGGTTCCATCTGTTTTATGACTTTTCTCCAGGCTCATTGATTGCCTTAAACATCCATGGCCTCCACCACCTCGAGCGATTACAGCTGCTACTTTCTCTCACTGTAGAGAATATAACAAAACTAAATGAGAATTCAATTTATTTTTTCATGTAAACATTATTTGGTTTTTGTCATGTAAAACAGTAAAGGAAATAAAAATTAACAAGCAGAATATTTATATACAGAGAGTACTGACTCCCTTTGTTTCTTATATAGATTTGTAATTAGTTGTCTTCCCTTGCTCAGTTGCGCTTAAAATATTCAAGTGTCCCCAAAAAAATGCACAAGATACCACATTATTCAAAGGATCAACAGTATGGTCTTACAAAATATTGCAAGTTTAGAAATGTCAACAAATAATACTAGTAGCTAGTGTTTATAGATAGTTACAAATGGCATTGAAGGAAAACTACATAAACACGTACCATGATTGCAGACACAGCAGCTGCTATGTCTAAATATTGATAATGCGGTCATCAATCGACCTTCAACCCAAAATCCAATTACGCTTTTGGTAAATTCAATTCATGTGTCATTTATTGCTACCGAATATTGTGCTTTGAAAAAAGATATTACATAAATATGATAGCCCACTCGGGTATTTCCTTTTGTTTTGCAACTGGCATTTTAGCAGGCCTTTATTTCTATTTTATTTTATTTTCTTGTGTGGTGGTGCTAGTGCTAGTTTTGGAAAAGGTAACTTTAAATGTAAGTAAATACGAGTTTGGATATGCAGCGTTGTGTTAGCTGCGATCATCAAGTGTGCAACAGTCGCTAACACATCTAACAGAAAAGTCTCATTTGTTGGTCATTTACAAAAAAAACTTCCAATATTTAACACGTTGAAGACATACCCGACACAAATAAAAACATTCAATACAAATACATAAATTCACATTCATTAACACCCAACAAGAAAGACTGTTGGCGCAGAAGAACACAAAATACCCAGCCTTTATAACCTAAACCAAATTCAACGTTACTTTATTATATAATGTATATGATAACATAAATACCTATAAGACTGCCAACACAAGGAGCAAGGCGCTAAAGAACGATATTCCAGAGATCTTGGGTTCCAACTTCCATCCTATTTATCCATCAATATAAGTAGCAGATAAATCAAGTCATAAGTTGAACATACTTGCTATGTTTTTCTCTTCTTTTCCTTTCTACAATAACATGGTCTTGACTGCTAGAAGGCCTAGTATTCACGGATTTCTTCATGTCATTTTAGTAGCTCTTGTTTCATTATATGAGGAAACTTTCTGAGGAAACGGTTTGATGAATACCTGCCCACGTATTCCTCGTTAGGAAATTATCTATTGAACTTAACTCCCAATCCGGAAAGCTATGACCATCTATTATTTCCTAAATTAATCACCAAACCGGGATTTATTTATGGTTTACGAGGATCATAATCGAATTCAATTAGTTATGGAAACTTACAGGATCAAAAAACCAACAAGCCGATAGTGTTGAATCCATAGAGATTTATTCTAGAAAGCCCATAATGAAATGATTAGTATAATTCCATAATATAATCCAACATATTAGAAAATCTATAGATGTTTGAAGAGGAAAATTAATTAATTTAAGCAAAACATATTCATAGCTTAGCTAATTCATATTTAACGGAGAGGAAGGAGAGGATCCAAGTCTGGATTGTTAGTTTCGGTTTTCGGATTTTTTTTTTTTAGAAGGCAGTGAAGACCAAGGGAGAGCCATGCCGCCTTGCGATGGCTTCTCATGGCAGTTAGGTCGGCACCAATAAGGTGGCGGTGGAAACAAGGGGGAACAATGGAGGAGCAATTTCGATTTGGGGATGGAGAATTTTCGGATGCCATGGATTTTAATTTGGGGATAAATGTGTTCGCCGAAAGAAATGAGGAAGGAACGGTTTCGATTCAGTGAAGAAAGGGGAAGGGAAATTGTCGATGATGTGGAAGTGGCTGATTAGAGGTTTTTTATGGCTGCGAATTAGGAGAATTGATCAACGGCTGGATATAGGAATTTATGGGTGGTGCGGATTAACAAGAAAAGAAAATTATGAGACCTTTAACATCACATATGAAGCTGATGTAAACGATGCATAGAAACTGATGTTAAAGCAATTTCAATTTATTTATATTAACTATAAAATATAATTAATAAATATTAACTATGAATATAAGTAATAAATATTAACTATAAAATATAATTAACTATAAAATATAATTAATAAATATTAACTATAAAATATAGTTAACTATAAAATATAATTAATATATATTATTTATAAAATATTAACTATAAAATATAATTAATAAATATTAACTATAAAATATAATTTATAAATATTAACTATAAAATATAATTCATACATAATTTTACTATAAAATATAATTAATAAATATTAACTATAATTTACTAATTATTATTCATTAACAATAATACATTTAACAAGTCATATAATAGACAACAGTTATTATAATATGTGGTATAATAGCCAAGAATTTTGGTATGGCCTATAAGTACAATTTTTTTAAAACTGTATTTAAGACATCAGTCGTTCGATAAATCGATGTCTGAGAAACCAACAACATCACTTTAAAAATTAGCTATGTTAAAAAATGTTTTGACATCGGCTGAATTTACAATCGACGTTAAAGCTATGATGTCTATTCTACTTTTTCTTATAGTGATGTCATTGTCAGGTCAGCTTTAATCATTTTGTACTCTGATTTATAGCAAAGTGTAGTCAAGTCATTTGTTTCAAAATAATGATTCCATTGGCAGCTTTACCACATTGGACAAATTTTGGAACAGTTTTGGCATAATGTAGTCAAGTCACCTATTTTATAGCAGAGTGTAGTCAATTCGTACTGTTTGGAACAAATTTGGCACAATTTTGGAACAACTTTACTCAGTGTGGTCATTTCGTATTATTTGTACTATTTGTAACAGCTTTGGAATAGCTTTAATCAATGTCGTCGTTTTGTACTATTTGGCACAGCTTTGGAAAAGATTTAATCAATGTGGGTTGTTTGGACAGCTTTAATCAGTGAATTGTCATCTCATATTTCACTCATCCAAAGTTCTTTTAGCAGAGCATCCTTATTCTTCACTCAACCAGCTCTTCCACATCAGCTTTATGATAGGGTGTGGTCTAACCTATTGTTCCGAACTAGCTTTATTCAGTACTATGACTGAGCGTGGTCACTCTACTGTCTGAAACAACTTTAATTAGTGCGTTGTCATTTCATCTTCACTCAACTGAAGTGATTTTGGCTGTTGACGTTGATATTAATCAGTATTTACATACTAATGGTTTAGTTTTTAGTCCAATTATACAGCTATAGGCAATGATATAATCATATAAATCTAATAAACAAATCCATGTTCTAATGCATAAACAAACATATAATACTTCATACTCATCTTCCAAATTCTACAATCATGCAAACACACAACCAATAATTCAAACTCATATTTGAAATACAACTACAATAACAATTACTAGGATTACCAGTGGTTACATTTAAATTGCAAGTTTTCAAGGAGTTGTCTGAGACATCTAATTTCTTGTTCTAGCTCATTCACATATGTTATGCCCCTTGGGCATAGAGGTTCGTTAATCCATTATGCAAAATCGCAACTTTTAGGATAAAAGGGACAAAGTAGTATTCGACGACCAATGTTTTCTCCATCAACTCTTACATATATCCACAATGGCTGCAAATTGGGTAAGATTCAACTTCTTGTTCAATTGAGGGTTGCAAAAGAGGTACCTGGTCAACCTCTTATTCTTGATGTGGTTGATAAACAAGTTGTTCATTCACTAGTGGGAGTACAACTGCCTGTTCATTCAATTCCGGTTGAAGTGTGAGTACGTTAAGATCCATGTATTCAAGAGCAATGTTCTCGTAATATTGTTCTTGATAATTTATATTCCAATCTGCATCAGTATGATCACTAGACTTTGAAACAGAGTGGTGGAGGATGCCAAAATGAAAGTCAAGAGATAATGGCCATGAAGGCATTGTTAAAAGAAATAGAGTAATGAAAACCTAGTTGAGTATGGGATTAGAGTAATGAATGAAGAAACTGTGAAGAAGTAGGCGAGTATTTATAGAGGAGGAAAATACATTGGAGAAGTTTCAGTATTCACCCAAAGGCGAATTTTCAAAATTCGCCTATTCCTATACCTGAACAAAACGGGTCTATATTTGTAAATATTTCCAAAGCAAGGCAGAATTTGTTATACTTTTGCAAAACAAGGGTAAGCCTGAAAATTTTCCTTTCTCTTATATCCTCCTTCTCTTCCTCAAATTCCCGAAAGCTTTTATAAAAAAAGCATGAGTGTTTATATTGAAACTTATGTCGTCCACCTTCCTCCACCCACCACCAGAGTCGCTGCCACGCTCTCTGACCCTGCACCCAAGGTCTCCAGTCCACCAGCAACCCAAACACATGCAGTCATACGGGCATGTAAACCATCCTCCACCTCCACACGAATCTCTTCCTGCCAAGTCCATCGCAGTCACATCAGAACTTCACCAGTCACCCACCTTCCACCATATAACAACGCTACACCATTGCTCTAACCGAGCATCTTGAGCTCTACCCCATCGTCGCTGCAACTAACCACTCCGCCTTAGCTAACGACCACCAGCAATTGCCCAGAGCAACTACACTACCTCCTTGTTATTTTCTCCCCTATTCCAAGCAACCACATTAGTCCTCCGCTTTTCCATTTCATCACCTAGTCGTTGTATGCACCGAAGCTCATACCCAAATCGATAGAGTGTTTCCAATGTAGGCATCACGCATATGCAAAGAAAATGCATGTCGAGGCATCTATTTAAACATGGTGTTTGTGTTTATATGCAATTCGAGTATTATATCATGCATGTATTTATCTTTAAGTACATGCATCGCCAGTCACCTTGTTTCCATAATCGCATTATCCGCAAATTCTATGTCCATGTGCAAAGGTGAGTATTATAACTCACGATTAATATTCATATGAAAATTAAACTATTAAGTTCATGATAAGTATATTTCTATTCTAGTCAATTTAATGAACTGTCAATTTGAGAATTTGATATTTACATTGACACCTTTAACACATGATACTAAATTAAATTGATTGAATGTGAGTTAATTGGTTGTTGATATACTTAATAGTCTGATAACCAAATAAAATGATAACGTTGATTAACATCAAATTAAATCGTTTGGACTTACACCGAATAATAGTTGTCGAAATAATAATTGGATTGATTCATGTATGTTATGATTGTTGTATGGCTATTTATTTTGATACCATACATGTTATCATGCTGCAAGTTCTTTACATCATAAGTTGTGTATAAAATCAATATACAATTTGAATTTGGATACCTATTGAAATGATATGTACCTGAATCAAACTCACTTGGCTTAGGATAGAAAATTTCATAATAAACATCGTTGCTCAAATTAAGTTAGTTTACAAATTTTGGTAACTGAGATTCGATTAAATAAATTGATTTAGAAACATAAGTGGAAGAATTTTAAGTTTAAATTAAAGATTTAATTTTATTTCAAGAATTACTTTAAATATTTAATTTAATTTAAAGATTTACTTTAAATTTTGGCAAAGTCGACCAGTATTTATAGTGGACCATACACTTTTTATTGTAGCAAATAAAAAGTACAATAGATTTAGAAGATAAACATAATGCCTATCTACTACAAACATAGGTCCTACACATGAACAGGACATCAACATCCATAAAAGATAAAGACCACATATATATGATCCATAAAAGATAAAGACCACATCCATAAAACATAGGTCCTACACATGAACATGACATCAACATCCATCAAAACCCTAATGAAGTAATTATCTGCTAATCAAGGTAATTAGTTAGCATTTATTTCAATTAATTATATTGCATGTTTAAAAATTTGGTTTTGGAAAATATAAAACACTTCGCTTTGAAAAAAAATATGTATAAAATATACCTTTGTTTTAAAAATATACGAACTAGAACTTGTTTTTGAAAAGTAAAATATGCATTACTTATAAAATAAAAATCTTTGTTTTTGAAAAAAAGTGCATGGCTTAGAAAATATAAACTTGAAGTGTTTTAAAATATAAATTTGAATTGTTTTAAAATATAAATTTGTATTGATTTTAAATATAAAAATTAGCATTGTTGAAAATATATATATCACAAAGCTTTGAAAATATATGTCGTAATGTGTTGAAAATATATGTCGTAATGTGTTGAAAATATATGGAAATTGTTTTGAAAATATATATCGTAATGTTTTGAAAATATATATCGCATTGTTTTTAAAATAGAAATAGCAGAATAAAAAGATGATTTTTATATAGTAGGGATATAAAAATATGATTTTTATTTATACAATAGCAGAATAAAAATGTGATGTTTAATATAAAAATCGTTTGAAACAGACTGCGATGGAACCGACTGGAAATGAATACAAATCCAAACCGTTCAGAAATAGAGAATGACGGAGTGGAACCCTCGGTGAGAACTTCTCACTTTAAATTTACTTTTCTAGTTAGAAATATATACTAGGATGCAGGCGGTACTTAGCAGCACCCGACACCCGTCGTCCACAGACCATGGACGGCTTGTTTGTTTGATTGTAAGTTGATGTGAAAAATTGAATGTGTGATGTGAAATGAAATAAAATATTTATATAGTGAAATAAAATATTTTATAGTTGAAAACAAATTATTTTAACGTGTATATGAAATAAACATTTATAAACAAATCGGACGGTTTGTTTATATACACACATTTGACTGATATTGATTAGGACGATAAATTTTACACATCGCCCAACTGCACAAATAAAATCTGTGTTTGATTGTTTGAAACCCCACACGGGTGTTGGGATGATATTTGGCGTCCACTAATCCCAATTAATTAATTGTATGTCGATCAATTGGTCGACAGACCGTGTAAGCGTTAATTATCTACATTTTATGCTTATGCAGTTGTGTGGTGCACTGTGGATGATGGTTGATTATTTATCGTTGTTATTATATACATGTGTTGTATGGAATCCATATAATTAACATTATATGGTAATTGATTGGGCCTCATTCCAATTTGGAAAATAAAGAATATTATAAAATAAAGATTAACATGTTGACAGTACTCATTTGTTGAGATTAGTCAAGTGGCGAAAGAAATAAATATTCATTTGTTGAATAGAATAACGAAGTTATTGAAAAATATAAAGCCGTGTTGATTAGAGATGCGCTATTTTGACACGAACGATATTTATATCGATTATATTCATTTTTAAAGTGAATTCGAATTGAAATTGAATAGAAACGAATTCGAATTGAAATTGAATTCGAATAGAATAGAATCGAAATTGAATTCGAATAGAATAGAATTGAAATTGAATTCGAATAGAATCGAATCGAAATTGAATTCGAATAGAATAGAATTGAAATTGAATTCGAATAGAATAGAATTGAAATTGAATTCAAATAGAATAGAATTGAAATTGAATTCGAATAGAATAGAATAGAAATTGAATTCGAATAGAATAGAATAGAAATGAATTCGAATTGAAATAGAATAGAAATTGAATTCGAATAGAATAGAATCGAAATTGAATTCGAATAGAATAGAATTGAAATTGAATTCGAATAGAATAGAATTGAAATTGAATTCGAATAGAATAGAATTGAAATTGAATTCGAATAGAATAGAATTGAAATTGAATTCAAATAGAATAGAATAGAAATTGAATTCGAATAGAATAGTAGAATAGAATAGAAATTGAATTCGAATAGAATAGAATAGAAATTGAATTCGAATAGAATAGAATAGAAATTGAATTCGAATAGAATAGAATTGAAATTGAATTCGAATAGAATAGAATTGTAATTGAATTCGAATAGAATAGAATTGAATTGAAATCGAATTGAAATTGAAATGGAGGTTGAAACTGTTTTTGAAACAAATTTAAAACGATTTATAAAATTCGTTTTTAAAAGGAAATCGACGAAGTATATATTATATATATTATATATAATATAATGGCCTGAAAAGAACGCGCCGCACTGCGGCCGTTCGCGAATTTCGACCATTGACTTCGAATAGACGTTGCGGGAGATCCGACCGTCGGATTCTCCAGAAACTGGAACCGTTGGGTTTGTATCGAAAAGAGCTTTCCAATGAATATTAAAAAATTGAAATCCAACGTTTGGATTTGGAATTATGTCCAAATCAAATTTGGAAAAGGTCGCTGTAAGTGCAGTTCGAGGCCGTAGATGGAAATCGACTGTACGGGCCTTGATAAAATAATTAAAAGTATCTATAATTTGTGTAAAATCATAAGAAATGATTTGAAAAGAGCTGGGATAAAATATCCCATATTTGAGAAGATAGAAATAGATTTTTATCAAAATGAACTAGTTTTGAACTAGAACTAAAATCAATTTATTTTTGAAATAAATAAATTGAATTTGAAATGGGTTTTAAATAACTAGAATTTCTGATATATTTTATTGGAATTGAAATAGAATGCGATTTGGGTTTATCGTGAACTGTGTTTTAAATGTCATTAGTTCTTTAACCTAGTAAAAGGAGTTTTAATGAATCTTTAATTAGATTGAAATATGAATTGATAATTTAAAATATCAAAATTTGGAAATGACCGAAAGGGGAGTATCACCAGTTTTACTCCTAGCGATAGTTAAATCTTTAATTAGATTTGAATGTGAAATGGTAATTAAATTTACCGATAACACCGTGGTGTTAGTTATGGGGTAATAACAGTTTTGCTCCATGGGATGAATAGGTTGGGATTGGGAAATAAAATAAATAATTACTTCGGTGTGGTTCGCTAATCTCGACTAGTTTGGAAAACCATATTCTGGTTTGAAATGACATCCAAAGGAAGATTAAAGAATAAATTTAAAAGAATTTATTTTTGATAAAATTAATGAGAACCTCTCCGCAGGAGTGTGAATATCTGAATAAAAGAATATTCTGAATTGGAATGAGGATTATATTGTGTTTTATAGCACTTGTTGATTAAGATACGCGAGTTATTCAGAAAGTCTGGGTATAACCCATTCTGAATAACTGATTCGACGATGAGTCGAAGAGATTGAAGACGGTGCAAGACCGACGATCTTCACATCGAATGGATGGGTGATACTGATGCTCACGATGGGAGTAGCTACCTTGAAGGGGGCTGAAGTGGTAGCCGTCCGGATGTACTTGTTGATTGTACGGATATGCGAGGAAAGTGCCTCCGGTTTCGTTCAAACCTAGAACAGACTTGTAAATGGATGGTGTGTCTAACATTGTATTCCTTTATATTGTATTCGTTGATCTCTTCTAAATGTATTTCTGTTTGGCGGCGGAGAATTTATTCTCTTGCTTAACGCCCTTCTTTGAGACATACGAGCTCAGAGGTTATATATTGGCAGAAATCAGTGGTATGATATGGATTGATAGTGTGGCATGCTGAGATGCAGTGATCCAGACTTTTATTGAAAAGCAAAGTTTGGTGGATAGTGATCAAAGAGCAGCTGTAATATAGCACGGCTTTGTGTATAGCGTTGATGCACGAGCCTCACACCCCGGTATGGTGGTAAACTGATGGTTTGATCAGTATGCTTTTTAGTGGATGGGCACCTTAGTGGTGTCGTGGATTCGGTCGACCGAGATTGAGCTTAGTGCTCAAAGGGATAGGGTAAGCGGTGTTTTCTCTCGCCGAGACGTAAGCCACAGTGATACTCGATTTTCCAAAAGTGCGGATGTGCATTACGGTGTTTTCTCTAGCTGAGACGTAAGCCGTTGTAGATGGCACTACGCGATCGATCTTTCGAATCAGGAGCCACCATGATGGAAATCCAATTTCCAAATATGACATTTTGCGGTTTTGAATGTAGAGCCTAGTATTGGCGACATGATATATGGTACCCATGCCGTCTATGATTGATATATTTATATTTGAAGTTGTTTTCTTCACTTATAGTAATAATATAAGATGAAATTTCGCATATCAAGCATATTTGGCTATTATAAGGGAAAACCCTATCCTCCGTCTTGCGTTGCATTGTGTGATGGGATATGGGTCTTATAATAGCTTCGTTATTATTTATTTAGCATTGCGCTATTTTTTTATGCACTGGTATTCTTGGGAGGAAACCCGTTTCGTGTTATACGGCGTGGTCCCTTGATTTACCTAATTTTAAAAACAAAGATTAATAACTGTTTAAGTTGTCACACCCGTCACATGACTGACCTGGAGTTTATTGTTTTAACCTAAACTCTGGGTGCCCCTATTTTCCACACGGGCAGCTAGTAGTTTTGGTTTTGCAGATTTATATTCACGGGATCCTGATTTACAGCTAGAACGATGCTCAGAAAGCTCTGTATCCGTGTATTACTTTCAGTTGTGCTTTGTATTGTTTTTCCGCTGCGATGTATTTAAATGTAATTTAAATCTCTGATATTTTCTGTGTAATATTAATTCATACTCTGTATATTCTTGTATTCTGATGGAATTGTTGTAATATACAATGAAATGTTCTTCTGTTTGCGTTCTGATTTGTCATGTTCTCAAGGTAATCTGGGCTTTCCTTCAAGGGGAAGTTACGGGTCATCATAGTTGGTATCAGAGCTTTGGTTTACAGAGCTCGAGAACAAGACACAATAGAACCAAAAGAAAGAATCCATCAGATATTGGAATCCAATTAGAATGACTCGTTAGAGATGGGATCAGTAGTATCCTAGAACGAGTGTGAAGAGTATATTTTTAAAAATAAAATTGCAAACAAACATTGTTTTGAAAATTTAAATCGTTTCACACGTATTTGAATATTAATCTATATTGAATTTGGACAATCGAGTATATAAAGATTTTGCATATACGCGTCATGAACTTATATTCGAAGTTTTAATATATTAGGTAGATATAGAATCACACTCTAGACACCCGGAGATGATTCTGATGATTGATATATCATCATCAGAATTTGTGTTCGTGTTTCGAAAGTGAGATATCTATATATTTCCATTAGACTGGTGTGAGAACCAAAATTAGATAGGATTATTGTTGTGATTTGGCATCAAAAACATGATTTTCTGTATATGTATCAAAATTATGAATTTGAAATGTTAATTCACTAATTGATTGATGGATATGTTGTATGATTATTGGTTTGATAATTTTTAACCATTTAAGTCCAATTGAACCAAACATTGAACTGTATTGAAAAGTAATTACAAATGCATGCATATACATGTACTTACATTGAACAGGTCATTGCAACGAGGCTAGAGCAGAAGAATAAAATTGTTTGCCCGACAAATAGGTACATGTTTACCATAATTTACTGTTTTGTTTGGGTGATGATGATTTTATGAGCCGATTGGCTAGCAGCTTGGCTTTTTCTTTTTCTTTTTGAGATTAGATGGCCTATATGGCAATTCCGGGATTTTCCCGGTGCTCCCGGTGCAGGGGAGGTTATGGCAAAAAAATTCGAAAATTTAGGGTGTTAGCAAAATTTTTGAAAAATTTCAAAAATTCTTAGAAACTGAAAAGTTGAAGAACTTAAGCCGTAAAGAAAACAATGGAAGTTGAGTTGATTAGTTAAACGACTTTCGACTTTGTTCCTTTTCAGGGACGAAAAGTTTTAAGTGGGGGAGATTGTAACAACCCGGAAAATGCGAGCCAGTTAAAAATTTTTATTTTGGCAATTTTAGTGAATTTTGAATATTTAAAATGAATTAATTTAAATAATAACGACGGAAAATTTATTTTGAATAGAATACGTATATATTATATAGACGTCGTTAGAATATAAATATTTATTTTAAATTATAAAAGGAATTGAAAATAGCACGGTAGTTCGATAATTTGATTTCAAACATCAAATGAATGTACAGGGTGCAAAACAAACCAGATTTTAGTGAAACCAAAAATATTTGAATCTAATTGAGAGTATCTTTCCAACGAATCCGGGAAATCAAAATTTCATAGCAGGAATGAAAAGATGATTTTTATATAGTAGGGATATAAAAATAGGATTTTTATTTATAAAATAGTAGAATAAAAATGTGATGGTTAATATAAAAATCGTTTGAAACAGACTGCGATGGAACCGATTGGAAACGAATACAAATCCAAACCGTTCAGAAATAGAGAATGACGGAGTGGAACCCTCGGTGGGAACTTCTCACTATAAATTTACTTTTCTAGTTAGAAATATATACTAGGATGCAGACGGTGCCTAGCAGCACCCGACACCCGTCGTCCACAGACCATGTACGGCTTGTTTGTTTGATTGTATGTTGATGTGAAAAATTGAATGTGTGATGTGAAATGAAATAAAATATTTATATAGTGAAATAAAATATTTTATAGTTGAAAACAGGTTTTTTTAACGTGTATATGAAATAAACATTTATAAACAAATCGGACGGTTTGTTTATATACACATTTGACTGATATTGATTGGGACGATAAATTTTACACATCGCCCAACTGCACAAATAAAATCTGTGTTTGATTGTTTGAAACCCCACATGGGTGTTGGGACGATATTTGGCGTCCACTAATCCCAATTAATTAATTGTATGTCGATCGATTGGTCGACAAACTATGTAAGCGTTAATTATATACATTTAATGCTTATGCAGTTGTGTGGTGCACTGTGGATGATGGTTGATTATGGAATCCATATAATTAACATTATATGGTAATTGATTGGGCCTCATTCCCATTGGGAAAATAAAGAATATTATAAAATAAAGAATAACGTGTTGACAATACTCATTTGTTGAGATTAGTCATGTGGTGAAAGAAATAAATATTCATTTGTTGAATAGAATAATGAAGTAATTGAAAAATATAAAGCCGTGTTGATTAGAGATGCGCTATTTTGACGTGAACGATATTTATATCGATTATATTCGTTTTTAAAGCGAATTCGAATTGAAATTGAATAGAAACAAATTCGAATTGAATGTGAATAGAATAGAATCGAAATTGAATTCGAATAGAATAGAATTGAAATTGAATTCGAATAGAATTGAATCGAAATTGAATTCGAATAGAATAGAAATTGAAATTGAATTCGAATAGAATAGAATTGAAATTGAATTCGAATAGAATAGAATAGAAATTGAATTCGAATAGAATAGAATAGAAATTGAATTCGAATAGAATAGAATAGAAATGAATTCGAATTGAAATAGAATAGAAATTGAATTCGAATAGAATAGAATTGAAATTGAATTCGAATAGAATAGAATTGAAATTGAATTCGAATAGAATACTAGAATAGAATAGAAATTGAATTCGAATAGAATAGAAATTGAATTCGAATAGAATAGAATAGAAATTGAATTCGAATAGAATAGAATTGAAATTGAATTCGAATAGAATAGAATTTAAATTGAATTCTGTAATAACCCGAAAATCAGGGCCAGTTTAAAATTTTTATTTTGGTGATTTTAGCGAATTTTGATTATTTAAAATGAATTATTTTAAATAATACCGATGAGAAATTTATTTTGAATATAATTAGAACGTATATATTATATACGCCGTCGTTAGAATATAAATATTTATATATAATTATAAATAGAATTGAAAATGGCGCGGTAGTTCGATAAATCGATTTCAAACTTCAATTGAATGTACCGGGTGCAACACAATCCGGATTTTTGTGAAACCAAAAACATTAGGATCTAATTGATGATATCTTTCCAACGAATCCGAAAAATCAAGATTTCATAGCGGGAATCAAAAGTTATGTCCAGTTGAAAATTCTGAATAGTCGCTATGGAATTCAGGCCCTTAAAAATAGCAATTTTGCAAACGACCTCGGATTTCGACGAAACCACTTTTATTGGATCCGTGATGTCAAATTATTGCTAGGTTTTAAATTTCATAATTTTTCGAATCAATATGCGAGCGTGGCAAAGGAAAACGCGTTTGACCAGTTTTAGTTGATTTTAATCGACTGTAAAATGGCCATTTTTCCAACGGTCTCAGAATTCGATGAAACTAGTTTTGTTAGGACCGTATCGTCAATACGAAGCTAGAAAATAATTTTCTGGAATTTTTCTAGTTAGTATGAGACCCTGGTAAATTGAAATGTATGTTTAAAATAGAATATATAGATTTAAATGTAAATTTGACGAAGACTGATCGAAATGGTCGAATCAGCCTACGATACATATCCCATTGTGTTCGGAATGGGAGTAATTAACTAAGGACGACAGTCGTTGGGTCTCGTTTCGAGTTCGAAATAAAAGGTTACTTTTTGGAAAATAAAATAATTAAATAATTCCCCTTCCCTTTCACCAAGGTCAACCCTCCCCCTTCGTTCAAAGCAAATCGACAGAGCAAAAAAAAAGAAAGGAGAAAAGGTGAAAATCGATCGCGCCTCCACCAGTGTCGACCACCGACGTTCATCGCGCCCCCTCTTGATGGCCACTGCGACCTTCGGCCTCCCATGGCGCCTCCGTCCCTCCCCGTGCACGTCGCCCTCGCCTTGGCCTCTTCTTCCAATCGAAACCGCGACCAAGAACCCCACCATCGATCTATGCCTCCGCCGCCGTCACCAGACCAGCGAGCGTCCCCCCCTTCCCTCCAATTCCATCAGAAAATTCGCCCCTTTCGCTGTAAGTTCGTTTATATTATTTTGTTTTTGTTTTTATTTAATATTATCAGTCTTAATGATAATTAAAATCAGTTCGTATGAAGAATAACATTGTTTAGATCTGAAAAGAATGAAAGACTATATTTTTATAGAATGAAAGACTATATTTTTATAGAATGAAAGACTATATCTTTATTGCTTGAAAGATATGATTTTTAACCAAACAAAGATATGATTTTTAACCAAAGATATGATTTTTAACCAAACAAAGATATGATTTTTAACCAAACAAAGACATGATTTTTAGCTAGGAAAAGTTGCGATTTTTATTAATGATATAAAAAGGCGAGATTTTTAAATTGAAAAAGGCGAGATTTTTAAATTGAAAAAGGCGAGATTTTTAAATTTAAAAAGGCGAGATTTTTATATATTGAACATCGAAGTAAAAATGTGATTTTTTATATATTGAATAGTATAGTAAAAATTCGATTTTTATATATTGAATAGCATAGTAAAAATTCGATTTTTATATATTGAATAGCGAAGTAAAAAAATTCGATTTTTACATATGTAGTGGCCACGGGCGACGAAAGTGACGAAGAGCGAGAACAATGAAGATTTCCTACATTAGAAGTGCCGTGGAGTTAGGATAGCTATTCGGTGAGAATTTCTCACCTTTCAATTTATTTTTCTAGTTATATATGTATATACTAGGATGCAGACGGTGCTTAGTAGCACCCGACACAATCGTCCACAGACCATGGACTTGTTTGTTTTGTTGCATAAATTAGTTAGATGCTTCAATTTGAATTGAATTGTTTGGTGAGATGGAATTGATTTGATTGATGTGTGAATGGCGTGGGCCTTCACTAGACCGGGGATAAGGCTAGGCCTCGTCCCGTTTCTAGTATCGTGCCGTTATGCCGCCGAAATTTTCTAAAATAAGTCAGAAAAATAAAAATATCATTTTATTTAAAGAATGAAATGAATAGAAATTCATATGTTAAAATAAAATGATTTATCGTTAAAAATATAATTTTTAACGTGAATAAGATTATAGTGAATGTGAATAAAAAAAATATTCATTTACAAACCGGACGGTTTGTTTATGTACACCTATTTGAATGACATTGATTGGGACGATAAATTTTACACATCGCCCAACTGCACAACTAAAATCTGTGTTTGATGGTTTGAAACCCCACACGGGTGTTGGGATGAAATTTGAAGTTCACTCATCCTGATTGATTAAATATGCCGATCGATTGATTGACAGGCTGTTGTAAACGTTAAATATCTATATTTGATGCTTATACAGTGTAGTGCACTTTGGTTGATGGTTGATTATTTTTCAATGCTATTATATGCGTGTGATGTATGGAAATCCATATAATTAATTTTATATGGTGATTGATTGGGCCTCATTCCAATTTAGAAAATAAAGAATATTATAACATAAAAGTTCATGTGTTGACAGTACTCATTCGTTGAGATTAGTCATGTGTTGAACGAAATGTTTTAATAATAAAATTTGCATCTTTATCAATATAAAATAAAGGTTCATGTGTTGACTGTACTCATTCGTTGAGATTAGTCATGTGTTGAACGAAATAATTTAACAAAAATTGTCACACATGGACAGTACTCATTCGTTGAGATTAGTCATGTGTCGACAAAAATAAATATTCATTTGTTGAATAGAATATTTGAAAATAGAAATATATGAAGCCGTGTTGGTTAGATTGACGCCATTTTGACGTGAACGATATTTATATCGATTTTATTCATTTTAAAATGCATATTGAAAAGTGATTTCGAAAACGCATATTTTGAAATGAAATCGAAATGAATTGAATATATAACCAATTCGAATTGAATTGAAAACGAATTCGAATTGAATTGAAAACGAATTCGAATTGAATTGGAAACAAATTGAAATGAATTCAAATTGAATTGAAATTTGAATTGAATAGAAATGAATTTTAAAACGAATTTATAAAGAAGAATTCAATTTTGATTTGAATTGAAATGGAAGTTGAAATTGCTTTTGAAATGAATTTAAAACTATTTATATAATTCGTTTTAAATAGAAATCGACGAAATATATATTATATATATATTATATATATAATATAATGGCCTAAATAGAACGCGCCGCGCTGCGGCAGTACGTGAATTTCGACCATTTATTTCAAACGGACATTACGGGAGATCCGACCGTCGGATTCTCCGAAAACCGGAACCGTTGGGTTCGTATCGAAAAGAGCTTTCTAATGAATATTAGAAATTAGAAATCTAACGGTTGGATTTGGAGATACGTCCAAATCAAATTTGAAAAAGGTCGCTGTAAGTGCAGTTCGATGGCCATTGATGGAAATCGACTGTACGAGCCTTGATAAAATCATTAAAAATATCAATAATTTGTGTAAAATCATAAGAAATGATTTAGAAAGGATTGGGATGAAAAACTCCATAATTGAAAAGATAAAAATAGATTTTTATCGAAATGAACTAGTTTTGAACTAGAATAATAATTCTATTTATTTTTAAATAAATAAATTGGGTTTGAAAAGGGTTTTTAAAATAACCCAAAATTTCCAATGATTGCATTGGAATGGATTTGAATCGAAATTGTCTTCGGAATATTTCGATGTTGGAATTCATGATTATACAGAGGTTGTTATGGAAATTTGAAAGATATATATATTTATATCGTTATTTCCAATACGACATTTGCTAATCGTAGATTTTGATATTGAATATAAGCCGATATATTTTCTATTCAGAGCCTTGTATTTAATATCAAATGTGATTTGGGTTTGTCGTGAATAGTGTCTTGACTAACACTGTTCTTGAACCCAGTTGAGAAAAGATTATATCTTTTTATTTAGATTTAATGAAGTGTACCAATTAAATAATATTTAATTGGAATTGAATTGATATTGATTTTCGGGTTTATCGTGGACAGTGTTTTAAATAACACTCGTTCTTTAACCCGATAATTAATGGAAGGTGATTTTGGGTTTATCGTGAACCGTGTTTTAAATGACACTGATTCTTTAACCCAGTTAATGATTAAAACTAAGTGGAGTTTTTATGAATCTTTAATTAGATTGAAAAGATCGAGAATGGAGTATCCCCAGTTTTGCTCCAGGCGATAGTTAAATCTTTAATTAGATTTGAACATGAAATGGTAATTGAATTTACCGATAACACCGTGGTGTTAGATATGAAGTATTACCAGTTTTACTTCATGGGATGAATAGGTTAGGATTGGGAAATTAAAACCAATGATTACTTCGGTAAGGTTCGTTAATCTCGACTAGTTGAATCGAAATTCAAAAGAAGATTAAAGAATAAATTCAAGGAATTTATCTTGGATAAAATTTATGGGAACCTTTCCCTATGAATGTGAAATTTAGAAACTAACTATCGGTTAGCCAAGTAGAATGGTTTTCTGGATATTGATCTGATGTTGGTTTCGGCCTTCGGGGTTAATATTTGGGAGATTATTCTCTTGATTAATTTACGGTTAGTGACTGATGAATTGGAATGAGGCGTATGTTGTGTTTGTGTAACACTTATTTAAAATATACGCGAGTTATTCGGAAAGACCGGGTTTATCCCATTCTGAATAACTGATACGACGATAAGTCGAAGATGAAGACGGTGGTTGAAGGCCGGAAGTCTTCACGTCGTTTGGGTGATTACTAGTGATCTTGATTGGGCTGTACACCCAAGAAGATGGAAACAGTTGGTGATCGTCCAGACGTACTTGGAGATCGATGGATATGCGGGGTACTAGGTGCCTCCGGTTTCGTTCAGACCCAAAACGGACTTGTAAATGGACTGTGTGTCTGACATTGGATTTTAGTCCGTGTGATTGATCTCTATTAAATATATATCTGTTTGGCGGCGGAGAATTTATTCTCTTGCTTAACGCCCTTCTCTGAGACGTACGAGTTACGGGTTTTCATAGTTGGTATCAGAGCTTAGGTTTACAAAGCTCAGAGAACAAGGCACATTAGAACCATACGAAAGAATTCATCAGATGTTGGATTAGTAATATCCAATGAGAATGACTCGTTAAAGATGGGATCAGCAGTATCCTAGAACGAGTGTGAAGAGTATATTTTTAAAAATGAAAACAAATTTTGTTTTGAAAATCTAAATCAATTATTCGTATTTGATTATTTATTTGTATTGATTTGGACAGTCCAGTATATAAAGATTTTGCATATACGCCTTGCAAACGTGTATTTGAAGTTTTAATATACTGGATAGATATAGAATCATACTCTAGTGGCCCGAAGATGATTCTGATGATTGACTAGTCGTCATTAGTATTCATGTTCGAGTAACGAAGGTGTGATATCTATATATTTCCATTAGACTGGTGTGAGAACCAAAATTTAGATAGGGCCTATTGTTGTGATTTGGCATCAAAAACATGATTTTTGTATATGTATCAAAATTATGAATTTGAAACTCTAATTCACTAATTGATTGATGTTTGGGTTGTTTATTTGTTTGCTAATTCTTAGCCATTTAGCCTAATTGAATCACATATTGAATTATATTGAAAATTGGTTGCGTTTGCTTGCATATACTTGTACTTACATTGAACAGGTCATAGCAAGGAGGCTAGAGCAAAGAATAAAATTTGTTTGCCCGACAAATAGATACATGTTTACTACATAATTTACTGTTTTGTTTGGGTGAAGATGATTTTATGAGCCTATTGGCTAGCCGCTTGGCTTTTTCTTTTTCTTTTTGAGATTAGAAGGACCGGGGAAGTTATTTGAAATTCCCCGATGCTCCCATTGCAGGGGAGGTTATGGCGAAATTTTTCGAAAATTTGGGGTGTTAGCCAAATTTTTGAAATTTTTGAAAATTCTCAGAAACTAAAAAGTTGGAGAATGAAAACCAGATCGAACGTAGAGCTGAATAATCAAACCACTTTTGACTTTGTTCCTTTTCGGGGACGAAAAGTTTTAAGTGGGGGAGATTGTAATAACCCGAAAATCTGGGCCAGTTTAAAATTTTTATTTTGGCGATTTTAGCGAATTTTGATTATTTAAAATGAATTATTTTAAATAATACCGATGATAAATTTATTTTGAATATAATTAGAACGTATATATTATATATGCCGTCGTTAGAATATAAATGTTTATATATAATTATAAATAGAATTGAAAATGGCGCGGTAGTTAGATAAATCGATTTCAAACTTCAATTGAATGTACCGGGTGCAAAACAATCCGGATTTTTGTGAAACCAAAAACATTAGGATCTAATTGATGATATCTTTCCAACGAATCCGAAAAATCAAGATTTCATAGCGGGAATCAAAAGTTATGTCCAGTTGAAAATTCTGAATAGTCGCTATGGAATTCAGGCCCTTAAAAATAGCAATTTTGCAAACGACCTCGGATTTCGACGAAACCACTTTTATTGGATCCGTGATGTCAAATTATTGCTAGGTTTTAAATTTCATAATTTTTCGAATCAATATGTGAGCGTGGAAAAGGAAAACGCGTTTGACCAGTTTCAGTTGATTTTAATCGACTGGAAAATGACCATTTTTCCAACGGTCTCAGAATTCGACGAAACTAGTTTTGTTAGGACCGTATCGTCAATACGAAGCTAGAAAATAATTTTCTGGAATTTTTCTAGTTAGTATGAGACCCTGGTAAATTGAAATGTATGTTTAAAATAGAATATATAGATTTAAATGTAAATTTGACGAAGACTGATCGAAATGGTCGAATCAGCCTACGATACATATCCCATTGTGTTCGGAATGGGGGTAATTAACTATGGATGACACTCGTTGGGTCTCGTTTCGAGTTCGAAATAAAAGGTTACTTTTTGGAAAATTAAATAATAAAATAATTAAATAATTCCCCTTCCCTTTCACCAAGGTCAACCCTCCCCCTTCGTTCAAAGCAAATCGACAGAGCAAAAAAAAAAAGGAGAAAAGGTGAAAATCGATCGCGCCTCCACCAGTGTCGACCACCGACGTTCATCGCGCCCCCTCCTGATGGCCACTGCGACCTCCGGCCTCCCATGGCGCCTCCGTCCCTCCCCGTACACGTCGCCCTCGCCTTGGCCTCTTCTTCCAATCGAAACCGCGACCAAGACCCCCACCACCGATCTGTGCCTCCGCCGCCGTCACCAGACCAGCGAGCGTCCCCCCTTCCCTCCAATTCCATCAGAAAATTCTCCCCTTTCGCTGTAAGTTCGTTTATATTATTTTGTTTTTGTTTTTATTTAATATTATCAGTCTTAATGATAATTAAAATCAGTTCGTATGAAGAATAACATTGTTTAGATCTGAAAAGAATGAAAGACTATATTTTTATAGAATGAAAGACTATATTTTTATAGAATGAAAGACTATATCTTTATCGCTTGAAAGATATGATTTTTAACCAAACAAAGATATGATTTTTAACCAAACAAAGATATGATTTTTAACCAAACAAAGATATGATTTTTAACCAAACAAAGACATGATTTTTAGCTAGGAAAAGTTGCGATTTTTATTAACGATATAAAAAGGAGAGATTTTTAAATTGAAAAAGGCTAGATTTTTAAATTGAAAAAGGCGAGATTTTTAAATTGAAAAAGGCGAGATTTTTAAATTGAAAAAGGCGAGATTTTTAAATTGAAAAAGGCGAGATTTTTATATATTGAACATCGAAGTAAAATGTGATTTTTTATATATTGAATAGTATAGTAAATATTCGATTTTTATATATTGAATAGCATAGTAAAAATTCGATTTTTATATATTGAATAGTGAAGTAAAAAAATTCGATTTTTACATATGTAGTGGCTACGGGCGACGAAAGTGACGAAGAGCGAGAACAATGAAGATTTCCTGCATTAGAAGTGCCGTGGAGTTAGGATAGCTATTCGGTGAGAATTTCTCACCTTTCAATTTATTTTTCTAGTTATATATGTATATACTAGGATGCAGACGGTGCTTAGTAGCACCCGACACAATCGTCCACAGACCATGGACTTGTTTGTTTTATTACATAAATTAGTTAGATGCTTCAATTTGAATTGAATTGTTTGGTGAAATGGAATTGATTTGATTGATGTGTGAATGGCGTGGGCCTTCACTAGACCGGGGATAAGGCTAGGCCTCGTCCCGTTTCTAGTATCGTGCCGTTATGCCGCCGAAATTTTCTAAAATAAGTTAGAAAAATAAAAATATCATTTTATTTAAAGAATGAAATGAATAGAAATTCATATGTTAAAATAAAATGATTTATCGTTAAAAATATAATTTTTAACGTGAATAAGAATATAGTGAATGTGAATAAATAAAATATTCATTTTCAAACCGGACGGTTTGTTTATGTACACCTATTTGAATGACATTGATTGGGACGATAAATTTTACACATCGCCCAACTGCACAACTAAAATCTGTGTTTGATGGTTTGAAACCCCACACGGATGTTGGGATGAAATTTGAAGTTCACTCATCCTGATTGATTAAATATGTCGATCGATTGATTGACAGGCTGTTATAAGCGTTAAATATCTATATTTGATGCTTATACAGTGTAGTGCACTTTGGTTGATGGTTGATTATTTTTCAATGCTATTATATGCGTGTGATGTATGGAAATCCATATAATTAATTTTATATGGTGATTGATTGGGCCTCATTCCAATTTAGAAAATAAAGAATATTATAACATAAAAGTTCATGTGTTGACAGTACTCATTCGTTGAGATTAGTCATGTGTTGAACGAAATGTTTTAATAATAAAATTTGCATCTTTATCAATATAAAATAAAGGTTCATGTGTTGACTGTACTCATTCGTTGAGATTAGTCATGTGTTGAACGAAATAATTTAACAAAAATTGTCACACATGGACAGTACTCATTCGTTGAGATTAGTCGTGTGTCGACAAAAATAAATATTCATTTGTTCAATAGAATATTTGAAAATAGAAATATATGAAGCCGTGTTGGTTAGATTGACGCCATTTTGAAGTGAACGATATTTATATCGATTTTATTCATTTTAAAATGCATATTGAAAAGTGATTTCGAAAACGCATATTTTGAAATGAAATCGAAATGAATTGAATATATAACCAATTCGAATTGAATTGAAAACGAATTCGAATTGAATTGAAAACGAATTCGAATTGAATTGGAAACAAATTGAAATGAATTCAAATTGAATTGAAATTTGAATTGAATAGAAATGAATTTTAAAACGAATTTATAAAGAAGAATTCAATTTTGATTTGAATTGAAATGGAAGTTGAAATTGCTTTTGAAACGAATTTAAAACTATTTATATAATTCGTTTTAAATAGAAATCGACGAAATATATATTATATATATTATATATATAATATAATGGCCTAAATAGAACGCGCCGCGCTGCGGCAGTTCGTGAATTTCGACCATTTATTTCAAACGGACATTACGGGAGATCCGACCGTCGGATTCTCCTAAAACCGGAACCGTTGGGTTCGTATCGAAAAGAGCTTTCTAATGAATATTAGAAATTAGAAATCTAACGGTTGGATTTGGAGATACGTCCAAATCAAATTTGAAAAAGGTCGTTGTAAGTGCAGTTCGATGGCCATTGATGGAAATCGACTGTACGAGCCTTGATAAAATCATTAAAAATATCATTAATTTGTGTAAAATCATAAGAAATGATTTAGAAAGGATTGGGATGAAAAACTCCATAATTGAAAAGATAAAAATAGATTTTTATCGAAATGAACTAGTTTTGAACTAGAATAATAATTCTATTTATTTTTAAATAAATAAATTGGGTTTGAAAAGGGTTTTAAAAATAACCCAAAATTTCCAATGATTGCATTGGAATGGATTTGAATCGAAATTTTCTTCGGAATATTTCGATGTTGGAATTCGTGATTATACAGAGGTTGTTATGGAAATTTGAAAGATATATATATTTATATCGTTATTTCCAATACGACATTTGCTAATCGTAGATTTTGATATTGAATATAAGCCGATATATTTTCTATTCAGAGCCTTGTATTTAATATCAAATGTGATTTGGGTTTGTCGTGAATGGTGTCTTGACTAACACTGTTCTTGAACCCGGTTGAGAAAAGATTAAATCTTTTTATTTAGATTTAATGAAGTGTACCAATTAAATAATATTTAATTGGAATTGAATTGATATTGATTTTCTGGTTTATCGTGGACAGTGTTTTAAATAACACTCGTTCTTTAACCCGATAATTAATGGAAGGTGATTTTGGGTTTATCGTGAACCGTGTTTTAAATGACACTGATTCTTTAACCTAGTTAACGATTAAAACTAAGTGGAGTTTTTATGAATCTTTAATTAGATTGAAAAGATCGAGAATGGAGTATCCCCAGTTTTGCTCCAGGCGATAGTTAAATCTTTAATTAGATTTGAACGTGAAATGGTAATTGAATTTACCGATAACACCGTGGTGTTAGATATGAAGTATTACCAGTTTTACTTCATGGGATGAATAGGTTGGGATTGGGAAATTAAAACCAATGATTACTTCGGTAAGGTTCGTTAATCTCGACTTGTTGAATCGAAATTCAAAAGAAGATTAAAGAATAAATTCAAGGAATTTATCTTGGATAAAATTTATGGGAACCTTTCCCTATGAATGTGAAATTTAGAAACTAACTGTCGGTTAGCCAAGCAGAATGGTTTTCTGGATATTGATCTGATGTTGGTTTCGGCCTTCGGGGTTAATATTTGGGAGATTATTCTCTTGATTAATTTACGGTTAGTGACTGATGAATTGGAATGAGGCGTATGTTGTGTTTGTGTAACACTTATTTAAAATATACGTGAGTTATTCGGAAAGACCGGGTTTATCCCATTCTGAATAACTGATACGACGATAAGTCGAAGATGAAGACGGTGGTTGAAGATCGGAAGTCTTCACGTCGTTTGGGTGATTACTGGTGATCTTGATTGGGATATCCACCCAAGAAGATGGAAACAGTTGGTGATCGTCCAGACGTACTTGGAGATCGATGGATATGCGGGGTGCTAGGGGCCTCCGGTTTCGTTCAGACCCAGAACGGACTTGTAAATGGACTGTGTGTCTGACATTGGATTTTAGTCCGTGTGATTGATCTCTATTAAATATATATCTGTTTGGCGGTGGAGAATTTATTCTCTTGCTTAACGCCCTTCTCTGAGACGTACGAGCTCAGGGGTTATATATTGATGGAGATCAAACGCATGGAGTGAATTGCCTGCGTGGCATGCTTAAGTGGCAATTGATCGAGGCTTCTGTTGAAAAGCAAAGTCTTGTGGTTGATGATCGAAGCATGGCCTTTGTGGCGTAGCTTTGTGTAACGTTTGCTTCGCGAGTTTCGCACCCCGGTTGTGAACCAAAAACGGGAGAGGACCTCAGGGAGGGCATGCGTTTCTTTCTAGCTAGGGTGGTGTCAGTGACCTTCCAGCCCTGACATTTATATACTTTTCACCTGTGTGGTTGTCGCTGTTGTGAGGCGCCTCGTTTTGATCGGACGATCCTGGTCCGATGGAGTCATTTGTTGGCTCATTTACGCCCCAAAGGGCAGGGAAACGTAGTGTTCAGGCATTTTAATCCACATCGGTGAACCGGCCCTGTCGCTCCAAGGGCCCACCTGAGTCTGGGTCCTGAGGGTCGGGCTAGAGAGTCTCGAATCGGTTGAGGACGATCCCTGGCCTCGGTTTATAAATGGAAATCCAATTTCCAAATATGCCACTTTGCGATTTTGATTGTATAACCTATATATGGCGACATAGTGGTATGGGGCATTCATGCCGCCTACGATTGATACTTATGATTTGAAGTTGTTTTATACAATATGCACTTATAATAGTATCAAATGATTTGTTTTAAACGTATCAAGCATTCTTGGCTATTATAAGGTAAAAACCCTATCCCCCGGCTTGCGTTGCATTGTGTGATAGGACCTGGGTCTTATAATAGCTTCATTTTTCTTTATTTAGCATTGCGCTGTTGTTTTATGCACTGGTATTCTTGGGAGGAAACCCGTTCCGCGTTAGCGGCGTGGTCCCTTGATTTACCCAACTTTAAAAATAAAGATTAATAACTGTTTTAGTTCTCACACCAGTCCCATGACTGACCTGGAGTTTATTGTTTTAACCTAAACTCTGGGTGCCCCTATTTTCGACACGGGCAGCTAGTAGTTTTGGTTTTGCAGATTTATATTCATAGGATCCTGGTTTACAGATGGAATGATATCCGGAAAGCTTTGTATCCGTATATCTACTTCTAGTTGTGTATTGTATTATTTTCCGCTGCGATGTATTTAAATGTAATTTAAATCTCTGACATTTCTGTGTAATATTCATTTATACTCTGTATATTCTTGTAATCTGATGCATTGTTGTAATATACAATGAAATGTTCTTCCGTCTGCGTTCTGTTGTGGCTTGTTCTCGAACTATCCGACACTTTCCTTTACGGGGAAGTTACGGGTTTTCACAAATTCGAATAGAATTGAATTGAATTGAAATCGAATTGAAATTGATTTGAAATTGAAATGGAGGTTGAAACTGTCATTTTTAAAAGGAAATCGATGAAGTATATTTTATATATATTATATATATAATATAATGGCCTGAAAAGAACGCGCCGCGCTGCGGCCGTTCGCGAATTTCGACCATTGACTTCGAACTGACGTTGCGGGAGATCCGACCGTCGGATTCTCCTGAAACCGGAACCGTTGGGTTTGTATCGAAAAGAGCTTTCCAATGAATATTAGAAATTTGAAATCCAACGGTTGGATTTGGAATTATGTCCAAATCAAATTTGGAAAAGGTCGGTGTAAGTGCAGTTCGATGGCCGTAGATGGAAATCGACTGTACGGGCCTTGATAAAATAATTAAAAATATATATAATTTGTGTAAAACCATAAGAAATGATTTGAAAAGAGCTGGGATAAAGTATCCCATATTTGAGAAGATAAAAATAGATTTTTATCAAAATGAACTAGTTTTGAACTAGAATTAAAATCAATTTATTTTTGAAATAAACAAATTGAATTTGAAATGGGTTTTAAATAACCAGAATTTCTAATATATTTTATTGGAATTGAAATAGAATGTGATTTGAGTTTATCGTGAACTGTTTTTTAAATGACATTAGTTCTTTAACCTAGTAAAAGGAGTTTTAATGAATCTTTAATTAGATTGAAATATGAATTGATAATTTAAAATATCAAAATTTGGAAATGACCGAAAGGGGAGTATCACCAGTTTTACTCCTAGCGATAGTTAAATCTTTAATTAGATTTGAATGTGAAATGGTAATTAAATTTACCGATAACACCGTGGTGTTAGTTATGGGGTAATAATAGTTTTGCTCCATGGGATAAATAGGTTGGGATTGGGAAATAAAATAAATAATTACTTCGGTGTGGTTCGCTAATCTCGACTAGTTCGGAAAACCATATTCTGGTTTGAAATGACATCCAAAGGAAGATTAATGAATAAATTTAAAAGAATTTATCTTTGATAAAATTAACGAGAACCTCTCCCCAGGAGTGTGAATATCTGAATAAAAGAATATTCTGAATTGGAATGAGGCGTATATTGTGTTTTATAGCACTTATTGATTAAAATACGCGAGTTATTCAGAAAGTCCTGGTATAACCCATTCTGAATAACTAATTCGACGATGAATCGAAGAAATTGAAGATGGTGCAAGACCGACGATCTTCACATCGAATGGATGGGTGCTACTGATGCTCACGATGGGAGTAGCTACCTTGAAGGGGGCTGAAGTGGTAGCCATCCGTATGTACTTGTTGATTGTACGGATATGCAAGGAAAGTGCCTCCGGTTTTGTTCAGACCTAGAACAGACTTGTAAATGGATGGTGTGTCTGACATTGTATTCCTTTATATTGTATTTGTTGATCTCTGCTAAATATATATCTGTTTGGCGGCGGAGAATTTATTCTCTTGCTTAACGCCCTTCTCTGAGACATACGAACTCAGAGGTTATATATTGGCAGAAATCAGTGGTACGATATGCATTGATAGTGTGGCATGCTGAGATGCAGTGATCCAGACTTTTTTTGAAAAGCAAAGTTTGGTGGATGGTGATCAAAGCGCAGCTTTAATATAGCACGACTTTGTGTATAGCGTTGATTCACGAGCCTCACACCCCGGTATGGTGGTAAACTGATGGTTTGATCAGTATGCTTTTTAGTGGACGGGCACCTTAGTGGTGTCGTGGATTCAGTCGATCGAGATTGAGCTTAGTGCTCAGAGGGATAGGGTAAGCGGTGTTTTCTCTCGCCGAGACGTAAGACGCAGTGATACTCGATTTCCCAAAAGTGTGGATGTGCATTACGGTGTTTTCTCTAGCTGAGACGTAAGCCGTTGTAGATGGCACTACGCGATTGATCTTTCGAATCAGGAGCCACAATGATGGAAATCCAATTTCCAAATATGACATTTTGCGGTTTTGAATGTAGAGCCTAGTATTGGCGACATGATATATGGTACCCATGTCGTCTATGATTGATATATTTATATTTGAAGTTGTTTTCTTCACTTATAGTAATAATATAAGATGAAATTTCGCATATCAAGCATATTTGGCTATTATAAGGGAAAACCCTATCCTCCATCTTGCGTTGCATTGTGTGATGGGATATGGGTCTTATAATAGCTTCGTTGTTCTTTATTTAGCGTTGCGCTGTTTGTTTTATGCACTGGTATTGTTGGGAGGAAACCCGTTTCGTTTTATACGGCGTGGTCCCTTGATTTACCTAATTTTAAAAACAAAGATTAATAACTGTTTTAGTTCTCACCCCAGTCACATGACTGACTTGGAGTTTATTGTTTTAACCTAAACTCTGGGTGCCCCTATTTTCCACACGGGCAGCTAGTAGTTTTGGTTTTGCAGATTTATATTCATAGGATCCTGATTTACAGCTGGAACGATGCTCGGAAAGCTCTGTATCCGTGTATTACTTTCAGTTGTGCTTTGTATTGTTTTTCCGCTGCGATGTATTTAAATGTAATTTAAATCTCTGATATTTTCTGTGTAATATTAATTCATACTCTGTATATTCTTGTATTCTAATGGAATTGTTGTAATATACAATGAAATGTTCTTCTGTTTGCGTTCTGATTTGTCATGTTCTCAAGGTAATCCGGGCTTTCCTTCATGGGGAAGTTACGGGTCATCACAGTTGGTATCAGAGCTTTGGTTTACAGAGCTCGAGAACAAGACACCATAGAACCAAACGAAAGAATCCATCATATATTGGAATCCAATTAGAATGACTTGTTAGAGATGGGATCAGTAGTATCCTAGAGTGAGTGTGAAGAGTATATTTTAAAAAAATAAAATTGCAAACAAACATTGTTTTGAAAATTTAAATCGTTTCACACGTATTTGAATATTAATCTATATTGAATTTGGACAATCGAGTATATAAAGATTTTTCATATACGCGTCATGACCGTATATTCGAAGTTATAATATATTAGATAGATATAGAATCACACTCTAGACACCTGGAGATGATTCTGATGATTGATATATCATCATCAGAATTTGTGTTCGTGTTTCGAAAGTGAGATATCTATATATTTCCATTAGACTGGTGTGAGAACCAAAATTAGATAGGATTAATGTTGTGATTTGGCATCATAAACATGATTTTCTGTATATGTATCAAAATTATGAATTTGAAATGTTAATTCACTAATTGATTGATGGATGTGTTGTTTGATTATTGGTTTAATAATTTTTAACCATTTAAGCCTAATTGAACCAAACATTGAACTGTATTGAAAAATAATTACAAATGCATGCATATACATGTACTTACATTGAACAGGTCATTGCAAAGAGGCTAGAGTAGAAGAATGAAATTGTTTGCCCGACAAATAGGTACATGTTTACCATAATTTACAGTTTTGTTTGGGTAATGATGATTTTATGAGCCGATTGGCTAGCCGCTTGGCTTTTTCTTTTTCTTTTTGAGATCAAAGGGCCTATAAGGCAATTCCGGGATTTTCCCGATGCTCCTGGTGCAGGGGAGGTTATGGCGAATATTTTCGAAAATTTAGGGTGTTAGCCAAATTTATGAAAAATTTGAAAAGTTCTTAGAAACTGAAAAGTTGAAGAACTTAAGGCATAAAGAAAACAATGGAAGTTGAGTTGATTAGTTAAACGACTTTCGACTTTGTTCCTTTTCGGGGACGAAAAGTTTTAAGTGGGGGAGATTGTAACAACCCGGAAAATGCGAGCCAGTTTAAAATTTTTATTTTGGCAGTTTTAGTGAATTTTGAATATTTAAAATGAATTAATTTAAATAATAACGACGGAAAATTTATTTTGAATAGAATACATATATATTATATAGATCGTCGTTAGAATATAAATATTTATTTTAAATTATAAAAGTAATTGAAAATGGCGCGGTAGTTCGATAATTCGATTTCAAACTTCAAATGAATGTACAAGGTGCAAAACAAACCGGATTTTAGTGAAACCAAAAATATTTGAATCTAATTGAGAATATCTTTCCAACGAATCCGGGAAATCAAAATTTCATAGCAGGAATAAAAAGATGATTTTTATATAGTAGGGATATAAAAATAGGATTTTTATTTATACAATAGTAGAATAAAAATGTGATGTTTAATATAAAAATCATTTGAAAGAGACTGCGATGGAACCGACTGGAAACGAATACAAATCCAAACCGTTGAGAAATAGAGAATGACGGAGTGGAACCCTTGGTGAGAACTTCTCACTATAAATTTACTTTTCTAGTTAGAAATATATACTAGGATGTAGACGGTGCTTAGCAGCACCCGACACCCGTCGTCCACAGACCATGGACGGCTTGTTTGTTTGATTGTATGTTGATGTGAAAAATTGAATGTGTGATGTGAAATGAAATAAAATATTTATATAGTGAAATAAAATATTTTATAGTTGAAAACATATTTTTTTAATGTGTATATGAAATAAACATTTATAAACAAATCGGACGTTTTGTTTATATACACACATTTGACTGATATTGATTGGGACGATAAATTTTACACATCGCCCAACTGCACAAATAAAATCTGTGTTTGATTGTTTGAAACCCCACACGGGTGTTGGGATGATATTTGGCGTCCACTAATCCCAATTAATTAATTGTATGTCGATCGATTGGTCGACAGACTGTGTAAGCGTTAATTATATACATTTAATGCTTATGCAGTTGTGTAGTGCATTGTGGATGAAGGTTGATTATTTATCGTTGTTATTATATACATGTGTTGTATGGAATCCATATAATTAACATTATATGGTAATTGATTGGGCCTCATTCCAATTGGGAAAATAAAGAATATTATAAAATAAAGATTAACGTGTTGACAGTACTCATTTGTTGAGATTAGTCGTGTGGTGAAAGAAAGAAATATTCATTTGTTGAATAGAACAACGAAGTTATTGAAAAATATAAAGTCGTGTTGATTAGAGATGCGCTATTTTGACGCGAACGATATTTATATCGATTATATTCGTTATATTCGTTTTTAAAGCGAATTCTTCGAATTGAAATTAAATAGCAACGAATTCGAATTGAAATTGAATTCGAATAGAATAGAATCGAAATTGAATTCGAATAGAATAGAACTGAAATTGAATTCGAATAGAATCGAATCGAAATTGAATTCGAATAGAATAGAATAGAAATTGAATTCGAATAGAATAGAATTGAAATTGAATTCGAATAGAATAGAATTGAAATTGAATTCGAATAGAATAGAATATAAATTGAATTCGAATAGAATATAATAAAAATGAATTCGAATTGAAATAGAATAGAAATTGAATTCGAATAGAATAGAATCGAAATTGAATTCGAATAGAATAGAATTGAAATTGAATTCGAATAGAATAGAATTGAAATTGAATTCGAATAGAATAGAATTGAAATTGAATTCGAATAGAATAGAATTGAAATTGAATTCGAATAGAATAGAAATTGAATTCGAATAGAATAGAAATGAAATTGAATTCGAATAGAATTGAAATTGAATTCGAATAGAATTGAAATTGAAATTGAAATTGAATTCGAATAGAATAGAATTGAAATTGAATTCGAATAGAATAGAATTGAATTGAAATCGATTTGAAATTGAAATGGAGGTTGAAAAAAAATTAAATCGATTTATAAAATTCGTTTTTAAAAGGAAATCGACGAGGTATTTATTATATATATTATATATATAATATAATGGCCTGAATAGAACGCGCCGCGCTGCGGCAGTTCGTGAATTTCGACTATTGACTTCGAATTGACGTTGCGGGAGATCCGACCGTCGGATTCTCCAGAAACCGGAACCGTTGGGTTCGTATCAAAAAGAGCTTTCCAATGAATATTAGAAATTTGAAATCCAACGGTTGGATTTGGAATTATGTCCAAATTAAATTTGGAAAAGGTCGCTATAAGTGCAGTTCGATGGCCGTAGATGGAAATCGACTGTACGGGCCTTGATAAAATAATTAAAAATATCTATAATTTTTTTAAAATCATAAGAAATGATTTGAAAAGAGCTGGGATAAAATATCCCATATTTGAGAAGATAAAAATAGATTTTTATCAAAATGAACTAGTTTTGAACTAGAATTAAAATCAATTTATTTTTGAAATAAATAAATTAAATTTGAAATGGGTTTTCAATAACCAGAATTTCTAATATATTTTATTGGAATTGAAATAGAATGTGATTTGGGTTTATCGTAAACTGTGTTTTAAATGACATTAGTTCTTTAACCTAGTAAAAGGAGTTTTAATGAATCTTTAATTAGATTGAAATATGAATTGATAATTTAAAATATCAAAATTTGGAAATGACCGAAAGGGGAAATCACCAGTTTTACTCCTAGCGATAGTTAAATCTTTAATTAGATTTGAATGTGAAATGGTAATTAAATTTACCGATAACACCGTGGTGTTAGTTATGGGGTAATAACAGTTTTGCTCCATGGGATGAATAGGTTGGGATTGGGAAATAAAATAAATAATTACTTCGGTGTGGTTCGCTAATCTCGACTAGTTTGGAAAACCATATTCTGGTTTGAAATGACATCCAAAGGAAGATTAAAGAATAAATTTAAAAGAATTTATCTTTGATAAAATTAATGAGAACCTCTCCCCAGGAGTGTGAATATCCGAATAAAAGAATATTCTTAATTGGAATGAGGCGTATGTAACACCCCACCTCCACCAGGGTGGCTCTTGCAAGCACTCTGACTTTGGAGGCGCGTTTGAATCAGGTAAACATGCATAATGATATATCAAGGCAGAACAAGAACATATGTATATATGTAAATACTGTAAATAACATAGATAAAATAGCGGAAGATTTCAAAACATTTCAAAACAAGTCTGGTACAACATAGCTTTCCAAATAAACAAGTCTAGATAAAACAACATCAACTGAAAAACTGAAATAAATAAGTGTTATCCCCAATTAAGTGGTAACCATAGCTAGCTTCATGTCGAAACCGTACATGAGCTGAAATCCCACAAGCAAGCAATCCGAAATCCAAGCTAAGCTCCAGTATTCCCTCCCTGAGAACCTTGGGGGGGGGGGGGGACAGAAGAAAAGAGGCGAAAGAAAACAGGTCAGTCAAAAAGACTGAGTAAGCCCTACTACAATCAATGTAAACTGATAAAGTTAACTGGCATGAGCAGCAGGGATGAACATAAGGATAACAATATACTAGCATGATGATTAACTAACAAGGTAGATAAAGGTGTCATCGCATAATCAGGATTAAGGTTTTGCACCACAGGTGTACTAGCAAACTAACATGACTTGAATAAACAAGTATTGATCCCTTGGCCCAAGCTTTGGCCCAATAACATGAAATGACCCTAATACAAGGTCCAACCAAATGGTCTAGTCGATCGGCTCCCTAAGCCTAACTCATCACGTGTTGGTGTCAATACGGCCCAATCATAACTGTAGTCGAACTGTGCCGGGTCCACCCTTCGGGTGTATCAAGCCCTAGGGTGTCAACCCCTGAACACCATGAACATGAGTGCACAGTCCCGATCTACTGGTACCCGTGCATGTTTTCTCCGGCTACGGACTATGTGCACGACCAGAGTCCGCCCGGAACTACACCGGCGTACCCTCTGCCGTCGCTTTTGGTCACTTACCTCCAGTCAAGTAATCGTGGCCCCACCCTAGCCTAGTCCCTAGGGTCATGATGATACTAACTTGGGATTACTGCTGGAGTGGGCCCCCATTGCTAGGATTTTTCTAGTGGGTTAAGTACGGTTTAACCCTCTTGCTAATCCTGGATTAACTTGGTTAAGTGTAACGATGAGTTCATGACTTAACCCCGATTAATCCACCAAGCCCAAATTGGTTAAGTATTAAGTGGACCATGACTTAACCCTAATCACGAGGCATTAATTAATTTAATGCGCCTTAACCTCTCACATTAGACCTTGTTGTGGTTACTAGTTAAGCCGGGCGGGTCCGGGTAGCTTTACACCACAACTATGTCTAACCTCGGGTTCAAGGTACAACATGACCAACTTCTCACATTGGGTCCTATTGTTTGTAGCAACTAGTTAAGCCGGTCGGTTCCGGGTAGGTTTACGCTACAAACTCAACCCAACCTCGAGTTGGCCACACTTATCTTTTCTAAGTGTCATGTCCATCATGTTTCCAAAACAAGTTACAAGTTTTCAAGCAATTGGGTAGACCTGACTTAAAAGGTAAATTCCCAATGGGTAGACCTAACTTAATAGGTAAATTCCCAAGCTTAAGTTTTATGTCTTTTAAGTTTACCCAACCCCAAACGCAATCCCATCGCTTACATATCGCAATAGCGCATAAAGGATAGAAAGTGGGAACTTGGCATAATCATGACATAAAGGTATTGAAGCCACAAGCTTAACATGGTGGCATATGAAATGTTCATATGTTCATACACTTGCATATTACATTTTTAGGCCTCAAAAGCATGCATAAAACCAAACTTAGCATATTGGTGATACATGGTGCTAAATGACATGTAGAGATGGCCATAAGTTCGCATTTAGCCTCACATGCAAGTTATCATAAGAGATATGATAACTTACATGTTGCTAAAATGCAACCTTTGGCATAAAGCTTAAAGCTTTATGTTCATAAACCCAAAATAAGCTTGCATAACATGATAGCATGAACAAAATGTTCAACCCAAACTTGCATAACATAACTTGGCATACTTGCATATAAACTTGCATATCACAACATGATAAACTTGCATATAAACTTGCATATCACAACATGATAAACTTGCATATCACAACATGATAAACTTGCATATAAACTTGCATATCATACATTTAACTTTAGAGTTTAAGTATGAAAGTAGAATAGGGCTTACAATGCTTAAGAAGTCACAAAAATATGACAAAGCCCTTATGAAATCAATTAAACCCAAAATGCAAGCAAAACCCTTGAGCCAAAATGATCAAGACTCTTTCTTTATGATGCAAATATATAAACTTGACTTGAATGCAAGCTAATGATGCTCATACAAGTTTGAAAACACTTGTATGCATGGAAAATCACTTAGGAATTTATTTAGGAATTTTATGAAGAGAGTGGAGGCCATGAGAGGATTGATTTTGCCATAGTTTAGTTGTATGAATGAATAATGATGATTTAGGGTAGGTTAGGGTCTTATTTATAGATTAGGCAAGTGTTTTAGGCCATAGGATTAAACCTAGATTCAATCCAAGCCATCAAAGCATGTCTTGGGGAAGAAGTCAAGTGTAGGAACCATCTAGGGCCTTTAGATTAAAGATGAACTATGAGAACCATCCAAATGCAAAATCTGCATTTGAGTGAATCGGCCCACGGGTTGACAGCCAAACACCCTGGATTAACCTCTAGTCGACCCAGCGGGCTTGGGTTGACCTCAAAAATCGGCCGGTTCGGTTATTCCCCTCTCCCAATTCGCTGTTTTGAACATTTTTGCATATTTATTTATTTAATTTTCAATTATATATATATATATATATATATCAATATATATATATATATATATATTTCTCTGCGCAACCCATTTCACTTAATTAAGTATACTTTAATTTGGGAATTTTTCGTGAAACTTCGCAAGGCCATATCTTGGTCATACGGACTCCGATTTTCGAAAACTCGGACTCTATTTCGCGTATTTTTCCGAGACGAACGCAATGGCATAGCCCGTTTCCCTTGATTCAGTTTTTACAGTTTAATTCTGCCTCCATTTATGTTATAACATGTTATTCAAAAATACGGGTTGTTACAGCGTATATTGTGTTTTATAGCACTTGTTGATTAAGATACGCGAGTTATTCAGAAAGTCCGGGTATAACCCATTCTGAATAACTGATTCGACGATGAGTCGAAGAGATTGAAGACGGTGCAAGACCGACGATCTTCACATCGAATGGATGGGTGCTACTGATGCTCACGATGGGAGTAGCTACCTTGAAGGGGGCTGAAGTGGTAGCCGTCCGGATGTACTTGTTGATTGTACGGATATGCGAGGAAAGTGCCTCCGGTTTCGTTCAGACCTAGAACAGACTTGTAAATGGATGGTGTGTCTGACATTGTATTCCTTTATATTGTATTCGTTGACCTCTGCTAAATATATATCTGTTTGGCAGCGGAGAATTTATTCTCTTGCTTAACGCCCTTCTCTGAGACATACGAGCTCAGAGGTTATATATTGGCAGAATTTAGTGGTACGATATGGATTGATAGTGTGGCATGCTGAGATGCAGTGATCCAGACTTTTGTTGAAAAGCAAAGTTTGGTGGATGGTGATCAAAGCGCAGCTTTATTATAGCACGGCTTTGTGTATAGCGTTGATTCATGAGCCTCACACCCTGGTATGGTGGTAAACTGATGGTTTGATCAGTATGCTTTTTAGTGGACGGGCACCTTAGTAGTGTCGTGGATTCGGTCTACCGAGATTGAGCTTAGTGCTCAGAGGGATAGGGTAAGCAGTGTTTTCTCTCACCGAGGCGTAAACCGCGGTGATACTCGATTTCCTAAAAGTGCGGATGTGCATTACGGTGTTTTCTGTAGCTGAGACGTAAGCCATTGTAGATGGCACTACGCGATCGATCTTTCGAATCAGGAGCCACCATGATGGAAATCCAATTTCCAAATATGACATATTGTGGTTTTGATTGTAGAGCCTAGTATTGGCGACATGATATATGGTACCCATGCCGTCTATGATTGATATATTTATATTTGAAGTTGTTTTCTTCACTTATAGTAATAATATAAGTTGAAATTTCGCGTATCAAGCATATTTATCTATTATATGGGAAAACCGTATCCTTCGTCTTGCGTTGCATTGTGTGATGGGATATGGGTCTTATAATGGCTTCGTTGTTCTTTATTTAGCATTGCGCTGTTTGTTTTATGCACTGGTATTCTTGGGAGGAAACCCGTTTCGTGTTATACGGCGTGGTCCCTTGATTTACCTAATTTAAAAAACAAAGATTAATAATTGTTTTAGTTCTCACAACAGTCACATGACTGACCTGGAGTTTATTGTTTTAACCTAAGCTCTGGGTGCCCCTATTTTCCACACGGGGAGCTAGTAGTTTTGGTTTTGCAGATTTATATTCACAGGATCCTGATTTACAGCTGGAACGATGCTTGGAAAGCTCTGTATTCGTGTATTACTTTCAGTTGTGCTTTGTATTGTTTTTCCGCCGCGATGTGTTTAAATGTAATTTAAATCTCTGATATTTTCTGTGTAATATTAATTCATACTCTGTATATTCTTGTATTCCGATGGAATTGTTGTAATATACAATGAAATGTTCTTCTGTTTGCGTTCTGATTTGTCATGTTCTTAAGGTAATCCAGGCTTTCCTTCATGGGGAAGTTACGGGTCATCACATCTCCACTCGCGCACCACTTCTATTTCCACGAGCCTCCCATTCACCATACAGACAAAAATCAAGATCGAAATCCTCAACGCCTGGTCCCTAGTATGAAGTCGCGACTCCCATTCATTTAACATTGAACCCTCAAATTGAAAATCCCCAATGTCGTCCTAATTATCGATGTACTGTCGAAGTTGACAATAGGTTACTGCACTGCACTATTTTACTCAATTCGAACCCTAGTCGGTTACGAGTGCCTCAAAGATGAATTCGAAATCGAATGGATTTCAATTTCCCTTTTTTTATATATATGAGAGTTGGGTTCAATTTTTAATTAACTGGAGAAATGGAATATAGAGAATCGGCTTTAAATGATTTCAGTGATTAGAGATAGAAGGGGTTTTGGTTGATGTAAAAAGGGAATTGGCGGCTTGATCTTAGATTCACATAGAACAAACAAAATGAAAAGATTAAAAGAGAGGAAGTGGCGTATATAAAGAAGTTAAAGGGAACAAACATACATAAGATATTAAATTTGTGTAGGCTAAATTACACAACAAATCTTTAATTTTTATTTTAAAAAGATTTTCGATTTGATTTGTATTAAATTCGATTTGATATAAAGAGATTTTTTATTCTTTTTAAACATATATCGATTTGATTTTCGATTCAATTTCGATCTTATCCATTATAAATATCTCGAGGTTCACAATTAAAAATTGTGAACCGCTATTTTAGTGTATCGACTGTCATTCCAATGTTATAGCGTTATACTGAACACAACAGAATATTTTCTGAAATTTATTTTGAATGTGTATATATAAAATAACCATATTAAATCGATATAATATAATTTAAATTCAAAAACAAATAAATTCTCTGATAATAAAATATTTTTATTATCATATATATTCAAATACAATTAATACGGATCATTTGAATTGTTTTGATTTAGTTTCTAACTTCGAATTGATTATTTTAGATTCTCGTATTACAATGAGTATATATAATCAAAATAAATCGTATTTCGATTATTAAATAAATAACTCAATATAAAATATCTTTTATATTATCAAATCTATATTTTAAACGATATTAAATATTTTAAAATTAATTATTCAAAACTCTGGGTCATTACAAAACTGCACTACAAGAAAAATACCCTATTGCAACTAGCTGTTTGCAATAGGCGATAAATGATAGTTGTAGTAAATGATATTTAGCAACAGACCTATTATACCAGTTGCAATAGATAAGATTTTGCAACAGATCTTTTTTTCCTGTTGCAAAAAGCATACTTTTAGCAACTGCGCTTCCCTTCCCGTTGCAAAAACATACTTTTAGCAACTGTGGCCCCATAATAGTTGCAACAAACATATTATTTGCAACTGCGCTTCTAAGACAATTGCAAATAAATATCTTTAGCAGCTGTTTTTGCCACTTGCAAGAATTGCATTTTTTCACAACTGGTAAAGTCAGATGCGAAAAACATACAAAAATTAAGTATTAGCTTTTAGTGATTAACTTTTCGTAATTAATTTTAAATAGTTATTTTTAAATGATTAACTATTATACATTATATAATAATTAAAATTAGTATTTAATATTTATTAATAATAAAATTTATGTATTGTAAAGTGATATTTATAATTGATAGCTAAATAATAATAATAATTAATAATCAACAAATAATAATAATAATAAACATTTAAAAATAAATAAATAAATAAATTATCATCAAATAATAATAAAATTAATATTCTACAATTAAGAAGTACATATCTGCACAACATGTTTGCACAATATGTCTTTGGTAGTACAAGGTAGAATACGACATTTTAATATTAATATTCAACAATTAAGAAGTAATATTTATTACTTACTATCTAATAAATAATAATTAATATTCTTAAGAAAATAATTATGAAATTATTTCTAAATTATTGATAAGTTTTTCGATATTTCATGAAATTCAAAAAATAAGTAATAAAATATTCAAAATTCAAAAAGTTTAAAGATGTTAATAAGTTTCAAAATCCGATAATAAAAACATTGCATTTCAAACCGCGGTACTCATTATGGTTTGGTTTTGCTAGATAATATTTTAACATTCAAATTTTTTTATTAATGCAAAATATTCATTGTTTCTCATGTGATTCTTATAAAATTAGCCATGCGTTCGATAAAATAAGCAAAGCTGTCAGCAAAAATTGGAATGGCGGGCTCCCAAATATTTCATTCCGCTTCTTTCCAATTTCCCGTTTAAACCCGAAATTGAAACCCTAAATCGCACTTTCCCAATTATCAGTAATGGCCGCATCTGAGAATTAACTGGTTCCTATTCCTTCTTGTTCCCTCTCCCCCCTCGTGCCTTCCACCTTCATTGTCTTTTCCTCAACGTCTCTTCCATCCTCTCCCTGTCCTGTGCCATTCTCATCTCTTCGATGGAGAAGAATCGTAAAAACAAGGCTCGCTCAGATCTATCTCACTTTCACAGCCGGCCCTGGCCCAGTGCTAATTGGGCCGTTGTAGGGCATCAAAAGATAATCGCGCTAGTAAAATTTGCTCAACCAAAACAGAAAAGCCGAACTCCTGAGCGCGCAAGGAAGAAGAAGCACAACGGCGCAAATTGATTGAGGGTAGCTAAGGAACAATGGGCCTCCTGTCACAACGAAGAAGAGGAATTTGAAGACAGTGAAATCCGAAGTTAGTCACCCTAGTTTCTTAAGTTATTCTATTTAGTTAATTAATTTTTAATTAATGCTAAGTTAGGACTTCTATATGCTTAAGAACATTTTTTATTTGCTTATTCTATTATATGGTCACTTTTTTATTTTCAGAACTAGTAATTTGCTTCGTTTGATAGCCTTCAACTGGTTTGGTTTGAAAAGGAAGTAGGTTTTTCAATTTACTTGCTTTGCTTAGCCCAGTATGCTCCCCATCTGTTGCCAATGTCTAGAAAATGCAAAATGAGAAAAAGAGTGATGAAAATGATCAATCATGACATCTTTTTAACTTGTCACGGGGCATGCATTTTCGTTCCCTGCTCCTTATTTTTTATTTCCAATATGTAGTGTCAAAGTTTCAAATTTGTATTATACTTTATTTTTGACCAAGTATGCGTATTTAATTGAATGTTTCTTCAGCGCTACTTTTAATTTAATGTTTTTTATATGTTAACAACTTTTGCAAATATATGAACGGCTGGGCATACAAATATTATATTATAGTTTGCAAACTATGAAGTGCTGAGTATATCTACAGTACAAACGCAGTAAGTGACATTTCTAGTAATCTAACAATTCAATTCTTGTGTGTGTTCATATTTGAGCTTATTGATTACTCCATTTTTATCATGATAACCATGTTATTTTTTGTCATGTTTGCATTGCTGGTTCATAATAGTTGTTTGTAATTTTACTATGAAGCATTGTTTAATAAATTGCACTGGGCATCACATGTGCTAGGACCAGCTCTGCTCACTTCAAATGATTCACCAATTCCTATTGTGGTTTCTATAGTAGTCGGTCCATCGTTGTTCCTCTAAGGTGACTGGGCATAGCAAGGTCCTATTGATGCCAAGTCAGGTTCGTTGTTGCTTCTCTAGTTCTTTAATTTCAATACCTAAGTGTCTATTTTTCCAAAACTAGCTTTATTAGGTGACTCCTTTGCAATTACTTTGAGAACCTTATAACGAAAAAAATAAATAATTATGAAGACGATAATTGTTTCCATAATTGATATAATTAGGAAGACAAAAAAAGAAATATATTTTACCTTTGAGTGCGAGCTAACAAGTCAGATTTGATATCCACAATTGTTTCTAGAGGACATAATATACAATCCCATGTCAATTAGAATTGATTTCGTTACTGATTTTGCTGAATTTGTTTGTATTTGGCGTTCAGAAAATGCCAGATTGTTTTTTCCTGTATTAGAGCGTTGTACCTTTCACCTTAGAAACTCAGCTCGTTTCCCAGTTCTATTTGCTATTGCTAAGTTTCATCCAAAGTCTATAATTTGGTGCAATCTCTGTATAATGATGATATGGGTTATATTCATGCAATTAATACTTTTCATCTAATTCTTACACGTAACAACCCAGAAAATACGAGCCAATTTAAAATTTTTAAATTGGTTATTTCAAAGGAATTTGAACAATTGAAATAGAATATTTCAATAAAATAGTGAATTAGAAATAGTGAGTCAGTTTGAAAATTTGAATTCAAACTTTAACTGGCTGTGCAGGGTGGAAAATATAACGGATTTTAGTGAAACCAAAAATATTTAAATCTGTTAATGAATATCTTTCTAACGAATCTGAAAAATCGAAGTTTCATAGCGGGAATCAAAAGTTATGGCCAAATGAATTTTCAGGAAGGTCGCTATATAGAATATATAGCCCTTGAAAATAGACATTTTGCAAATGACCACGGAATTCGACGAAACCACTTTTATTGGGTCCGGGATGTTAAACTATTGCTAGGTTTCAAATTTCATAATTTTTGAAGCTAGTATGTGAGCGTGGAAAAAGAAAATGTGTTTGGTCAATTTCTTTTAAATTGGATCGACCAGAAAATGGCCATTTTTCAAACGATCTCAGAATTCGACGAAACTAGTTTTGTTGGGACCGTAACGTCAAAACATAGCTAGAATTATTTTTTTGGTATTTTTCGAATCAGTTTGTGGCCCTGGCAAATTAAAATGTATGTTCAAATAGAATATTAAATGTTTTATACTTTAATTTGAGAAATAACTGACTGTAACAATCGAAATGGCCTACGAAACATATCCCATTGTGTCCGGGATGGGGGTATTTAGCTAAAGGCGACAGTCGTTGGGTTTAAATTGGGGTTCGTAAGTGAAAACCCTAATTTTCTGAATAATATATATATCGGCGAATCAGAAAATTCCTTTCATAAATTAAAAAATAAAAAAAACTCGTTCTCTCTCTCTCACCGACGGCGAAAACCGTTCGAACCTTCCCAGGCGAAATCCCGCCGCCTCAGCCACCTACCGATGCTGCCACCACCCTGATTCGACGCGCCTCCCTCCCCTCTTCAAATCCGACCAACCCCTGACCCCTATCGTCGTCGCATCGACGAGATCCGTCGACCCAAAGTCGCCAACTTCCCACCGTCGCTGCGCCTTCCTCCGACCACCGAGTTCGCCCAGACCACCACCGATCGACTCCCATCTCCTCCCTCTCCACGCTGTACCTTCCGATCGTAGTATCGTGCCTCGGTTTTCGCGAAAACTACAACCCTAGTTTTGAACCATCGTGAAAGGTGAGTCCTTTATTACGTTTGAACTTTGAAAAATCATATCTTTATGGTGTTTTGATGAAATTCGATGAAACAGGAAACATCCGGACCGCAAGGAGGCTCTCTACCACATAGAAGAGACCGCGGATTTTTCTGAGCCATCTACGATTTTTAGCACTCCGAAAACCAAGGTGAGAAATCTAAATTAAAAGAATTTGAATGGAAAATGTCATGTATAAATTATATAAGCAAAATATAAATTATACACGTGTTGTATACCTCATGTACATGCGTTGTGTAAGCTATATGAGCGAAGTATGAATTATACATGCATGGTATAATTGATATATGTGTTGAAATGCAAGTGAAATATAGAAATAATATATATATATATACTCCCCTCGTCCACAAACCATGGACGATATTTATTGTTGTGAATTGGTGTCAAATATTGGATGAAAAATGTGAATGGTTGAATAATTGTTTGTGGTTGATATTGATTGGTTATGGTTGAAAAATACCCATTGGCAATTGAAATAAATTGGAAATAATTATGGAAATGAAAATAAAACATGCCGCCTGCGTGCAAATTAGATGCATGAATCCTCATTGTCAAAAACCGCGAGGTTTTAAGGTAGAGCGATGAGCCGTACTAGGGACGGTGCCGGTGTTGAGTCAAGGAATTCAAGGTGTTTTGATAAATGACAAGGAGAAATTCAAGATCGACAAAAAGAAGATATTCGATGGTATAGGTTGATTATTTAGAGTATGAGTGTAGATAATATGTTAACATCTATCCTCAAATAATCATATTCCTATATGGTTTGAATATATATATATATATATATATATATATATATATGTTTATACATGTATGCACATTCATTGTGCATACTAACAGAAACCGGCCGACCGGTTCATATATAGGCGGTCGACCGTTTCTGTGCAGAATGCATAATGAACGTGCACACATATATATAACGTACATATATTCAAACACCAGTCTACTGGTCATTTTTTACCAGTCGACTGGTCTACGAACTGAAGACATCCTTTCGAATAGACACCCTATTTCATCAATGGTTATGATCCTTTCTCTTGGCCAAAAATCATCTCTTTTCATGGTTTCTCTTCGCCAATGATTACATCTCTCCATCCTCTATAAAAGCATCATGAAATCATCATTTTTAAAAAAACAACAATTCTTTCTATTCTTGCTATCTAACTGTTGATTTCATTCTTACTCTTTAAAAGCATTCAAAAGCTCACTATTCTCATATATCTTTATTTGAATCCTTGAATCTATATATTATTCTATAGATTCAAACAACGATATCATCTTCCAAATCTTCATAATATCAAAAACATGTTTGAGGATAAGATTATAGGATGGTTGTTCAAGAATTGACAAATTCGTGTTATTAAGAACACACATTGTCAAACTACAAGTTTATATCTTGTTTGAAGTCCTCGGTGTTGTAAGAGGCGAGTTGTTGAAGTCCTGTGTGTGATCAGGCAAGTGTTGAAGTCCTGTATGTGATCAGGCAAGTGTTGAAGTCCTCGTGTTGTTAGACGCGTGAAATCACGTTCGGCTGCTTGGGTGTTGTGAACCTGTTCCTCCGGGTGAAGCGAGGTTGTTGATTAGTGAAAATCTAGAGAGAGGTCTGGGACTGGATGTAGGACGGTGCTCCGAACCAGTATAAAAATCCCTGGTGTGATTTTTCTATTACTGCATTTACTTATATGTGATATTGCTACTATGAGATCTTTCTTAGTATATATTATATATTCCGCATAACCATATTACTGATCCTGCCTAAAGTCGTCTATCGACACTTTCAATCGGTATCAGAGCAAGGACATCTCATAACCGTAACACAGTTATTTGATATATTCTAGTAATATGGCAAATAACGCAAGCACTTGTAACACCACTTACACAGAAGGTCAGTCCGCACAAAGACCTCCTTTTTTTAATGGCCTAAACTATAGCTATTGAGCAACACGTATGGCTTTTTATATGCAATCAACAAGTTATAATGCTTGGAATGCTACTCAGAAAGAAATAGTCAATCCAACAACTGAGTATGCAGAATGGACAGCTGCTGAGAAAACCGCAGCTACTGTAAATGCAAAAGCAATAAATATGTTGTTTTGTGCATTAGATCAAAACGAATATAACCGTGTTAGTATTTGTACCTCTGCATATCAAATTTGGAAAATGCTAAAAACCACTCATGAAGGTACTAACAAGGTTAAACAAGCAAAAATAGCTTTGTTGAAAAGTCAATTTCAAAATTTCAAAATGAAGCCGAATGAAACAATCAATGAGATGTATTCAAGGTTTCAAACCATTCATCATGCTCTTATCGGTTTAGGACAAAAATATTCTTATTTTGATGTAGTTTCAACAGTCCTACATTCACTGACTAATGAATAGGAAGGAAAAGTATTAGCAATAGAGGAAGCTAATGATCTTTCCACCATGAAGCCAGATGAATTGATTGGAAATCTTATGTCCTATGATGCTAACCTGCAGGCTCGAAAAGAACAAAAAGAAGAAAAGAAAATTGTAGCTTTTCATGCTGAGAAAGATGAAGACGTCTCAGATTCCAAAGATGAGGATCTAGCATTCATTGCAAAAGGATTCAAAAAATTCTTAAAGCAATGAAAAGCTAGTCGATACAACAGAAAGAAGTTCGGATCAAATAAGCCATCATCATCAAATGTAGAATGCTTTAACTGTCATAAGAAGGGACACATGTAAAATGATTGTCCAGAACAAAAGAAGAAGACAGAAAATGACAAGTTCAGACACAAAAAGAACAAGTCAAAGAAGCGGGCATTCTCAGTGGCATGGGATGATTCAGACTCATCTTCATCTGATAATGAAAGTGACTCAGACAATGAACAAGCTAATGTATGCTTTATGGATAAAGAAGATGAGATACAAATTCCGACTTTTGAAGAAGTTCTAGATATAATTGCTGAGTTAATGTATAAATTTAAAGACGTAAAACGACAATGCAAGCAAGCTCAAGCTGATTTAAGTAGAGCAGAATTTGAACGAGATATATTAAAAGATGAGAAGAAAATATTAGAGGAGGAACTTGAAAAAGCTCAAGAATCATCATCTAATATTGATTCTCAACTATCTCTTTTGAGTCAAGAAATTGAAACTCAAAAAGAGAAAAATGATGCTCTAACTACCGAAAATCATGAGCTTAAGGCAAAAGTCAAGATGTTAGACCTTGAAAAAGCTAGTTTACAAACAAAGTTAGACGACATTACTCAAAATGTTTCTAACTTTAACAAAGGTCGAGAAAATTTGACAAAAATTATTGAAAGTTCACAACTGCTACAAATAAACAAGGTTTGGGATATAAGAAACAAGTTATCAAGAAACATCTTGGTAAAAGAAAAAAGAAAAATAAGGAAGTACGAGAAACTAAAGCTAAGAAAAAACTTAGTTTATTATATTCCAAACCAAAACCGATTGTGAAAATTCAAAAGAAGAATGTCAAATCTATAAAAATGTGGGTTCCTAAAACAAATAACAATTTGATTAGGAACAAGTACATTCAAATTTTTTTGAGTTCTGTGCATCATAATCCAAATTATGTATATAAAGGGGATACCGGACCCGTATGGGTTTGGACTCCTAAGATCTAACTCTTAGGACCCTATAAAAAGGTGGGTACCATGGACTTAATTTTATTTTTTGCAGGTCCCACTTAAGAAAAGAGGAAAGTGGATACTAGACAGTGGTTGCTCGAAGCATATGACTGGAGACAAGAGCTTATTAACAAATATCACTTATTCGGATAGTGGCTCAGTCACTTTTGGAGATAATTCAAAAGGCTATATCATCGGCAAAGGCGATGTGAGCAATTATGGTACATCAAACTTACCTCTTATTACTAATGCCATGCTAGTTAGGAATTTGAAACATAATTTACTAAGTATCAGTCAATTGTGCGACAAAGGTTTTATCATTTCTTTTTCGGACAATAAATGTAGTATTCTAGATAAAGATCGAAATATAGCTTTTGAAGGATATAGAGACAGAAACATCTATATTCTGAATATGAATACCAATCATAATTCAGATATGTGTCTTGTAGCAAATGATAATGATCCATGGCTATGGCATAAACGTTTATGTCACATAAACTTCAGAACTATTGACAAGCTAGCCAAGAATGATCTAGTTAAAGGACTACCCAAAGTAAGCTTTAAGGTTGATAATCTTTGTGATGCATGTCAATTATGAAAATTTACCAAATCGTCTTTCAAATCCAAGAAAGTCATATCAACGTTACAACCATTGGAGCTATTACATATGGATTTATTTAGACCAACACAGGTTCAGTCAATAAATCATAATCGATATGTGTTTGTAATTGTTGACGATTACTCTCGATATACATGGGTAATTTTCTTGAAAAACAAAAGTGGAACTTTCAAACATTTCAAATCCTTCATCAAAAGAATTCAAAAATCAAAAGGGCTTAAAGTTAAAAACATAAGAAGTGATCATGGCGGAGAGTTCGAAAATAATGATTTTGAACATTTTTGCACAAAGAAAGGTATAAATCATAATTTTTCGTTTCCTAGAACTCCACAACAAAACGGAGTTGTAGAACGGAAAAATCGGACTTTACAAGAATGTGCAAGAACATTATTAAATGGATCCACTCTACCAAAACATTTTTGGGCAGAAGCTGTTGCAACTGCATGTTATGTTTTGAATCGTGTATCTATTCGACCTCTGACCAAAAATACATCTTATGAGCTATTTAATCAAAGAAAATCAAATATCTCATATTTCAAAGTTTTTGGTTCTAAATGCTTTATTTTAAATACGGAAGACCATCTTGGAAATTTTGATTCCAAATCCGATGATTGTATATTTGTCGGATACTCGGAACGAAGCAAGGCCTATCATATATTTAACAAGAGAACTAAAACTATTGAAGAATCACTTCATGTTTCTTTTGATGAATTCTTTAAATCATCTCGTATCGTATCAGATGACGAAAAAACCATAGTCACCGATAATCCTGTCATCACAAATAACGACTTTGACTCAGAAATTGTTGACGATATCCCTCAACCTGCTGTGATACCTTCTCCACCAAGATTTAGATCTCCTTCGAGAATTCTAAGAGATCAACCAGTTCAAAATGTTATTAGAGAAGTAACATCACAAATTAGAACAAGAAGTCAACTAAATCAAATGGGTCATGTCGCAATCCTTTCAAATATCGAACCTAAGAATCCGAAAGAAGCTGCTACTGATGATTACTGGATCATTGCCATGCAAGAAGAACTAAATCAGTTCGAGCACAATGATGTCTGGGAACTTGTTCAAATACCGACTGATCAGTCAGTCATTGGTACGAAATGGGTCTATAAAAATAAGGCTGACAAACAAGGAAATATAACCACAAATAAAGAAAGATTAGTAGCACAAGGATATAATCAGGAAGAAGGTATCGATTATGAAGAAACCTTTCCTCCCGTAGCTCGATTAGAAGCTATTCAAATTTTACTGTCCTTTTCTTATCATCATGATTTTAAACTTTATCAAATGGATGTCAAAAGTGCATTTTTAAATGGATTTATCAAAGAGAATGTATATGTCGAACAACCTCCTTTGTTCGTACATGAGAAATATCCTGATCGCGTATAAAAACTTAAGAAAGCTTTATATGGATTGAAACAAGCACCTCGTGCTTGGTATGAACGATTAAGAAGCTATCTTATCGATCCTGGATTTCAAATTGGTAAAGTTGATCAGACTCTATTCATTAAACATTCTCAAAAAGATATATTAGTTATCCAAATATATGTAGATGACATTATCTTTGGTTCAAAAAATGACGAACTTTGCAAAGAGTTTGCAAATATTATGACCAAAGAATTTGAAATGTCTCATATGGGAGAACTATCGTATTTCCTTGGTCTTCAAATCAAACAACTTTCTAACGGTATTTTTATTAGTCAAGAAAAATACTGTGGAAACTTAGTCAAACGCTTCGGTTTAGAAAATACCTCTGGTAAACCAACTCCTATGAGTACGACCACACATCTTGAAAAAGATGAACATGGTAAGAATGTTGACCAGAAGTTATATAGAAGCATGATTGGTTCTCTCCTATATCTTACCGCAAGTCGTCCTGATATTATGATGAGTGTTTGTTTATGTGCAAGGTTTCAAGCTAATCCTAAAGAATCACATTTACGAGCTGTAAAACGAATAGTACGATATCTTAATAACACCAAAGACTTTGGTCTTTTCTACCCGAAATATTGTCCATTTGAATTAGTATCGTATTGCGATGCTGATTTCGGTGGCTCTCGCACGGATAGAAAGAATACAAGTGGTACGTGCCATTTTATTGGAAAATCACTTGTCTCTTGGTTTAGTAAGAAACAAAATTGCATTTCACTCTCCACATGTGAAGCTGAATACATATCAGCTGCTCTAGCATGTACTCAAGTTTTATATATGCAACAAACACTTCAAGATTTCAATATTCATTTATCAAAGTCCATCATATATTGTGATAACACAAGCGCAATCAATTTATCAAAAAATCCAGTCAATCATTCCCGAATAAAGCACATTGATATTCGACATCATTTCTTAAGAGATAATATTGAAAAAGGAACAATATGTCTCGAATATGTATAGACTGACAACCAATTAGCAGACATTTTTACCAAGCCTCTACTCGAATCAAGTTTTATCTCTTTACGTAGAGAGCTCGGCTTGATTTCTAGAAAAGAACTTGGTGTATAATGTATATAAATATATATATACACTATTGAGTTCTTCTGTAGCCGGTATTCATTTGTTTTTTAACTTAGCTAATTAATAGTCTTTTACTATTATTATCAATTCATTTTGAGCTTTACAAACTTTGATTGGTTCATATTCTCTGAATGCTTTCCATCCATTACTTCCTACTTCGTATAAATACATACTCCTTATTGTTTTCTGCATCACTTTCTTAGTGTCTAGTTTTAACATTCATATACAAGTCCATATACTCTTATGGCACACATATGTGATGAATGTGCTCAACGGTCTCACATCTCGGTCACTAGCTCCGAACCGGAGGAAAACTACTCTTCGGAAACACCGAAGAGCAGACCGGAATGTTCGCATATTCCTAGACATACACCCAAACCCAAACGAGCTAAGAAAGCACTATTTTGTTCTCCTGGTATGAGAGAGAAGATCAATGAAATTCATCACTACCAGATACATCAGTTGGATCTCCAGCGTCAACTGCATTATGAACAAAAACTCACATCCGATCGTTTAACTCTCTTAGAACGAATGGCATCATTTTTCTGTAGCATGGATAAACATGGGGTACACGAACCAATACCAATGCCACACCCTCCGTCTACATCTTGAAGTCCTAACTCATGGGACCGTAATTATGCGAGAAATGAAGGATCAAGAGAAAATTGGTCGCCATGGACGCCGAGAGTTTCGAATATTCATGAAATATCCGAAGACAAGTCATCTACCTTTCATTAAGTTATGTTGTTTTCATATTGCAAAATAATTTTATTGTTGTATTTGTTTTCACGTTCTTCATTCGAATTCGTTTTGAGTTAGAATAAATTTCAAGTTATATGACGGTATATAATCTTTTCAAGCCAGAAAAACAATTTTCAAACAGAACGGTCGACCGTATTTTTGGACCAGTCGACCGTTTTAATCTCTGGAAATGATCATATACTTGAAACGGTCGACCGTCTAAAAAATACAAGTCGACTGTTCAACTCTCTGGAAATTTTTCATCTCAAATGCTTACCAGTCGACAGTTTTATTTCCACCGGTCGACCGGTATAGTCCTCTGGAATTAATTTCCTCCAGGAACCAGTCGACCGTTTAAAATCCACCGGTCGACCGGCATAGTCCTCTGGAATTAATTTCCTCCAGGAACCAGTCGACCATTTAAAATCCACCGGTCGACCGACAACCTTCTCTGGAACATATTTACCCAGTGACCAGTCGACTGGTCCATAAAAACCGGTCGACTGGTCACGCGTTTTCCAGAGTTTTTGCCCCCAATCGATACGTCGATTCATCTCCTATACATCTCTTCACTTTGTTTTTTATACTTCCCTCTTCTCAAACTCTTAGAAATCCAAAAATTCCTTTTTAATTTCTTCAAAATCAATGGCACCTCCTCAGAAGAAACAAAAGAAATCATCCTCCACTTCTCTCCAACCAATAGATTCCAACATAAAACAATGGCTCATGGATCCTATTGCTGTGAGACGATGGAATGACATGAAGGATTTCACAATCCATGAAGGTTCTTTCATAAATCTCAATGCTTTTATCCTATATGATGTTGAATAACAATTGGTTAAGGCTCGTATAAAATCTCTACTTACTTTTGATAAGAACAATGAAGAAATTAATCATATTATGATTAAATTGTTCTATGCCAACCTTAACCTACAAAAATTCAAGCCAGAAAATGCAGCGAATTGCCTTTGGTCCATAGTTTGTGGTCATCATATTTTCATTTCCAAGGAATGAATGGCTATGGTACTCGGTTCACCTAATAGCGGAAGAGAATTTTCTTCTGACTTTTGCACCCTTCATACTCGTGATAGAATTAGTCATCAGTTCATCGAGGATCATAAAATTAGTACCAAAGCGATTAACTTGCGTCCTACGGCTCGTGTTATTCATCATACCCTCGTCCATTTTTTATTGCCGAGAGTTGGAAACTTTGATGCCGTTTACAAAGAAAATTTCAAGGCCTTGTATGCGATTTATGGAGATATTGAAATAAATTGGATAAACATGATCTTCGACGAGATTTTTCTTCTTAATGATCGCAAAAGGCCACATATATTTTACAATGAATATGTAATGCGGCTTTTAATCAATTGTGGAGTCCCGTCTTGTGTTTCTAAAATCTCCAAGCCAAAGTGCATCGACAAAGCAACCCGAAAAAGGATGAAGCTCCCTGACCCTTGTATTAATATCATTCCGTTTGATCAATACCAACAACAAGGTCCTTCAGAAACCGCTCCTCCTACTACTCCCAAGCCTAAACCGGAGGAAGTTAAACTCCTTGAACCCTCTTCGTCAACTAAGGACTCACTTACACAAATTGCACAAAACCAATTTCTTTTAGAAGCTAGACTTAAACGAACCGACACCAAACTCGACCATTTAGACACAAAGCTCGATAAACGGTTCTCCAAGCTTAAGTCTTTCTTCGGTACTATTTGGGAAGCAATTTCATGTGTATCGACCTCTTCTTCCACTCAAATACAAGATCCGGTAAAACGACCCATGCCTCCAACATTTACATGGTCATCATCTGAGGAAGACGCAAGTTCAGGAACTAATACTGGACGTGGTCGTGGATCTCATGAGACCGAGGAGGAAGAAGATGACGACGACAACGAAGAAGACGTTCAAGATGAAGGAGACAAGGAAGGAGGTGGAAGGATAGTGATTCATTCTGAATCTACGGAATTCGATTCTCCATCGCACTAGTTTGTTATCATTTATATATGCTTTATGTTTTATTTTGCAAAAACTTAAATGTCACTTGTATGTATATAGTATCGTATTTATTTTGGGTGTGTACGTCTTAAAACATTTGGTACTTGACTTGCTTTTGGTATGCTTGGGTTGTATAACATGCTACTATGTTAAATGCTTATTGTGTTGTTTATAACTTGCGTAATCTCTACTCCTTTTTGTCGATGACAAAGGGGGAGAAAATGTTTGTTACTAACATTGTGTTTTGCAGATATTTCTTAAGTATGTATTTCAGGGGGAGTATAAATTCAAGGGGAGTAATAAAATTCTTTCAGATCTATATTGTCATCAATCAAAAAGGGGGAGAATGTTGAGTCAAGGAATTCAAGGTGTTTTGATCAATGACAAGGAGAAATTCAAGATCAACAAAAAGAAGATATTCGATGGTATAAGTTGATTATTTAGAGTATGAGTGTAGTTAAATATGTTAAAATCTATCCTCAAATAATCATATTCCTATATGGTTTGAATATATATATATATATATATATATATATATATGTTTATACATGTATGCACATTCATTGTGCATACTGACAGAAACCGATCGACCGGTTCATATATAGGCGGTCGACCGTTTCTGTGCAGAATGCACAATGAACGTGCACACATATATATAACGTACATACATTCAAACACCAGTCTACTGGTCATTTTTTACCAGTCGACTGGTCTACAAACTGAAGCCATCTTTTTGAATAGACACCCTATTTCATCAATGGTTATGATCCTTTCTCTTGGCCAAAAATCATCTCTTTTCATGGTTTCTCTTCACCAATGATTACATCTCTCCATCCTCTATAAAAGCGTCATGAAATCATCATTTTTAAAAAAACAACAATTCTTTCTATTCTTGCTATCTAAGTGCTGATTTCATTCTTACTCTTTAAAAGCATTCAAAAGCTCACTATTCTCATATATCGTTATTTGAATCCTTGAATCTATATATTATTCTTTAGATTGAACCAACGATATCATCTTCCAAATCTTCATAATATCAAAATCATGTTTGAAGATAAGATTATAGGAAGGTTGTACAAGAATTGACTAATTCGTGTTATTAAGAACACACATTGTCAAACTACAAGTTTATATCTTGTTTGAAGTCCTCGGTGTTGTAAGAGGCGAGTTGTTGAAGTCCTATGTGTGATCAGGCAAGTGTTGAAGTCCTGTGTGTGATCAGGCAAGTGTTGAAGTCCTCGTGTTGTTAGAGGCGTGAAATCCCGTTCGGCTGCTCGGGTGTTGTGAACCTGTTCCTCCAGGTGAAGCGAGGTTGTTGATTAGTGAAAATCCAGAGAGAGGTCTGGGACTGGACGCAGGACGGTGCTCCGAACCAGTATAAAAATCCCTGGTGTGATTTTTCTATTACTGCATTTACTTATCTGTGATATTGCTACTGTGAGATATTTCTTAGTATATATTATATATTCCGCATATCCATATTACTGATCCTGCCTAAAGTCGTCTATCGACACTTTCAGCCGGTTTTAGCTACCCTGCCATTATGCTGCCAAAATTTTGAATAAGATTCATGTGTTAGAATTATTTTCATATGTTGAAATTATCTTCATGCGTTGAAATTAAAGTCATGTGTTGAAACTATATCCCTGTGTGGAGATGCTCATGTGTTGAGAAGTGATGTGTGAAAATTAAATTCATGTGTGAATGAATGAAGTGTTTAAACAATAAAAATCACATTTTTATAATATATTTGAAGTATGTAAAATATTCGCCTTATATATAAATTGTTTCAACAATAAAAATTTCATCTTTCTTATATGAACAAACTATATAAAATATCCATGTGTGGAGATGCTCATGTGTTGAGAAGTGTGTGTATTGGAAAAGTTCATATGTTGAATAAAAATATCGAACAATAAAAATTACATTTTTATTTAAATTATGAAGTGTTAAAAACATTCATGTGTTGAATAAATATTTTAGATGATAAAAATATCATTTTTATCATATATGTGATATGCTAAAGATATGCGAGCGTTGAAATAAATATTTGTGAAAGAAATATTATTTTTAACATGCATAGGAACTAAATAAAATAGTCATGTGTTGAAATATATTTTAGTTTGCCAAAATTATCATTTTTGAAATGTGAAGTGTTAAAAATAACCACTTGTTCAAATAAATATGCATGAGTTGAAATATTCATTAATTAGCTAATGATATGATTTTTGCCTATGCATGCAACATTAGAATGAATGGTGTTTTTAAACAAAATTGAAACAAATATGAAGTTGAATGGAAAATGATAAGTGATAAGAATTGCATATATATACATGCATATTTATTGAACAGGTTATAGCAAAGAGGTTAGAGAAGAGGAATAAAATTTTGTGCCCGACAAATAGGTACACGTTTACTGTTTTGTTTGGGTGAGATGATTTTATGAGCCTGTTGGCTAGCCGCTTGGCTTTTTCTTTTTCTTTTTGAAATGAGACGCCCGTGTGGTTATTTGGGAATTTTCCCAGCCCCTCCCGTACAAAGGAGGTTATGGCGAAATTTTCCAAAATTTAAAGGCGTTAGTGAAATATTTGAAGTGGAAACGATATAGGAATTTTTGAATGAACTATATTTATATAAATATATAAATATAAATAAAATTAAAATGAATCGTGGCCGTGCATTTCATGTTTTGAAACCATGATTTCAAACGACTAGTGCGGGAAATCCGACCATTGGATTTTCCCGAAACCGCAACCGTTCGGTTCGCCTTGGAAATATCCTTCCAACGGCACCAACTTTGTAAAGATCCGACGGTTGGATTGTCTGGAATGTTTAATTCAAATCTGAAGAAAAACAGCGCCAGAAACGATTATATTTATATATATATATAAATATAATTAAATTAAATCGAATAACGACGCTGCAGTTCGTAATTTGAAATCGTAACTTCAAACGACTAGTGTGGAAGATCCGACCGTCGGATTTTCCCAAAACTAAAACCGTTGGATTCATTTTGAAATGATCTTTCTAATGATATAAAATTTGTGAAGATCCAATGGTTAGATTTTCAGATATGTGTAAAACAAATTTAGTGAAAAACAGCGCCAGTGCCTCGGCACGACCTGAAACGTCGTTTAATTAAATATGGCCGTTTTAAATAAATAAAAATGGCGATATATCGTTATAAAATACTATAAACGATATAGAGTGGAAATAAACCAATTTTGTTGTGTTTGCTTGATATGTGATATTTGAATGTATTTAACATGAAAATTATTGTTGGCTAGCTTTTTGACCAAGCCACCAAGGTTCACACACAAGAAGAAAGTACGAAACTACGTTCCTTAAGTCCATGAAGGATCGGATCGCACCGGACGGTCGCCCCTCTCGGATCGCCCCCATAGCATCAGCGGTCCGATTACCTCTACACGACTCGATCTGCACTTATAATACTACCCTGCACAGACCGATTCGATCTCCCGACGCACAGTGAAGCCTCTGACCTGTTCATGCACGAGCTAGTCTTCGGCGATCCGAGATGCACGGATCCAGTGACACATGTCCCCAACTGTCACTTTGACCAATTCCTCCTCCTTGCTTGATCCGATATTTAAGGGGATCGCGACACCTGTCCACAACGGTTAATTTGACTAATTCTTCATCAAGCTGCGATCCGATCCGATATTCTCGGGATCTGTGCCACGTGTGACCGCGATCCGCCTGACAAAATCAGCTATAAATAGCCCAGAGCTTGGCATTTTTCAGGATCCTTTGGCAGTATTGAGCACTGATTCCATCATTACTGTCATACCACTATTTCTTATCAGTTTTATTACGAGATTACTGAGAGAAATCATTGATTGTACTAGCATTCAAAGTATAATCGATAACATATAAAGTGGACGTAGGCTCGTTAACGCCGAACCACTATAAATTCTGTGTTTTCTGCTTTTTCTTCATTCTCCAGTTATAATTCTTTATGAATCAGAACAATTTGGGTGTTAGGTCCAAATTTTGATCTAACATTTTGGTGCTTTCACTGAGAATTGAATTCTCAGCCTACCGGATTGCTATTCTACTATTTGGATTTGAAAGTCCGAAGAAAACAGTCACAAAACTTCACTGTTCAGATTTTTTGAAGATTCCAGCGACATCTGATATCATGGCTGGAAAGAAGTATAAGGAAGTGCGAGCTTCGCAAGCGAATGAAGTCGCGAATGAAATGGTTGGCGAAAGTGCACATGAGCAGGTCGTCGAGGGGGTCACGGATCGCGAGGACAGGGGGGACCTGAACCAATCAAGGTGCCACGATCCGACTTGAGGGTGGCGCTGCGAACCGCGAAGTTGGAGGAGTTGTTACTCGATCCCGTGATAACGCCCTGAATCCTCCGCATACCGTGACCACGAACCGATCCCAGGGGGGCGCTGCGAGCCACCAACCTCGATCCACAGCGATCCAAATTGATGACCAAACTACAACTCGACCTGGAAAGGAGCTTATGGCTCGCTCCTACCGTCCTGGCCCCTCCGCTCGACCTGGCTCAAGCTCTTTGCGCATAAGAGAAAATGATGATGATCAATATGACCCTTCTACTCCCGTTACTGAGGGGGATCTCTCTCTCTCTTTTCCGAATTGTGGGAGAGGTTATTTGATGAATTGGCTGCTCAAAGGCAGGAGAGCTCCGTTCTGCGACATAACTTGACTGCTATGGATAGAAGGCTTAATGATCTCGCAAGGCAAAGGACGCCCCCAGTTCGTCCTCTCACCCCAGAATACTCTTCTTCATCAGAGGAATCGGCGAGACCTCCGCGGCGACCAAATGAGAGGCCTGAAAACATAGAGCAGCTTCGATTTGGAACCCTGCCATCACGGGAAGAAGAGGCATTGGGTGCAGGGCCCTCAAACCGCAATGTGAATGATCGCGCTGCAACTCCCAGAGCTCGAGGTGTGGATAGCCCTGTTCAGAATAGACTACCTCAGCCCCGTCGCCGTACAAATGCTCATGGTAACAGGAGGCAGCGAAGCCCAATCCGAGCCCCGGATTTCGTGGCCGCTCCTAGAAGGGTGATTAGAGAACCCCACCGAGCAAGAAGCGCTGACCCCGAGCCTCCGCTGACCAGTGCAAATGTTGCAGCTATGATCCATCAAATTCTGGAAGATAGCCGTGGACAACGGAATGAAGATTGGGGAATTGACCTCAGTCACAACCCTTTCACTGATGACATTTTAGATGTGACGTTCCCGAGGCGCTTCAACATGCCGCAGATGAACCGTTACGTGGGTAGATCTGATCCCGTCCAACATCTGATGAGATATTCTTGGTCAATGACCGCTGCTGCAGCTTCTGACGCTGTCAAGTGCAAAGCATTTCCCATATTCCTGGAGGATGTAGCATTATTATGGTTTACTCGCTTACCAGCAAGATCAATTTCCAGCTTCAGGGAGTTGAGTGAAAGGTTCGTGGAACAGTTCCGCATCTATGCACAAAAGACGAAGAGTTTGATTGACTTGTTCCTTGTCAAGCAACGACCAGGTGAGAGTTTGAGGGTGTATCTAGACCGTTTCAACCTAGCTGCTACTGAAGTCAAAGATCCTCATGAGCCAACTGTTGTGGCAGACCTAATTGATGGGGTAGATAAAGACACCGAATTTGGGAGATACCTGGCCGGCAAGCCACCTCATACTAGAGAATTATTCTACGAAAAAGCTGACGTGCACTTACGTCAGGAGGAAGTATATGCTAACCGAAAGGAAAAAACGGTCGATAAAGAGGAAATCCAGAGCAATGTCGCCATTAAGCAGACAGGAGACAGCTCAGGGAAGGTCGAGGTTAATGTCGGAAACCGAAACCAGGGTGGTCGTCAGTCAGGAAACAATGATAATAATAGTAATGGCAACAACCGGAAGAGGAATCGAGTGAACGACTCCCAGAGAAGGACTCGTCCCAGGTATTTTGAGAGTTATACGCCAATAAACGATACTTTGGAGAATATCTTCATGGATTCGTACAACGTCCTCCAAAATAAAAGGCCTCCTCCCAGAGAGTCGACGGAGAAAGAACGTGAAACGGGGAAGTTTTGTCTCTTCCATCAGATTCATGGCCATTCGACAAATGAATGTTGTCACCTAAGAGATGTGGTCGAGAGGCTTCTCCGAGAAGGAAAATTGGATGAATACAGAGTGACACCCAGAGACAGGTGGCAAGCCGTACAGGCCCCAAATCAGAACCAGAATCAACCTGCTGTCAGGCCAACTACCCAACAAAAGGGAAAGGACCTTGTTATCAATACCATAATCGGAGGGCTTTATCTCGCCGGGCACGGTTCCAAGGCATTGGATCAGTATGTCAATACAGCCAAGCAGCACCTCGGGGCAGGGGAGTGTAGCAACCCCGAGGACAACGTCCCGGTAAAGCAACAAAAGATGATGTCCGACGACGTCGTTTTACGCGAACAAGAAAGCATTGGAGTCCATGCTCCAACTGAAGATCCATTTGTAATCACAGTACCTATTGGCCTGGTCACTGTTCATAAAGTCTTGGTGGATAATGGGAGTTCCGTCAACATTCTTTTCAAAAAGACATTCGACCAGATGAATCTCGAGATAAAAGACTTGAAGCCCTGTGAGGGATGGATCCGTGGATTTAACAGAGAATCCACCGCTCCAATGGGTTATGTAGAGCTACCAGTTACGCTTGGGGAAGGAGAACGCCAGAGAGTGAGAATTCTTCCCTTCGTGGTTTTGGATATTGAATCACCCTATAATGCCTTCTTGAGCCGACTGGCCCTCGTAAAGTTTAGAGCCTATATAGCCCCCTGGTGCTTGTTATTGAAGTTTCCTACGGAAGCTGGTGTTGGTATTGTCAGAGGAGATCAGGTTGTCGCACGAGCATGTTATATTGCAGAGCTAAAGCTACTCCGCAATGGAGGAGACATAGAAACCAAGGGCGCTTCTCCCCCCGCAAGGGCGGAAACCTTATAGCAATTAAAGAGGATAACCGTAGGAGAGGCGCCCAGAGAGTTGCCCGAGGATATAGATCCCAGAGAGGACAAAGAACCTGGGGGCAGAATGGCGACTCCCAACACGACAACTGTGGATGTACTGATCGATGATAGTGACCTAGAGAAGGTCCTTAAGATTGGATCCCAGTTAAATCCGAATTTAGCTAAAGAACTGACGGATTTCTTGAAAGATAATTTGGATGTATTTGCTTGGACCCACGCAGACATGTGCGGGATATCCCCATCAATCATGAGCCATTCATTAAGCATTAACCCTAAGCATCCTCCGGTAAAACAAAAAAGGCGAATGCTGGGCCCAGAGAGGTCCCCTGCTTTGAAAGAAGAAGTTGGAAAGCTAAAGAGTAATGGATTTATCAGAGACTCAATCTTCCCAGACTGGATTTCAAATCCAGTTCTGGTAAAGAAGGCCAACGGGAAGTGGCGAACATGTATCGATTTCTCGGATTTGAATAAAGCCTGCCCGAAAGACAGTTTTCCGTTACTCAGGATCGATCAGTTGGTGGACTCAACGGCGGGTCATGAACTTCTCTCCTTTATGGATGCTTATTCAGGATATAACCAGATACCAATGCATAATCCAGATCAAGAACACACTAGCTTCATTACGGATCTGGGATTATACTGCTACGTGGTAATGCCCTTTGGCTTAAAGAACGCGGGCGCTACATATCAACGGTTAGTAAACAGAATGTTCTATAACCAGATTGGGAAAACAATGGAAGTATACGTCGACGACATGTTGGTTAAGTCCAGGCAATCCTCCAATCACACTACGGACTTGGCAGAGATGTTTGGCATTCTTCGAAAGTACGGGATGAAACTCAACCCAACAAAATGTTCATTCAGGGTCGCCTCTGGAAAATTCTTGGGATTCATCGTCAGTTCTCGTGGGATTGAGATTAATCCAGACCAAATCGCAGCAATCAGAGACATTCAGGAGCCTAGGCAGATTAAAGATATGCAAAGCCTTGTAGGGAAAGTAGCTGCACTAAGCAGATTCATCTCCAGGGCTACGGACAAATGCATCCCATTCTTCGAATTGATAAAGCGAGGAAAACGCTACTTCAAATGGACGCCCGACTGCATAGAAGCATTTCAGAACTTGCTGAGACACCGGGAGAAACCTCCGATATTATCTAAGCCGGTGGATCACGAGGACTTATTCGTGTACTTGGCAGTGTCGACCCATGCGATCAGCTCAGCATTGGTGAGAGAAGAAGATAAAGTTCACAGACCTGTGTATTACGTGAGCAAAAAATTGACGGCAGCAGAGCGTAATTATCCAAGGATAGAAAAGTTGGCGTATAGTTTGTTGATTGCCTCTAGAAAGCTTCGACATTATTTTCAGGCTCATCCCATTACCGTATACACTGATCATCCACTCAAGCAAGTTCTACAGAGACCAGAAGCGTTTGGAAGACTACTCAAGTGGAACATTGAGTTGAGTCAATTTGATCTGAACTTTCAACCCCGGCGGTCAATACGGGGGCAAGCGATAGCCGACTTCATAGCAGAGTTTACTGTCCCAGAGGAAGATATAACGAACGAAGAAGTTAACCCCTCAAAGTTACTTCTCGACCCCAGTGCCTGGAGATTGTATACTGATGGCGCTAGGAAAGACAAGAGATCCGGCGCTGGAGTAGTGCTTGAAACTCCCGAGAAACGGTTGATATCCTATGCTATCCGGATGGAGTTTCACGCCACTAACAACGACTCCGAATATGAAGCCCTGATAGCCGGGCTAAGGATCGCAAAGGAGTTGGAAATCACAAAGCTGGACATCTTTTGCGACTCCAAGTTAGTTGTAAACCAGGTCACTGGAAAATTCCGAGCCAAAAGCCCAAGATTGATTTTATACTTGGAGAAAGTGAAGGAGTTGCTGAACGACTTAGGTCACTATAGCATTTCTCATATTCCGCGGTCAGAGAATCAACAGGCAGATAAGTTGGCAAAGATGGCTAGTTCCGACGATCCTGAAGAGACCGGGCTAGCCCCAGTTGAAGTACTACGGTCTCCTAGTATAGATCAGATGGAAATTGATCCGGTACTAGAGACGGAACCAGAAAGGGAGTCATGGATAACCCCTCTAAAGAATTTCTTGATGAATGGAATGCTTCCGACCAAGAAAAGCGAGAGGCGTAAAGTAATTCGTAAAGCTGTCTGATATGTTCTGTAAGGCGGAGTTCTTTACAGACAGGGATTTTCAATGCCCCTTCTCCGGTGTATAGCTCATGACGACATCAAGCGTGTGCTACAGGAGGTACATGAAGGTGAGTGCGGCAATCACAATGGAGGGCAAACATTGGCGAAAAAGGTGTTGCGGCATGGTTATTTCTGGCCTATCATAAACAAAGATGCGGCGAAGTACGCACGACAGTGTGATGCATGCCAAAGATTTTCAAAGATACCTAGGGCACCTCCTAGTCAGTTAAAAATGATGAAAAGCCCATGGCCTTTCGCTATGTGGGGAATTGATATCATCGGAAGTCTCCCCATAGCTAAGGGCGGAGCAAAGTTCGCTATTGTAACTGTAGATTACTTCACTAAGTGGGTTGAGGCTGAGCCACTGACTACAATCACAACCAAACGAGTGATCAATTTCGTCGTTAGAAACATCATCTGTCGATTTGGGATTCCAAAGATTGTTATAACTGACAACGGAACTCAGTTCGATAGCACTGAATTCAGAGACTTCTGCCAGAAATACCACATTGAGAAACGGTACACCTCTGTGGCGCACCCGCAATCGAACGGACAGGTCGAAGCGGCGAATAAAGTGATTAAGTCCATTCTGAAAAGAAGACTGAAGCGGGCCAGAGCCTTGCGGGTTGATGAATTACCTTTAGCACTATGGGCCTACAGGACAACGTATAAATCGGCAATAGGCCATACCCCCTTCTCCCTTGCTTTTGGAGCAGAAGCAGTCATCCCGGTTGAGATAAAAGTACCTTCTCACCGAGTGACTTATTACGATCCGATGACTAATAACGAATTGCTCCTTGAATCCCTGGATATGATCGAAGAAAAGAGGGACGAAGCAGACCTACGTGCCTTGAGATGCAAACAACAGGTCGCCCGATACTACAACAAAAAGGTTCGAGCCCGAACCTTTGAACCCAGAGACTTGGTTCTGAAGCGTGTCTTTCCAACCCCAACTTATATGGGTGCGAAGTGGGAAGGACCGTACTCCATTCTGTGCAAGCTTGATAATGGAACCTTCAAGCTAGCAACCGTAGATGGAAAGGAAATCCCCAGAGTGTGGAATGCCCAACATTTACGGCAATATCTAAAGTAAAGATGTCAGATCTGTTCTTTTTCTTTATTAAGGACCATGTACAAGGCACGACTTGCCTAGAATAGTCCGATTTCTTAAGCAAAAAATTATAAAGTGGACGTAGGTCATGATTCAACCGAACCACTATAAAAATATTGTGTGTCGTTTACCTTTATTGCACTATTATTTATCTACCTTTCTATTTTTATGGAAATTGCTGTGAACCATGAAATGATCACAGAAGCGTATAATTATAGGTGCCTACCGTCAGAATGGAATGCAATCACCAGTCAAAACTCTGAGGATGCGGTAAAGTAAATCATATCATTGATAGCGCTCTAACTCTCCAGAGCCGAGAGAGAGCATAACGGACATGAAGGCGATGTCCGTAAGTCATGGCGGTGCACCATGATCGGAACCGCCTTGACGGAACTCTAACTCTCCAGAGCAGAGAGAGTATAAAAGCGTCTCCGATTGAGCGCTGAGAAAGAGCTCCTACCCCATTGGAGGATCGGGGAGCGATTGAACTGCTGAGCTCGAACTCTAACCCTCCAGAGCAGAGAGAGAGAGTATAAAATCATCTCCGATTGAGCGCTGAGAAAGAGTTCTTACCCCGCTGAAGGATCGGTGAGCGACAGAACTGCTGAACTCGAACTCTAACCTCAGCGACCGCCAGGAGAGTATAAAAGAGTCTATGATTAAGCGCTGAGAAAGGTGCCGGAAACTCAGCACCGCAATAACAGTTATCTTGCTAAATTTTCTAAGTCCCCCATATTCAGAAATAGGGGGCAACGTGCATACAACACTAATCAATCCTTAATAAGCCCTGGTTAGGCGCTACGTTAACGATTGATTGGGGGCATATACATATATACATGAACCTTGACGTAGCATAGAAATTTTTAAATTTTTCTTTCTGTTGCTTGACTGATTTGCAGTTATAATCAAATGATCTATGACTAAGCATGAAAAGTTTATTAAATGCAGGTACATGATGATGCAAAAGAGATAAACTTTCATTTATAAACAGCAAGCCTACAAAGTGAAAAACAACCTAAAACAAAAGTGAGGGCCAGTCTCACAATTACATTTCATGGCCAGTGGGAAGCCTAAAGACAAAATATAGACAAGTGACAATATCCTATTTACGCTTGGACTTCTTCTCCTGTTTCTGCTTTTCCAGCTCCGCCTTGTCAGTTTCGGATTGATCACCCTTCTTTCTTTTCCTTTTGTCTATAAGAGGAACGTCCGACTCATCAGAAGACTCCTCCTCCTCCTCCTATCTCTTTCTTTTATCAGTAAAGGAAGCTGGGAAATCATCAGGGTTCGCAAAATGAAGCGGTTTGCTGATGGATTTGGGCTGGAGTTTCCGAACCATCCCAGTTTTGGGATTAAACTCCGAGATAGGAGATACGTTCAAAGGCTCTTGTCCCACTTTCTTTAAAGCCAGCTGCTTTTCCTGCCTAGCCTTTCTGATGGCCAAAGTCTCGTCGTCATCGCCTTCGGCTTCTTTGGTACTGATGATATCCTCCTCATCATCTACATGGCGCCCGTCCATATCTTTCAAGGCGTCGATGGTTTCGTCATCCTTGGGAGCATAGCACTGGGTGCCAGGACGCCCTTCTCTGCTATTGTACCTTCATCCTGCTTCGGTATATCAGCACCGGCGCTAGGCGAGATGTCAATCTTCTCCGCCTCTGTCCTTTTCTCGACATCCTTGTCGACGGGCTCGCCACCTGTATTATGAGGAACACATGTTATTAATTCTATTGGTTGCTCCACCAGACGACGACAACTCACAATGGCTTTGACAAATTATGGGGAAAAAAGGGAGATACCTTCCGCTGATCCTCCATCTAGGCTAGCTGCAGAAGCTCCGACAACCACAGGAGTCAGGCCCAAAGGAATTAATGGATCATCAGGATTGTATTCCTCAACTCCGGAGGCCTTGGGCTCTACATCTGAGCTCGAACCTTCGTCAATCTTGTTTTTGCCCTTAGCCAAGGTCCTCTCCTTCTCCATTTCTTCTTGAATTAGGCGCCGGCCTTCTGCCAGATCCTCGGGCTCGTTATCCCTCAGATTGGTCCTCATCAGCTCATCTTCGTCAATCTCTACAACTCCTAATCTCTGCTTCTCACCCTCGACGATGGCGTCCCATATGTTGGCTAAATTGACGTGGTAGTCCGGGATCCATGAGATGTTACGGGTTTTGAGGACGTGGCCGAGGAAGTCAAAAATCATCTCTTCGAACCCTTCGATAGCCTTTTCTCTCTCGAGGAGCTTGTTGTTAGAAGCAGTAGCCATTTCAATGGCACTTTCAACATTCTTTTCGGCAAGAGTCGCGCGCCTCTCCTCATCCGCGACTTGATCATTTAAAATCACCTTCTCCGCTTCAGCCAAAGCTAGACTTTCTCTCAAACTTGCTTTTTCTTCCTCCTAAGCAGCTCTCTCAGCTTCAAAATGGCCCTGTGCCATCTTCAACTCAATGTTGGCCATTTTAAGATCTTCTACCTCCTTCTTTAAAGCCATTTTCTCTTGACTATTTGAGTCGAGTTCAGAATGAAAGCGTTTCTTAGCATTCTCCAATTCAGTCTTATAATTTTCAGCATCTCTCCGCGCTAAGGTAAGTTGGGATTGAGCGTCTTCCAAGTCCTTCTCCATTTTTGTCCTGGCCCTTTCATTGTTATCTATCTTCACTTTGGATCTATGTGCTTCCATCTCAAGCGTTCGGATGACCTCTGAAAGATTAACAGCATGTTTCTTCATCACTTTATACTGCCTGGCTACATGGCGAATGTGCCCGATGACTTCAGTATCCCAGTTCCTAGGGATTGGTTCCAAGGCTGGAACAAACATCATCCTTTCGAAGAAGATGTTAGGGAATTGTTCTCGCAACTTTTCCAGCTTAGCCTAAGTCTCGGGACCATGGATGTAATCTCATGACCCGGGGGCAACCAAATCTTGCTGGCGGGAAGGGACAATGTCACTTTTCTCCTTCTCAGAATCCTTGATTGGATCCTTGTTTTTATCCTTGGGCTCGTAGTGTCTTTTTGATGACCTGCTGTGAGAGGGTGCACTCTTCGGAGGGGTTAACTCTTTAGGAAGTTGTTTTCCCCCTGTAGGTGGCACCGAATAACTGGGAAGCTTGCCAGAGGTTGATTTTGGTGGAGACCGGGATTGCGAAGAAGTAGACTTGTGAGAAAGGCCACGAGAACGCTCAGGATTTGGATGAAGACTGGGTGTGCCTTCACGAAGAGAGCGATAAGAATAAGACCGCCTGCGAGACATCTTTCCTGCAAAAGAAAAAAGAGCATATTAAAACCTTGAATACTGTTGATATAAAAGTGTGGGGTCAGGTAGTGCGTGTGATTTGTGCATCGCATATAATTCCCCCTAACAGACCAGGGCCCGAAGTCAGGCTCATCTGAGTAGTTTCTTGTCCTCCAACTGGAATAGTTGTTTCCTCAGAAGCAGGAAAAAATAGCTCCCCTTCAAAGTCCCCCTGTGTGTATACATCATCAAGCAAAGGAATTTTGCTCAGCTCTTTAAATAGATGTTCTTCTGTTAAATCATCGGGAGCAGCAGGTTCGATCGGAAGAGAAGCCCTTGAGGGGAAACCCCCCGGTGAAACTGGGATTTCCTTAGACATATCACCACGGGCCTCATCTCCTCTATATATGTTTAGGTCCTCGTCGTCCTGGATGATTATCGGGGAAGGACTCTTACGGAATTTAATTGTTTCTGCTGCCCGTGATGTTCCTTCTCCCTCCGTTGGGAGCACGTATTTGTAGGGTTTACTGCCTGCACCAAGTCCAAATATTATATCCAGAAGGCGATGCTTGTGAAGGTTCTCGTCAGTAATGCACTTCTTGATCTTTAGAAAATTGGATTTGCTTTGTAGAAGAAGAGACAGTCGATTATTGTATACCGAGCCTTCCGTCTTGGGAAAGACGTGATCTGCTTAAAAAAAAGGACATGATTAATGCTTCGATTTATTAAATAAGTTATTCAGTCAAAAGTTTAAAATTTACTTGATTTAAGCCATCTCCTTGAACACCCAGCCTGTCTCTTTATATTGAACCAATCGGCCTTGGGATCCCCGATGTTGCTGTATCCGTCAGACAGAACCTTCCTATTCGCTACTGATTCAAAGAAAGAGAAATTTGGCGTTGTCGAGGAGCGATGCTTGAAAAGATAAAAGAATTTTAAATCTTTAAATGTGAGCTCGGTATGTAGGATTTCCGCGTATGCGATATATGGAGTGTATAGAGCCGCGTAGGCATTAGGATGAAGCTGCATCGGAGCAATACCCAATCGTTTTAAGGTCTCAATGACGATTGGAGGAAACGGAGGAATAGCTCCTACCCAATACATGAGTCGGCTGACTGTCATATACCCTTCCGGAGCTAAGTGAGGTCTATCTTCGTTGCCGGGTGTCCTCACATCATCCCAGGGAATCCCATGTCTCAAGCAAATTCTCTTAAGCTTTATGTCGTCGAGTTTGGAAGCTAGAGAGTCTGTGAATTTCTCTATTTCTATGGCACCGGGGACTTCGTCGGGAGCTCGGCCATCTACCTCTGATTCTTCATCGAGCAAGGTACTTTCAGACGGATTCGATTCTGTTTCTACCTCATATTCGGATCCAGAATTCGCACCCTCTGGATTAGATGGAAGAACCTCGGGGTTGATATGCTCATACACCTCGGGATCCGTCTCTATGTCAGATCTTGAAGGGGAATGATTATCCGACATTACTGTTTAGGCGAGTAAACATGAGAAATAAGATTAAAACTACCCATCCCCCCTGTGTGTGCAAGTGCCGGTGTGTGCTTGTGCGTGCATTAAAGAAAAGTACAAAGGTCAACAAAATCATCGAGACATTGGTCGTTGTTCGATTGGTAGATTATGCATTTGTTCAGTCCAGAAAGTCCGACATCGAGGCTCTAACCTAACTGTCCATATTCTTGCAATAATAGTGCATTGTCTAAAGTTCGAAATGTGTTCGGATCATGGATTGAAGACTCGATTCGTAAGGGGGGTATGGTCGGATCGCACTCATTCGGATAGCGAGGTGAATGGATCGCACTCGTTCGGATCGCTCTCGTTGGGATCGCCTGTGTCTTCAGATCGCGAAGCCGTCATGAGCTCATGACACCATCTCGTGGAAAACAGCATCGATTCGTGAAACCTGTTCGGACCGCGAGTACCCACCCCGATCCGTTCCCACCTATTCCCTTAATCATCTCCTATCACGATCTGCACCTTTACCAGTACCACGATCCGAACCGACCTGCTCTCTCCTTCTTCCTCCTCCGCTCCTTCTCTCTCTTTTTCTTTTTCATCTCCGAGCTCCAGCAACAAAACCCATCAGCCATGGTGTCCCCACCGTCTCCAAAACCACAAAGTTCCACTCTTTTCTCCCTCAAATCAGCAAAAAAGAAAAAAAACTCTAGAAAAACGAAGACGAGATAGCATGGGAATATTTTTTATCATGATTACCTTTGTAAAATTGGAAACGAGTGGATTTTTCTTAGGGAAAAGCTTAAGTTACGATCTTGTTTTGGAAAAACTGGCGGTGGCTGCGGAAAAAAAAAGGAGGAAAAGAGAAAAAGAAAAATTCAAGGAATTTACCTGGTGAACTCGACGACGAAGTCTCTAAAAGATCCCAGAAAATAATTGTCCAATAAACAGGGAAATTATTGAAGATTTATCCAATATTTATAGCGAGCAAAGGAATACGACTTTCCATAAATGATACGACCTTTCGAATAGACACTACCATTGATTTGCATCTCTTTATGAAAATATATTTCTGCAGTTTCGAAGCATGTTCCATCATCGATAAAACATACTTCGAGGGAGCTTTTTGACCAAGCCACCAAGGTTCACACATAAGAAGAAAGTATGAAACTACGTTCCTTAAGTCCATGAAGGATCGGATAGCACCATAGGGTCGCCCCTCTCGGATCGCCCCCCATCGGATCGCCCCCATAGCATCAGCGATTCGACTACCTCTACACGACTCGATCTGCACTTACACTACTACCCTGCATAGACCGATCTGATCCCCCGACGCACAGCGAAGCCTCTGACCTGTTCAAGCACGAGCTAGTCTTCGGCGATCCGAGATGCACGGATCCAGCGACACGTGTCCCCAACTGTCACTTTGACCAATTCCTCCTCCTTGCTCGATCCGATATTTAAGGGGATCGCGACACCTGTCTACAACGGCTAATTTGACTAATTCTTCATCAAGCTGCGATCCGATCCGATCCGATATTCTCGGGATCTGTGCCACATGTGACCGCGATCCGCCTGACAAAATCAGCTATAAATAGCCCAGAGCTTGGCATTTTTCAGGATCCTTTGGCAGTATTGAGCACTGATTCCACCATTACTGTCGTACCACTATTTCTTATCAGTTTTATCACGAGATTACTGAGAGAAATCACAATTGTAAAGAGTGAGTTTGAGAGAAATCATTGATTGTACTAGCATTCAAAGTATAATCGATAACATATAAAGTGGACGTAGGCTCGTTAACGCCGAACCACTATAAATTCTGTGTGTTTTCTGCTTTTCTTCATTCTCCAGTCATAATTCTTTACGAATTAGAACAATTTGGGTGTTAGGTCCAAATTTTGATCTAACAATTATACTAAAGAACTGAAATGTGAATGTTGAATAGTTTAACCATGTGATAAATTGATTTGAAAATCTAAATATACGTGGGTTATTTGAAAAGGCCGAGTTCAATCTCATTTCAAATAATCGATCGACGTTGAAAAGTCGAAGAGTCAAAGACGGTATAAGACCGACGATCTTCACATTGGATGGATGGGCGCTACTGATGCTCGTGATTGGAGTAGCTACCTTGAAGGAGCTGAGATAGTAGTCGTCCGGACATATTGTTGATTGTGCGGATATGCGAGGATTTGGTGCCTCCGGTTTCGTTCAAACCCAGAACGAACTTGTAAATGGACTGTGTGTCTGACATTGGATTTTGTTCTGTGCTGATTGATCTCTATTAAATATATATCTGTTTGGCAGTGGAGAATTTATTCTCTTTCTTAACGCCCTTCTCTGAGACGTACGAGCTCAGAGGTTATATATCGATAGAAATCAGTCACATGGAGTGGATTGCCTGTGTGGCACGCCTAAGTGGCATATGATCAAGGCTTCTGTTGCAAAGCAAAGTCTTATGGTTGATGATCAAAGCATGGTCTGTGTGACATAGCTTTGTGTATAACGTGGATTCGCGAGCCTCACACCTCGGTATGAGTCAAAAACGGGATAGTGACTGTAGGGAGAGCACGACGTTTCTTTCTAGCTAAGGTGGTGTCAGTGACCTACCAACCCTGACATTATATATACTTTTCACTTGTGTGGTTGTTGGAATACGAGGCGCCTCAATTATAGGTCTGTAAGGACCGAGAAATGTGTGTTCAGGAATTTCCAATCCTCAAAAGTAAGAGAGGACCAGCCCTGAAGATCTAGGGATTGCTGTGTGCGATCCCGAGGCATTTGCTAGAGTGTCTCGAACGGAGAGGAGTTTGCCCCTTGCCTCGACACATGATGGAATCCAATTTCTGATACGAAATTCCAGATGTGATTGTATTACTAGTATGTTGACATAGTGGTATGGGTCATTTATGCCGCCTATGATTGATTTTATGATTGAAATCTCTTTTGAAACATATATGCACTAGTAATAATGTCAAACACTTTCGTTTTATACGTATGAAGCATTTTTGGCCATTATAAGGTAAAACTCTATCCTCTGGCTTGCATTGCATTGTGTGATGGGACCTGAGACTTATAATGGCTTCATTTTATAAAAAGCATTGCGATGATTTAATCATTTACTTTATTTCATGCACTAGCACTCATTGGATTAAACCCGTTCCGCGAAAGTGGTGTGGTCCTTTGATTTGCCTTATTATTGTTGTTAATAAGTTAAGTAGATTTCTCATACCAGTCCCATGACTGACTCGTAGTTTGTTTCGACTTGCAAACTCGGGTGCCCTCATTTTCACACGAGCAGCCTAGTTACAGGTATCTGGTGCACTTTTCGCTCATGGCGAGGCTTGACTACACCGTGCTGTCTTTGACTCTTTCCGCCATTATTGTATATGTATTATGATTCCGCCACTGGCGATGTAGACTAATGTTTAGTTTGTGTACTCTTTATGTATGATTCCGCCTCTGGCGATGATGACTGATTATGTATTATTATGCACTAAGTTGTATCATGCACTGTGCTCTCTGATGTGGTGATATCTATAAGATTCCGCTGTCATATGTTTGTAAATTATTCTATTTCATGTTTATGCTATTATCTGTGATCTGCTAATGATGATTAATGTGTTATATTCCAATGATTATTCTTAACACCGTGTCACGGGGTTTTGGGATCGTCACAGCTGATATCAGAGCTTTGGTTAACCTTAGTTATGGAGTCTAACACATTAAACACTTCGTCAAAATAGAATCAGTAGTATTCTAAGGCGAGTAGCTCATTAGAGATAGGACTAGTAAAGTCTTAAAATGAGCCAAGCAGAATAGCAAAAACAATTTGATCAGTCCATCGTTATCTTTCCTCAAGTTTTCTGCTTAACCATGCAATAAAATTATCATTCCTGTAGGCTGGCTCTTTTCTTGCTTATACAGAATTTGAACAATGGCTACCCGAGCAGCTGCTTCTAGAGGAGGCCGTGGCAGAAGACCAGGAGAAGTCCCAGTTGAAGAAGGACCCTTGATACAACCCCCGGCCGCTCAACAATTCGAGCTGGACCGCGTAGCTAAGAGATACAAGAACCTAGGAGGCAAAACCTTCTCGGGAACTGGCACAGTAATAGAGGCCCTTGCATGGCTGAAAACATGCGAGAAGGTACTAGAAGGCCTAAGGCTTGGAGATCAAGATAAAGCTTTCATGGGCGCTTGGCTCCTACAAGAAGCTGAACAATGGTGGGAAGCTCTCACCACTAGGAATAGAGAAGCTGGTAGAACCTGGGACGGATTCAAAGAACTATTCAAAGAGAAATATGTCCTAGAACAAGCCCTAGAGCGCAAGCACGATGACTTCGCCAACCTCCAGCAGGGGGATCTCTTGGTGCAGGATTATTTGAATAAATTTACACAATTGTCCCGCTATGCTCCAGAGCTCGTCGCCACTGTAAAGTCCAAGAATAAGAGGTTCAAGCCAGGGCTCTCAGAACCCTCGCTCCTGCTTTAATTGCCGCAAGACGTATCATCTTGTCAAAGACTGCCCTTTGCTTAAGAAGGCCGCAGTAGCTCACGTGTATGACGGGACAAACCCGCCGGCTGCTTCCGATGGAGCAGGTAAACCCGATGTTTTGGGAGGTACCCTTACAATTAAAAATATTCCTGTTTCTGTATTATTTGACACGGGTGCGTCACATAGTTTTATTGCTAGTAACACAGTTCACAAATTAAAGTTAAAACAAAGAAAGCTGAAAGAATCTGTTGAAGTACATAATCCGATAGGAGGATCTATTATTCTCAGTTCATATTGTAGAGTGCCAGTCTCATATTCTTCCTACAAGTTTTCTTTTGATTTAATCATCATTGATTTTCCCGAGTTCGATATTATTCTTGGGCTTGATTGGTTAACGAAATACGAAGCTGAAGTAAATTGTGCAGAAAGGATAGTAAAAATTCGAACAAAGCTTGGATATATTACTGTACGATGCCATGGTTCTAATCCAGATAGAGAAGAATTTTGGTCGGCATTGGAAGTTATCCCCACTTCCTTTGAAAAAATTCCTGTTGTTAGAAACTATGCGAATGTGTTTGAAGAAGTCAAAAACTTACCTCCGTAAAGAGAAATAGAATTCAGAATCAATATAATTCCCAATGCCAGACCAGTGGTACATCCAATTCACAGAATGACTCCAAAGGAAAAAAGAAGAATAAGGCGATCAAACTCGCCAACTGTTGTGGAAGGGTCTAATCAGACCTAGCTTTTCTAATTGGGGTGCAACTGTAGTGTTTGTCCCAAAGTCAGACGGTACTCTTCGATTGTGTGTTGATTACCGAGACCACAACAAACAGATGCTCAAAAACAAATACCTATTACCCCGCATCGATGATCTGCTAGACCAATTGAATGGGGCGAGAGTATTTTCATGAATGGATCTAGCTACGGGTTTCCATCAATTGAGAAGTGCAAAGGAGTGTGTTCCTTTGATAGCTTTCAGAGGTCCAGACATATTTTATGAATGGTTAGTAATGTCGTTCGGCCTGTGTAACGCTCCAGCATACTTTGTTGATCTAATGAATAGAGTGTTCAGGGGAGTTCTGAATAAATTTGTCCTTATATTCATCGATGATATTTTAATCTACTCCAAATCAAAACCCGAGCATGAAAAACACATAGAACAAGTATTGGAGATTCTATGAAAGAACGTCTTCAAAGCCAAATTCTCAAAATGTGTCTTCTGGAAAGAAGAAGTGAAGTTCCTTGGCCATGTCGTGTCAAAGAAAGGGATTTCTATAGATCCGAGCAAAATAACAGCAACTCAAGACTGGAAACAACCCACTACACCCACAGAGGTTAGAAGTTTTATGGGGTTGGCTAGTTATTATCGAAAGTTCGTTAAGGATTTCTCGAAGATATTCGGTCCGTTAACGAAGATCACGAAGAAGCATGAGAAATTTAAGTGGACTTCCGACTGTGAAGAAGCTTTCTGGGGATTGAAATCGAAACTGACAACTGCTCCAGTGTTAACCATTATTGATGGCAATCAGGATTTGACGGTTTGGACAGATGCTTCTATTAGAGGTCTTGGTGCAGTGTTAATGCAAAGAGGCCAAGTAGTCGCTTATGCAAGCCGCTAACTGAAACCACATGAGAAGAATTATGTAACTCATGATCTTGAGTTGCTAGCTATGGTTTTTGCGTTGAAAATATGGAGGCATTATTTATTGGGCGAGAAATTTGTACTGTACACAGATCATCAATCATTGAAGTATTTATACACCCAGAAAGATCTGAATTTGAGACAGCAGCGTTGGCTAGAATTTCTTGCAGCGTATGATCTAGATATCCTGTATACGCCGGGAAAGGCTAACGGTGTAGCGGATGCGCTTAGTAGAAAAACCGCAATCATTGCCAATCTTATAATTACGCCAGGATTGATTGATAAAATATATGTTCTTCAGAAAAGCGACAATTTTGTGAAATAGATGATGAGAAGGATTTGAAGGGGCGAAGGCTCCAGTTTACAAGTGGATAGTGAGGGAGTTCTGAGATTGAATAGAAGAATATGTGTTCCCGACATCCCTGAGCTCAAAAGAGAGGTGCTAGATGAATGTCATAAATCCAAACTTTGCATTCATCCCGGTGTGAGTAAAATGTACAACGATATCAAACGCACTTTCTGGTGGAAGGCAATGAAGAAGGACATTTCTTTGTATGTTAGCAGATGCCCTACTTGTCAATTAGTCAAGAGCGACCAACAGAAGCTAGCTGGATTGTTGCAACCGTTGGAAGTCCCAGGTTGGAAATGGGAACATATTTCCATGGATTTCATAGATGGTTTGCCACGAACCAGGAAAGGTAATGATAGCATTTGGGTAATCGTAGATCGCTTCACGAAGACTGCCCATTTCATACCTGTCAGATCCAATAGAACCGCTCAAAGTCTAGCACAGATATATTTTAAAGAAATTGTTAAGCTGCATGGAATTCCCATCAGCATAGTCAGTTATAGAGACCCAATATTTGCTAGCAAATTCTGGGAGGCATTCCATACAGAATTGGGAGCGAAACTGAATATGAGCACCGCTTATCACCCTCCAATAGATGGCCAAACTGAGCGGGTGAATAAAATACTAGAAGATTTATTGCGGGCTTGTATAATTGATTTTGGTGGGTCATGGGAAGATCACTTGCATTTGGCAGAATTCTCATATAACAATGGCTACCAAGCAAGTTTGGGAATGTCGCCATTTGAATCAGTATACGATAGACCGTGCAAATCTCCAACATGTTGGGTAGAACCAGGCAACAGACTTGTGTTAGGACCCGATATGATTAGAGAAGCGTCCGATAAAGTCGGCTTCATCAAAAAGCGATTGAGAACCGCACAAACCCGTCAGAAAAGTTATGCAGATTCTAGAAGAAGAGATTTGACATTTGCTGTTGGTGACCATGTTTATTTGAAAGTTTCTCCGATGAGAGGAGTAATCAGATTTGGCAAAACTGGGAAGTTGGCACCGAGATTTATTGGTCCCTTTCCTATACTTGAACGAATTGGAACTCTTGCTTATAGGGTTCAATTAACAGATTGGTTGCCTGGAGTGCATGATGTGTTTCACGTATCTCAACTTAGAAGACATGTGCATGATTCGGATCTTGTTGTAGAAGAAGTAGCGCAACAGGACTTGGAAATAACTCCAGAATTAGCAGTCAGAAGAGAGCCATTAAAGATTGTTGGCAAAGAAACTAGAGAGCTAAGAAGCAAAAAGGTTCATTTAGTTAAAGTGCAGTGGAGTAGTGATCCTAGAGACTGTACTTGGGAGACTGAGGAGAGCATTAAGCAAGATTACCCCAAATGCAGAGTGGACATCTCTGACTAACTCCGGTGCAAGGTACCTTTTCAATACTTTGCATTTACATTTTGTTTCCTACTTTACTGTTATTTCCTTTTCGGGGACGAAAAGTTTTAAGTGGGGGAGATTGTAACAACCTGGAAAATACGAGCCAATTTAAAATTTTTAAATTGGTTATTTCAAAGGAATTTGAACAATTGAAATAGAATATTTTAATAAAATAGTAAATTAGAAATAGTGAGTCAGTTTGAAAAATTGAATTCAAACTTTAACTGGCTGTGCAGGGCGGAAAATATAACGGATTTTAGTGGAACCAAAAATATTTAAATCTATTAATGAATATATTTCTTACGAATCTAAAAAATCGAAGTTTCATAGCGGGAATCAAAAGTTATGGCCAAATGAATTTTCAGAAAGGTCGCTATATAGAATATATAGCCCTTGAAAATAGACATTTTGCAAACGACCTCGGAATTCGACGAAACCACTTTTGTTGGGTCCGGGGTGTCAAACTATTGCTAGGTTTCAAATTTCATAATTTTTGAAGCTAGTATGTGTGCGTGGAAAAAGAAAATGTGTTTGGTCAATTTCTGTTAAATTGGATCGACCAGAAAATGGCCATTTTTCAAACGATCTCAGAATTCGACGAAACTAGTTTTGTTGGCACCGTAGCACCAAAACATAGCTAGAATTATTTTACTGGAATTTTTCGAATCAGTTTGTGGCCCTGGCAAATTAAAATGTACGTTCAAATTGAATATTAAATGTTTTATACTTTAATTTGAGAAATAACCGACTGTCCGGGATGGGGGTATTTAGCTAGGGGCGATAATCGTTGGGTTTGAATTGGGGTTCGTAAGTGAAAACCCTAATTTTCTGAATAATATATATATCGGTGAATCAAAAAATTCCTTTCATAAATTAAAAAATAAAAAAAACTCGTTCTCTCTCTCACCGACGGCGAAAACCGTTCGAACCTTCCTAGGCGAAATCCCGCCGCCTCAGCCACCTACCGACACCGCCACCACCCTGATTCGACGCGCCTCCCTTCCCTCTTCAAATCCGACCAACCCCTGACCCCTATCGTCGCCGCATCGACGAGATCCGTCGACCCAAAGTCGCCAACTTCCCACCGTCGCTGCGCCTTCCTCCGACCATCGAGTTTGCCCAGACCACCACCGATCGACTCCCCTCTCCTCCCTCTTCCACGCTGTACCTTCCGATCGAAGTATCGTGCCTCGGTTTTCGCGAAAACTGCAACCCTATTTTTGAACCATCGTGATAGGTGAGTCCTTTATTACATCTGAACTTTGAAAAATCATATCTTTATGGTGTGTTGACGAAATTCGATGAAACAGGAAACATCCGGACCGCAAGGAGGCTCTCTACCACATAGAAGAGACCGTGGATTTTTCTGAGCCATCTACGATTTTTAGCACTCCGAAAACCAAAGTGAGAAATCTAAATTAAAAGAATTCAAATGGAAAATGTCATGTATAAATTATATAAGCAAAATATAAATTATACACGTGTTGTATACCTCATGTACATGCGTTGTGTAAGCTATATGAGTGAAGTATGAATTATACATGCATAGTATAATTGATATATGTGTTGAAATGCAAGTGAAATATAGAAATAATATATATATATATATATATACACTCCCCTCGTCCACAAACCATGAACGATATTTATTGTTGTGAATTGGTGTGAAATATTGGATGGAAAATTTGAATGGTTGAATAATTATTTGTGGTTGATATTGATTGGTTGTGGTTGAAAAATACCCATTGATGATTGAAATAAATTGGAAATAATTGTGGAAATGAAAATAAGACATGCCGCCTGCGTGCGAATTAGATGCATGAGTCCCCATTGTCAAAAACCACGAGGTTTTAAGGTAGAGCGAGGAGCCGTACTAGGGACGGTGCCGGTTTTAACTACCCTGTCATTATGCTGCCGAAATTTTGAATAATATTCATGTGCTAGAATTATTTTCTTAGGTTGAAATTATCTTCATGCGTTGAAATTAAAGTCATGTGTTGAAACTATATCCATGTGTGGAGATGCTCATGTGTTGAGAAGTGATGTGTGAAAATTAAATTCATGTGTGAATGAATGAAGTGTTTAAACAATAAAAATCACATTTTTATAATATATTTGAAGTATGTAAAATATTCGCCTTATATATAAATAGTTTCAACAATAAAAATTTCATCTTTCTTGTATGAACAAACTATATAAAATATCCATGTGTGGAGATGCTCATGTGTTGAGAAGTGTGTGTATTGGAAAAGTTCATGTGTTGAATAAAAATATCGAACTATAAAAATTACATTTTTATTTAAATTATGAAGTGTTAAAAACATTCATGTGTTGAATAAATATTTTAGATGATAAAAATATCATTTTTATCATATATGTGATATGCTAAAGATATGCGAGCGTTGAAATAAATATTTGTGAAAGAAATATTATTTTTAACATGCATAGGAACTAAATAAAATAGTCATGTGTTGAAATATATTTTAGTTCGCCAAAATTATCATTTTTGAAATGTGAAGTGTTAAAAATAACCACTTTTTCAAATAAATATGCATGAGTTGAAATATTCATTAATTAGCTAATGATATGATTTTTGCCTATGCATGCAACATTAGAATGAATGGTGTTTTTAAACCAAATTGAAACAAATATGAAGTTGAATGGAAAATGATAAGTGATAAGAATTGCATATATGTACACGCATATTTATTGAACAGGTTATAGAAAAGAGGCTAGAGAAGAGGAATAAAATTTTGTACCCGACAAATAGGTACACGTTTACTGTTTTGTTTGGGTGATGATTTTATGAGCCTGTTGGCTACCCGCTTGGCTTTTTCTTTTTCTTTTTGAAATGAGACGCCCGTGTGGCTATTTGGGAATTTTCCCAGCCCCTCCCGTACAAAGGAGGTTATGGCGAAATTTTCCAAAATTTAAAGGTGTTAGTAAAATATTTGAAGTGAAAACGATATAGGAATTTTTGAATGAACTATATTTATATAAATATATAAATAAAATTAAAATGAATCGTGGCCGTGCAGTTCGTGTTTTGAAACCGTGATTTCAAAGGACTAGTGCGGGAAATCCGACCATTGGATTTTCCCGAAACCGCAACCGTTCGGTTCACCTTGGAAATATCTTTCCAACGGCACCAACTTTGTAAAGATCCGACGGTTGGATTGTCTGGAATGTTTAATTCAAATCTAAAGAAAAACAACGCCAGAAACGATTATATTTATATATATATATATAATTAAATTTAATCGAATAACGATGCTGTAGTTCATAATTTGAAATCGTAACTTCAAACGACTAGTGTGGAAGATCCGACCGTCGGATTTTTCCCAACACTGAAACTGTTGGATTCGATTTGAAATGATCTTTCTAACGATATAAAGTTTATAAAGATCCAACGGTTAGATTTTCAGATATGTGTAAAACAACTTTAGTGAAAAACAGTGCCAGTGCATCGGCACGACCTGAAACGTCGTTGAATTAAATATGGCCGTTTTAAATAAATAAAAATGGTGATATATCGTTATAAAATACTATAAATGATATAGGTTGGAAATAAACCAATTTGGTTGTGTTTACTTGATATGTAATGGTTGAATGTATTTAACATGAAAATTATACTAAAGAACTGAAATGTGAATGTTGAATAGTTTAACCATGTGATAAATTGATTTGAAAAACTAAATATACATGGGTTATTTGAAAAGGCCGAGTTCATTCTCATTTCAAATAATCGATCGACGTTGAAAACTCGAAGAGTCGAAGACGGTAGAAGACCGATGATCTTCACATTGGATTGATGGGCTCTACTGATGCTCGTGATTGGAGTAGCTACCTTGAAGGAGATGAGGTAGTAGCCGTCCGGGCATATTGTTGATTGTGCGGATATGCGAGGATTTGGTGCCTCCGGTTTCGTTCAAACCCAGAACGGACTTGTAAACGGATTGTGTGTCTGACATTGGATTTTGTTCTGTGCTGATTGATCTCTGTTAAATATATATCTTATTGGCGGTGGAGAATTTATTCTCTTGCTTAACGACCTTCTCTGAGACGTACGAGCTCAGAGGTTATATATCGATAGAAATCAGTCACATGGAGTGGATTGCCTATGTGGCACGCCTAAGTGGCATATGATCAAGGCTTCTATTGCAAAGCAAAGTCTTGTGGTTGATGATCAAAGCATGGTCTGTGTGACATAGCTTTGTGTATAACGTGGATTCGCGAGCCTCACACCTCGGTATGAGTCAAAAACGGGATAGTGGCTGCAGGGAGAGCACGACGTTTCTTTCTAGCTAAGGTGGTGTCAGTGACCTACCAGCCCTAACATTATATATACTTTTCACCTGTGTGGTTGTTGGAATACGAGGCGCCTCGATTATAGGTCTGTAAGTACCGGGAAACGTGTGTTCAGGAATTGCCAATCCTCAAAAGTAAGAGAGGACCGGCCCTGAAGATCCAGGGATTGTTGTGTGCGGTCACGAGGCATTTGCTAGAGTGTCTCGAACGGAGAGGAGTTTGCCTCTTGCCTCGACTCATGATGGAATCCAATTTCCGATACGAAATTCCGGATGTGATTGTATTACTAGTATGGTGACATAGTGGTATGGGTCATTTATGCTGCCTATGATTGATATTTATGATTGAAATCGCTTTTGAAACATATATGCACTAGTAATAATATCAAACACTTTCGTTTTATACGTATGAAGCATTTTTGGCCATTATAAGGTAAAACTCTATCCTCTAGCTTGGGTTGCATTGTGTGATGGGACCTGAGTCTTATAATGGCTTCATTTTATAAAAAGCATTGCGATGATTTAATCATTTACTTTATTTCATGCACTAGCACTCTTTGGAGTAAACACGTTCCGCGAAAGTGGCGTGGTCCTTTGATTTGCCTTATTATTGTTGTTAATAAGTTAAATAGATTTCTCATACCACTCCCATGACTGACTCGTAGTTTGTTTCACCTTGCAAACTCGGGTGCCCTCATTTTCACACGGGCAGTCTAGTTACAGGTATCTGGTGCACTTTTGGCTCATGGCGAGGCTTGACTACACCATGCTGACTTTGACTCTTTCCGCCATTATTTTATATGTATTATGATTCCGCCACTGGCGATGTAGATTGATGTTTAGTTTGTGTACTCTTTATGTATGATTCCGCCTCTGGCGATGATGACTGATTATGTATTATTATGCACTAAGTTGTATCCTGCACTGTGCTCTCTGATGTGGTGATATCTATATGATTCCGCTTCCATATGTGTGCAAATTATTCTATTTCATGTTTATGCTATTATCTGTGATCTGCTAATGATGATTAATGTGTTATATTCCAATGATTATCCTTAACACCGTGTCACGGGGTTTAGGGATCGTCACATTACAGCCTGTGGGTAATGTTCATGAACTAGGAAACATCAATTTTAGACAATAAATCACCATTCTCGATAAAAACTAATTTGAATTTGAAATTGTTCGCGCATGCTATTAAAACTGACTCGAACCTTACTGTATTTATTACTGTTGTAATAAAAGTGAACATGCTACATTATTAGCAATTCAAACATGACACTATTATTATTGATAAAACTAAGATATCAAAGAAAACCAAAACATTACATTGATTTTTTCAGTCTCACATGCATAATGATTTTTCAAAACCAATGGTTAGGTTACATTAATTGTATAGACCAACATATGTTGATACCACAAAATAGATACAATTTAATGTTAAATCATGACACTCAAATTAGTGCATGCATTGATTACCAGAATTACGAAAATCGGCATTGTTGTGAGTTGTCTGCTCTAATCAGGTCGAGTAGCTCAAATAGAACCTACTTGCACAATCCTAGTAATAAAATACAAAATGAAAATTCAATTAGTAATAAATTATCAACATTTTATCACTTAGACTCATGTACTAATAAATTGGTCATATAATACAACTAAAATCGCATATTATGTTTCTAATATAAATGCCTACAGGTTTTAGAATGTATAATATAAGTGAATATAACAAGGCAAAGGAAAGTATCCAAATGAAAATGAATAAACTGCACAATATTTCAGCTACAACCACTTTGAACATGCTATATATAAAAAAGGAAATAGGATTGAGGACCTACTTTGGAGAAACTTTTGATGTTGGCATATCATGGAAAAAATAAGCAATGAAGAAATATCATATTAAATTGTATATTGGTTCTGTCATATGCCTTAGCCAGGGTGCTCACCATCAAACAAACTAGCAATTGCTAGTACTAGAGAGTCTATGGACCATGGCTCACTTAACCTATGAAATTAACATTAATAAAACGAACACAAATGGATCATTATTTGATGCAGTTCGAGAAAGAAAGCAATTCCTTCGGTAAAAGAGAGGGAAAATGGTGGCATTTGGTCATATTCTACTCAATCCATTATTGTTATAACATCAAAAAAGTAATCTCTTACATCTATATTTGCTGGTAACACTGGAATTAATTTCCACTTTTCCCTCCATTAATCCTTTCCAGAAAAACATTAAACTATCCTATTGATCAAAGTTTTTGCAAAATAATTAACTGACCTCTTTTTTGTGTTCTCTAATATTGTTATGCCCCTTGTAATGCCTCCTGTCTGTAATGCACAACTCCTTCAGTATAAGTTATTTAGGATGGACTCACAATAGCCAAAAGTTCCGTTGGCTGATGAAGATGCGCAACGTTTGTGGAAAAGATGGAGTGTAAGGAGAATTGAGTTGGATATCAAACATATATTTAGTTAAGAGTCCAATTTTTACCATAAAGAATATGCTACTAGAACCTTAAAAAACAGAACCTATGAAAATGCACTAGATAAAAAAAAATCGTGTTTTGTGTTTAATGAATAAAATAGCACTTATTGTGATTCTTATCAATTTGAGAATTCACTGATTTAGTTAGTTCCATTTATACATGTTTTCCTAATTTGCTTTTATCTCTGTGATAAATTTCATCAGATTCGCCAAAGATAAGATAGGAGGAAATATTCTTCTTACTTAATCTTGTTGAGTCTTCAACAATTTCATCGTTGAAATGAACTCAACATTACATGCTTTGGCAACATACGAAAATTAGGTCTTATAATAAACATCCTAATAAAGATGGCTAAACGACTAATTTGGGATCAAGACTTGATTCACTAACCTTCAACGAGAAGTGAAAGTCCTTTTTATCCTCGAGAACCGCATCTCTTTTTGACAAGATTCAAAAATTCATTCGGACAATAACTCGGACGATTGTGAAACCATACATGAATATCTATAGTAAGTAGATGATTATGATGATGTGCCTCTTTAAGAAATTGTGCAAATCTGGAAATTATCAAAAAAGTACTAAATACTTGGATTCGAAAGGGAAACAATGCTAATAAACAAATTGAGATAAATTAGAAAAGGACATATCATGCGTGCCATAAATAAATTCAAGATTAAGACAATGCAGAAAGTATCCCAATGCTATACAAAATAGTTAAAGTATAATACAATAGTCTTTGCCCACGAATGTTGTTAAATTGCACCAAAAGACTGTAAGTGACACTATAAAGAAAATGTAAATTTTCAACTTTGCATGCTGATGTTTGATATTTCTTTTTAAATTATAATAAGTTTCTATTTTTTATTTTATATGTAGCGATATATACCTGCATAACTTACTTGGTTTAGTCATCTTAAAGAACTGGAATTGCTCATAATTTGTCCATGTGGGTTTGATCTCCTTGCTTTTTCATAAATATTGAATGCTTCTCCAACTACAAAGATATTATTTGGTAGTAAGATTATTTTCCTGATTATTTTGGACTGCTTTCTTTTACATGCATACTGAGTGATTTTCCTCTACTTTAGATGTTTTACTTGTTCATAATTTTTATGTGTTTTCCACCTATGATGGACTGTTATAATGAGTCTTTGTTACTGGCATAATATTCGTGTTTCTTTTGTATGCCACTTGTACTTTTCTGTATGCTTTGCATGAGTCTCAAACTTTTCTTCAAATCTTCTAGTGAAATCTTTAAGGGACAGTCTTAACATAGACCAAATTCATATAAGTGAGTCCGCAAATGTTGCTATTACAAACTGCAAAATAGGAATAGGTACTATTTTTGTAATGCATGTCTCAAAATATGCAAGCATATCATCAAATAATATCATTCTGGTCTTATTGCAGGAGATGATTGTATCTTGATTTTAAATGATAGTTCAAACATAAAGATGAAGAACATTGCATACAGACCTGGTCATGAGATCAGGTACATAAGTTTGAAGGATTTTGAGTTATGCTTACTGTTACTTTGGTTTTAGCTGCTCTAGTTCTTTCATCACTATTGTTTGAATAATTACAAGTCTTTAGTAATATGTGGTGATATTCTATGTGTAGTAACATATTAAATGCTAGTTTCATTTACGTAATAGAAATTTGTTTGGTGGCCACTTGAGTTATTTTTGTTTTGGGTCGTCTACAGGGAAATTGCATAAGACTAAACACTACTCAGTATATATATACTTTTGTTAAATTTTCTATTTCCTGATACATGTAAATTCCTAAGGTAAAATAATCTCTAAATAAAGTTACCTTGACATGCCATAAAGGAAACATAGTTTTTGACATGCCAAAAAGGTTTCAGATGTGGATAGGAATGCAACCGATATATTATCAGTGCTCCTTTTAGTTCATCAGTATTGTTTGTATTGATAGCTCCTGATTAACAGTTCCTAAGGATAATTTGTTGAATGTTGTACCTCACTGTTAACAAATTAGCTTAGACATTTTTTATGCTTTGTTAACTAAAGATATTAATCAGAAGGTAATCAATGTATTTGGCAATGTGGTATTGTCATCCTATGCAAATGGTATGTTACTCTGTCCCTGCTGATTTGTACACACCGTACTGAAGGCTTAAATTTTTGTGCAACTTTTATCGATTACTCAAAAATTTAGGAATAAACAGCTCTTTCCTTTTATGTGTTTGTTTGCTATTCACAGTAATGGTACATATATATATAAGTGTTCTAATTGAATCTTTGAAGTTATTTGTAGTTTAATTTCGGCAAATGGAAATGCTAGAATGAGCTTTCATGCTTTGGTTAATTTTGATAACGCATGTGATCTTGCAATGGGACCATCAATCTCATATCAGATTTAACATCTTTTTGTTCTTCTAAGCACTTACTGAATAGGGTAAACAATAATTACACGCAAGTAGCCTGGAACACAAAATAATAGTATTTCCTTTGTTGACAGGATTGTGGTGGATCATATTGTTCAGAGCTTATGGAAAGATAATAGGTGATTATGCATTGCAGGAAAGATTTTTTATGATATCTTCAGTTCATTGTCCGGTTTGTACAAAGGACATATCTCTATCCGATTCGATGATTTTTATGAACACCCCTACTTGCAGTCTATGGACGATTCTTAATGTGCCCTTCCCAGCCAGTTTCACTTCTTTATGAAATCAATGATCTATATACTGTACTTATTTAATGAACGCTTAGGGAAGTGTTAATTATATGAGTAAAAATACTCTATTCGAAATAAATGTATTGTGTGAGGGAAGAAATTGTAATACATGTTGTTTGTACTACCAAAACTTTGTTAAAATAAAAATTTTATTTGTTTATTTCATTCTGTGATATACTATATTACTAAAACAAATACATTTAATATGTAACCTATAAGCTGTAATATTTTTCTTATGGATTTATGAATCTATTGCAACGGGCATATACTATTGCAAAATGATCTGTTGCAACAGCAAAAGCCTGTTGCAAAAAAGTTACCGCAACATAAAATAACCATTGCAAAAAGAGACCGACTTATTGCAACTTCGGTTATACAGACGGGCCCTTGCCTGTTGCAATAGGTCTACCGCAACAGATTTTGCCTGTTGCGAAAATTGTTTTCTGTTGTAGTGCTGCAATGTCTAGAAGAAGGAGAAATATATTTCAATGACAAGGATCCGAACATGAAGAGAGTCATATTCCTCTAAAGGAAACCTGATTATCTACATTACCAGAGAGCTGATAGATAATGTGATGAATCAACTACAAATAAGAATGGGAAATAAGGGAATATGCTAAAAAGGCATAAGGATATGATAGTCACTTTCCTCCAATATATTAGACATAAAGGACAAGTCAAAGGTCAGAATAAGAAGTTGGAGTATAAACTAGCAGGCAAGAAGTGGTGATGCATCAACCAGGATACTCCTCGATCAATGAGCTTAGATCGGTACTGAGACAGATTATACAGAGGGCACTCCCTTACGACATCTGGAGATGGACATGAGCATGGTAGGAGTCTACAACTTAGCACCTAGATCAAGATCCAAAGCACACGAAGATAGGATGGATTGACTAAGGGTGAATCCTAGTCAAAGTTCCAGAAACAATGTCGAACCCAATCCTCGGACTGGTGCCGATTCGGGTGTAATCCTTAAAGAAGAGCATTTGGCCTAGTGAACATTGGAACTTGTGTTGTAGAGGCTAGCAACAATTACTGGGGAATTTTGTTGGACAAAAATGGTAGATTAATGGATATTATTTGATCAGCTACTAGAGGAGGTTTGATAAATCTGGATGAGGAGAGTGTGCATAGAAGTCCCATCATGATGAACATAAATAATGCAAGAAATCTCACTACCGAAAATAAAAACATCCAAGGGAGGATCGGGAATTAATAAAGGGTGGGCTAATTTCCAATAGCGCTAAAAAAATAAGATTAAGTGAGAAAAGTGTTGGGATGGTCAGAAAATACACAGATAAAATTTTGGAGCATCAAAAAAGGAAAGTACGTTTCTACTTGTTGATAAAACAAAGTGATATTGACTACGAATAATTATCATGTCATGGCACTAAAAGCTTATAATCCGTTTTAAGTAAAAAAATAACCATTCGTTTGAATATGGATTATAGGATAAGTGCTGGTCTGATGCTATCAGTTCAAATCTCATTACCTATATTTTGACCATCTTCACATATTTACATAATGAACTATGTACCCAAGGCTGCAATTGCTAATAAAATTAATTCAATCTTTCTTCGTTGAAACACGAAATGCCTAATACACAGCAAAGCAATAGCAATTAGCAATGTCAATTGTCATTTAACAATTGTTTGCCTAATATACACCAAGGAGCAACATCAATTTATAGCAATACTCAAAGTCTTTTATAAAAAAAACCAATCTGAATTTGTAATACAGTCGCCAGAATTTCTACTCAAAAAAAATAATAAATCAAACATCAATTTATTACCATTGCTGCACTATTTCTACAAAAAAAAAAAAAAATCAAACCTGAATTTCCCAAAGCTTGCACAAAGTAAGATCCCCCAATTCCACCCGAAACTAGAGGAAGGAAAAAACTAAACTGAACTTTGCCAATTCCGCACAAAGCAGCTCCGCCGGAAGCATACACCACCACAGAACTACCGTCAGAGCTGAACTCCGGCAACGAAAATACGTTGATCGATTTGAGTGGGTAGCGAATGAATTTATACCGAATTCACAGTATTGAACTTTTGATTTGATGTTGCCTAGTTTTCATTAAATTTGATTTCTGAATTTAAAGCGCTTCTAGTTTGGATAGGTAAACGATAATAGGAATGGATGCGTTACTGAAAATTAGATGACACTACAACTTTTTTTCTGACCATGGGCTATAGCCCAGGCCAGCCCAGGGCCAAATCCAACCTTGAAAATATCAAAACGCCCCCCATATTTCAAATAGAAGCAAAAATAGCTTCTAACTGATAAAACGCATCCCAAAAAAACTATGAAGGCGGAAAGTTTGTTTTATTTGCCTCTATCATACAGCAAATACTATTTCAACCCAGCAATGTACTGAGTAGCCCCCCAAAAATTGAAAAAAATCAATAAACCCCCAAATTTGCTGAGTAGCCCCCCGTTAATTTAAAAAAATACCCTTCCACGTAAGGTGACTGCGTGGTTTTACTGTGTACCTCGTAGTAGCCCTACATGGTTCCATAGAGTACCACGTAGTTGCACTACGGGGTACTCTAAGAAACCACGTAGGACTACTATGAGGTATACTAAGAAACCACATTGGGTTACTACGAGGTGTGCCGAAAACTAGAAAAAAAATATAATAGGAAAATGGTATTTTCGTCATCGTATTTTTTGGATAAAATGAGGGCTACTCAGCATTTTTTTGGGTTGAAATAAAATTAGCCCTACCATACCATGTGCCACGCAAGAAGGAATATAATATGATCCCATCAGAGGCAAATACAAAGGCCTCTAAATTTTACAATAAAACAATGATTATATGCAAATGCCTTTTTACTTCATTACAGCTCCATCGCAGATAATGAGAAAACAACTTTTACTTCATTACAGCTCCACTGCAGATAATGAAAAAATAATGTATCTTTAATGAATGTAGTAACATAATAACGTTTCTAAACAAAGATTATGAAAAATAGCACGGACTTTCATATTGCAAAGAAACCATGTTGTAACATATTATTACACATATTGTTCAACATAGTGAACATGTTGTAGCATTCAATATAATAAACAAGATAATATACAATAATAGCATTGGCCAAGCATAGCTAGCATCATAAAAAATGTGTATACATGTTCATTCTGGAAAGCACAATAGAAGATTTTCATTTTCATTGATATATGACACGACATTAGAAGTTCAATAAAAAATTATCCTAATAGAAACATGCTTCAGATCCAATAGAATCTAAAGAAGAACAAAGGTATATTCCATATATAATGCAACCACTTTGGTTGTCCGATGGGGAGGTGCAAACATCATTGTAAATACAACAACAACAAATCCATATATCCCAAACAAGTTGGGGTTGGCTAGATATGGAACCCAAAAATAAAATAAATAATAATGATAATATATATATTAAGGTTTAAAATAACCAAACAGATAAAAAGTTGTCTGATAAAGGTTTTTTAAAATAGTAATAATAATAAAGTAAAAAGGTTTAATAAAAGTGAAATAAAGTGTAAAATAGTAATAAAAAGTAAAAAGGTTCAATAAAAGAGAAATAAAGTCTAAAATAATTAGACATATTTAAAAAAAAACACAAAACCTTTAGGTTCCGGTACATGGATTGCCAACTTCCATGCACTCCTATCAACTACCAGCTCTTCAGATATACTCCAATTATTTAAATCTCTCTTTATTATCTCCTCCCATGTCATTTTAGGTCGACCTCTACCTCTCTTCCGGCCTTCGGCGCGGCCTATAATTCCAACGCGCACAGGAGCATCGTATGGTCTACGTTGGATATGTCCAAACCATCTCAAGCGCGGTTGGACTAACTTCTCCTCAATAGGTGCAACTCCAAGTTTTTCCCGAATATCCTCATTTCTAATCCGATCTCGTCAAGTATGCCCACAGCTCCAACGCAGCATTTGCATCTCTGCTACACTTGTCTTCTGGACATGTTGCCTCTTAGTAGGCCAACATTATGCACCATATAACATTGCAGGCCAGATTGCTATCCTATAAAACTTTCCTTTAAGCTTCTAAGAAATCTTCCTATCACAGAAAATTCTAGATGCTAATCGTCATTTCACCCATCCTGCTTGAATTCTAAAACTAACATCCTTATCAATCTCCCCATCAGACTGCAACATAGATCCTAAGCATCGAAACGATTCCTTCTTGGGTACTACTCTACCGGCCAGGGTGACGTCTCTGTCATCTGAGCTATCACCACTAAACTCATACTTCATGTACTCTGTTTTAGTTTTGCTAAGCCTGAAACCCTTTGATTACAAAGTCTCCCTCCACAACTCCAGTTGTCGATTAACCCCTATACTACTTTCATCAATCAACACAACATCATCGGCAAAGAGCATACACCAAGGAATCTCCCTTTGTATATCTTTTGTGATTTCATCCATTACTAATGCAAAAATATTGGGGTCAAAGCCGAATCTTGATGTAACCCTATGTTAATTAGAAAGTCTCGGGTCTCACCGTCGCATGCCCTGACACTAGTCACAACCCCATCGTACATATCCTTGATAAGGGTAATATACTTTTATGGCACTCTCTTCCTTACTAGCGCCCACCACAAAACCCTCCTCGGCACTCTGTCATAAGCTTTCTCCAACTCAATAAAAACCATGTGGAGATCTTTCTTTTACTCCCTATATCTCTCCATAAGTTGCCTAATCAAGAAAATCGCCTCAGTGGTTGACCTTCCAGGCATAAAAACAAATTGATTCCTAGAGACACTTGTCAACATCCTCATACGCTGCTCGCAAACTCTCTCCCAAAGCTTCATTGTATGACTCATAAGCTTAATTCCTTTATATTTTGTGCAACTTTGAACATCTTCTTGAAGAATGGAACTAAAATGCTTCTCCTCCACTCGTCTGGCATTTTGTTTGATTTGAAAATATTATTAAACAACTTAGTTAGTCGTGTTGTCCCTGCATCTCCAAAGCATCTCCACACCTCAATAGGAATGTCATCAGGCCCTATCGACTTGCCTGATTCATCCATTTCAACGCCTCCTTTACCTCAGCTTCTTGAAATCTCCGTACAAAATGTCTATTGGTGTTATCTGCAACGTCTTCCAACTCGATCGAAGAGCTACTGTAACACCCCAAACTCCATTAAGGTCACTCACAAAGGGAATGCCTTAACTTTGGTGGAGCATTTTAGTAGACAGAACAGAAATTTACAAGACAGATAAACAATATTAAAGAAATTATAACTTTATTACAACGGAAAACAGAAATCAGTTTGGTTACATCTTTACCAAAAACTCAAGTACATAAATATCAGTCTTGTTCAGAAAATCATCAGAGTACAAAACTGTAAAATCATAATCCCCACAGAAGCTGCCATAAGGAGTCAAGCCATACTTTAAGCACTCTAAGTACTTCAAGCAGAAGAAATCCGAATCAAGCTAAAGTATTCCCTCCTTGGAAAACCTGGGGCGAAACGGAAGAAAAAGGGGCGAAAACAAGCAAGGTCGGACATAAAGTCTGGCAAGTCCAGTGACTTTCAGCATATGAACAGATAATAATAATTATGACATGAAAATAAGCTAGATAAGAGATAACAGTAACAGGAGCAGCAGATGTACTTAGGTTAAACAGAAGAAACAGAATAACATTACTTTTCATTTCTCTGCACTAATACTAGTATAACAGGATTACGGGTCACCCTAATGTCTAAATTGAAACAGAAACGGGAACAGAATAATTTCCACAGAAGAGAATGCTAGTAATGGGCCTTTACCACCCCAATAGAAACAGACAGAAACAGAATGCTAATAATGGGCCTTTACCACCCGAACAGAAGGTACAGAAACAGAAACAGATTAATCCCTACGGAAACAGAATGTAGAATTAGGTGTACACTAGTAAATGGGCCTTTACCACCCGAACAGACGGTACCACGCAGAAACAGACAGGTGCTGCCACCCAACAGAAACAGATGGTACCAACAGAAACAGACAGAACTAAGTGTACCCTAAAACCCTACCCCAGGCGATCGGCTTCCTAATACATAAATACCTGTGTCGGCCCCACAGTAGGGTGTATCACTCCCTAAAGTGACAACCAATTGGCACAGACCTATTTATAGATGTTACAGCGTCATACATCCTCAGAGGCGGGATCCACCCACGCACATGACCCGGTTGGAACGCACCATTAACACCCCTCGCCATTATCAGAATGAACCGCTTATAATTAGTTCAGTAAGCGTGCCCGGACCGTACCTACTGTTGGGTCAAAGTTTTGATACCAGAAAGGGTTACTGACTATTATGGGTCCCAAATAACAGATGACACAAGTAATTTCCCTCCTAACCTTGTGTCCCCAGACTAACAGATTTCAGATTAACTTGTTTACAAGTTCAGACATACAGAGTTCAAATCAACTAGTTCACAGATTAGACAAGTTTCAGACTAACGGATCAGATATACGGATTTAACAGATTTACAGATTTGTCTAACTTTGTAATTGGGCCTACATATTCACGAAACGGGTTTGTTAAATTCATTAGTCCAATTGGTTTAACCCTACCCACCCAACACGTTTTAGACATCATATTTATCTCAGATTTGTATCAATTAAAAATTAATGCGCAGACCTCTCTCATTAGACTGACAGTTTGCTGCCACTGGTTAGGCCGATTGGTTCCGGGCAGGTTTCTGCCACAAACTGAGTCTAACCTCGGGTTTCAAGCACGTTATGACTAAATTCTCACATTAGAACCTATTGTTTGCGGCCACTGGATGTGCCGGGCGGTTCCGGGCAGGATTACGCCGCAAACTCATTCTAACCTCGAGTTAGTCATGTTTCATGTTTAGCCAATGCATTCATTCACAAACTGTGCTAATATCAGACTAATCATGCTAATTTAACAAATTAACTTCTGTACGAGTTACAGCAGATTATTCGAGGTTCTATTAACAAGTTTTGCTCAATTTTAAATCGAGCCTACAGATTTACATACTTCAAATTTCAGCATTTCAGTTCCAACAGATTACGCCATTCAACAGACTAAACAGATAACAGATCTTGCAGATTAGGCGATTTAGCAGGTCTAGCAGATAAGGCAATTTTAACATAATTAGCAGATTAGGCAATTCAATCTAATTAGCAGTTTAGGCAATATAACAGAACTAGCGTATTAGGCAATGTAACAGATTTAATCACTCCTTAAAGTTTCATTGAAATATCTTGCCTAAGTATAAATTTAGCCTAAACTTACATGCCCAAACAAGGTCATAATTCATAATACAATATATTCCCCAAATTTTAGCCTTAATATTCCCATTTACAGTTCATGTCAAAACTAGATTAAATATTCTAGTTTACCATTTATGTCAAGGACTAATACACATTTAAATCATTCTCTATTATTGCCAATTCAGATTATGCCAAATTATTTGTTATGCCAAATTAACTTAATTAAGTTATGCCCAATCCCCGTATAACATGTTTCCACAAGTTCTCTAAATACTCATGAAACGGCCCTAGCAAAAGGAATAGGGGATAAGCACAAGAAAGAGTAGGCATGCAATAATGAACCCAATACAATGATAATGGCCCCTCTAGGCTCGATGTACATAACAGTGAATGGGAATAAACTAGCAAAGTTACATAATAAATATGAGATATAACATCATTAAGGGAATAGGCATAAGAAACTAACTACAATAGTTATAGGCAACTAACCACAATAGTCACGGGCGACTAATTACAATAGTTTCTTATTCAATGTCATAGGCAATTGTCTCATAGTCATGAATAATAGTCATAGGCAATAGTCTCATAGGCGTGAATTATAGTCATAGGCAATAGTCTCATAGGCAACAGTTTCATGTCCAATTATGCATTATTCATTATTTGTCCCAAAATTTAGCGTTCGTGCGTTAATCTCTATGAGATTCGGCGCAGGCTCGTAGTAGCCTAGCTATAGAACAGAAAGAAGAAAGAGGTACAGAATAGTCACAGAAAAACAGATCTGACAGATAAGAATATACATAACCTCAGATTCAGATTTATAATCATGCCACAACCATAGTTAAAGTTTATATCGGAAAATAACTGCACTTGCCTTTCGTGGTTTTAAGAAAGGACAATAAACTGTTGTTGATGCAGAAATGTTGAATTACTCCTCTTTAATTGTTGTTGTAGCTATAAACTTTGATATGAGATTTGATTTAGCTTTTAATTCTATTCAGGTTGGAAGAAGATGCATCAGTCCAAGTTTTGATTCCAGCAGAGTAGCGACGCCATTTTTATTTTTAATTAGAATAGAGGCAGAATATAGACAGAATGAAATTGTGTAGAGAAAATGAGGCTAGAGGGCTGTTTATATAGGATTAGGCGGACGAATCTGGACAGAAAATGAGACCGGATACATCAGAATGAACCAGGTTCAAAAATTGGGTTTCGGGAGCAGGTCGACCCCCAGGTCGACTCCCAAGTCGACCTGCTCATGGGGAGGTCGACACCCTAGTCGACATGGTTGGGGGGGTCGACTTCCCATTCAACCTGGGTACATGGGCGGGAATTTTCCTGCCAGTCTTCTCTGGGTTTGAATTTCGAATTTCTGGCTTTATTTTCGAGCTGTTTTATTTTATTTAAATTCCTGAAACTTCGGAGGGTCATAACTTGGTCATACGGACTCCGTTTTTCGAAAACTAGGACTCGTTTTCAAGTAGAATTTCGAGACGAACGCAATGGCGCAACCCGTTTCCCTTGACTATTATTTTAAAAATTAATTATTCTCTGATTTGTTACTTATACATTCACAGAAAACACGGGGTGTTACATTCTCCCCTCCTTAAAGGATTTCGTCCCCGAAATCTTCAAGTTAAGAAGAATGTGTCCTACCATCCAGTCATCCATCTACCCAACCATCATCCACAAGCATCCATTATCCTTAGAAAACTTCTAATGTTGTCTGAACATATGCAAAAGTGTGTGTATATGTTCCTTATCTAATGCAAAGATCAGGCGGTCCACTGATTCATTTGACCTCCTTAATGCGAACTATGTCAGTGTCATGAGTCCAACATGTATGCAATTTTCCTATTTGATACATATTATTCTTATATGAGTGACAACCATTCGTTCATATGCAACATCCATGTAATGAGTCAATCATTTTGCATCCACAGAAATTGAAAATGCTCACACATCCATATGCAGTATGAGAGTGTTTTCGAGCCGATCTAGTGCCTAGTGTGTGTATATGCATCCATGAGCAACCACTTGCAACCATCAAACATAACATGTCTCAAACACATGTTTACATCAATAGGATTCCTATTTATAGGTCAAAGACTCGATCGCTAGGATACAGTCGAGTGATGGGAGCGAGTGCAGATAAACAAAAACTTGGTTTCTATTAGACCTTGGTTGAGAGACAAATTCCCCTAAGTATCAACCCCGAAGACCAAAATCAACATCAGATTGACACCCAGAGGATTACCCTCCTTAGACAATGTCAAAACTGGAAATCTCAACCTTATCAGAAATATTCAGATATTTACAGATTACCGGTACAAATTATATTACTAAATGATTCTTAGGAAACTAAGCATGATAAAAACCCAGAATGTATGCGCCATAGTCAACTTAACGCTCAACACAGATACCCAACATACCACGCTTAGATGAGTCATAACCCTTATGGGTCTTAGTCTACAGCGGAATCAAAAACAATACTAGTATTCAAGTGCAGAGTATCGATTACAGAATCGAAATGCCAGAATCAGAAAAGAGTTTTAGCTCAAAAATCAGATAAAGAAATTAAACCTCCTACAGAAAGTTTTCGTATTTCTATCCTATCCACTAGCCTCGAGAGTGTTCGCCTGCCTTCCAGAAGTTGGTCCTGCCCTCTGCCCTTGGCCTCGTTTCTTCGGACAGTCCCTAGTGAAGTGTCCCATCTCACCACAGTTGAAGCAAGTGCCCTTTCTTTTTCTGCAATCCTTGTTCAGACGAGTCGAGCTTCCACAAGTAAAGCACTTTTTCTCCTTCTTATCTTTAGACTTTTCACCCTTCTTTTGTGTTTCCTTTTTAGGCCATGCTTTCTTGTTCTGTGGTTCTTCCTTCTTTGCCTCTTTCTTGCCGTTTTCTTCCTCGTGCAGTAGTGCCATATCCACCAATCTCTCGTAAGTCGCTCCCATGGGTACATGGGTCATGGCTAGGTTGTGCAGTGGCTCGTTCAATCCTTTAACAAAGCGGAGAGCCTTTTTATGCTGGGTGTTGACTAAATCTAGTCTGAACCTAGCCAGTTGGTTGAACTAGTTGACGTATTCCTTGATCGTCATACTTCCTTGCTTAAGAGAGAAGAACTTTTCTAGTTGTAGACTTCGTTCAGCTTGCGAGAGGAATTTTGTCTCAAACCTTGTTCTGAAATCCATCCATGTTTCAACCGGCCGCTCAGCGTTAGTGACTTCCCACCAATAGGAAGCTTCGTCCTTGAGCAACCATACCGCCAATTGTACCTTCTGCCTATCGTCCACCTCGAAAATAACGAACAGATCCTCAGTTTCTTTGAGCCAGTTCCTCGATTCTACGAATGATTCAGTTCCCTTGAAATCCTTTCCACCCATGGCCCTAAAATCTTTAAAGATATTTGAAAAAGCAATTGCACGAGGAGGGGTGGAGGAGGAGGAATCGCTGCAGTTGGAGGAGGAATATTTGATGGGCCTGCATCGTTGGCCCTAGCCTCTAAGTACCTCCTGAACCAGCCAGGTATTGGCACGCCCTCTGGAAAGTTAAGATTCCCAGACATGCTGGAATGAAAGAAAAAGATTTAAAACGGAGAGTTGAAAAGATAGATATATGGCTTTTTAGGGATTATGTTTTTCAAAAATAAGCTTTAATTTTGAAAATACTTCCTTTTTAAAACCTTTTTGAAAATAGTTTTCAAAACTTTTATCAAATCTGGTAACCTTCAGCTCTGATACCAAATGTAACACCCCAACCTCCATTAAGGTCACTCACAAAGGGATTGCCTTAACTTTGGTGGAGCGTTTTAGTAGACAGAACAGAAATTTACAAGACAGATAAACAATACTAAAGAAATTATAACTTTATTACAGTGGAAAACAGAAATCAGTTTGGTTACATCTTTACCAAAAACTCAAGTGCATAAATATCAGTCTTGTTCAGAAAATCATCAGAGTACAAAACTGTAAAATCATAATCCCCACAGAAGCTGCCATAAGGAGTCAAGCCATTCTTTAAGCACTCAAAGTACTTCAAGCAGAAGAAATTCGGATCAAGAAAAAGTATTCCCTCCTTGGAAAACCTGGGGGGAATGGAAGAAAAAGGGGCGAAAACAAGCAAGTTCAGACATAAAGTCTGGCAAGTCCAGTGACTTTCAGCATATGAACAGATAATAATAATTATGACATGAAAATAAGCAGGATAAGAGATAACAGTAACAGGAGCAGCAGATGTACTTAGGTTAAACAGAAGAAACAGAATAACATTACTTTTCATTTCTCTACAGTAATACTAGTATAACAGGATTAGGTGTCACCCTAATGTCTAAACTGAAACCGAAACGGGAACAAAATAATTTCCACAGAAGAGAATGCTAGTAATGGGCCTTTACCACCCTAACAGAAATAGACAGAAACAGAATGCTAATAATGGGCCTTTACCACCTGAACAGAAGGTACAGAAACAGAAACAGATTAATCCCTACGGAAACAGAATGTAGAATTAGGTGTACACTAGTAAATGGGCCTTTACCACCCGAACAGACGGTACCATGCAGAAACAGACAGGTGCTGCCACCCAACAGAAACAGATGGTACCAACAGAAACAGACAGAACTAAGTGTACCCTAAAACCCTACCCCAGGCGATCGGCTTCCTAATACATAAATACCTATGTCGGCCCCACAGTAGGGTGTATCACTCCCTAAAGTGACAACCAATTGGCACAGACCTATTTACAGATGTTACGGTGTCTTACATCCTCAGAGGCAAACCGGGATCCATGCATGCACATGACCCGGTTAGAACGCACCATCAACACCCCTCGCCGTTATCAGAATGAACCGCTTATAATTAGTTCAGTAAGCGTGCCCGGACCCTACCTACTGTTGGGTCAAAGTTTTGATACCAGAAAGGGTTACTGACTAATATGGGTCCCAAACAACAGATGACACAAGTAATTTCCCTCCTAACCTTGTGTCCCCAGACTAACAGATTTCAGATTAACTTGTTTACAAGTTCAGACATACAGAGTTCAGATCAACTAGTTCATATATCAGACAAGTTTCAGACTAACGGATCAGATATACGGATTTAACAGATTTACAGATTTGTCTAACTTTGTAATTAGGCTTACAGATTCACGAAACGGTTTTGTTAAATTCATTAGTCCAATTGGTTTAACCCTACCCACCCAACACGTTTTAGACATCATATTTATCTCAGATTTGTATCAATTAAAAATTAACGTGCAGACCTCTCACATTAGACTGACAATTTGCGGCCACTAGTTAGGTCGGTTGGTTCCGGGCAGGTTTCTGCCGCAAACTGAGTCTAACCTCAGGTTTCAAGCACGTTATGACTAACTTCTCACATTAGAACCTATTGTTTGCGGCCACTGGATGTGTCGGGCGGTTCCGGGCAGGATTACTCCGCAAACTCATTCTAACCTCGAGTTAGCCATGTTTCATGTTTAGCCAATGCAATCATTCATAGACTATGCTAATATCAGACTAATCATGCTAATTTAACAAATTAACTTCTGTACGAGTTACAGCAGATTATTCGAGGTTCTATTAACAAGTTTTGCTCAATTTTAAATCGAGCCTACAGATTTACATACTTCAAATTTCAGCATTTCGGTTCCAACAGATTATGCCATTCAACAGACTAAACAGATAACAGATCCTGCAGATTAGGTGATTTAGCAGGTCTAGCAGATAAGGCAATTTTAACATAATTAGCAAATTAGGCAACTCAATCTAATTAGCAGTTTAGGCAATATAACGGAACTAGCGGATTAGGCAATATAACAGATTTAATCACTCCTTAAAGTTTCATTGGCATATCTTGCCTAAGTATAAATTTAGCCTAAACTTACATGCCCAAACAAGGTCATAATTCATAATACAATATATGCCCCAAATTTTAGCCTTAATATTCCCATTTACAGTTCATGTCAAAACTAGATTTAATATTCTAGTTTACCATTTATGTCCAGGACTAATACACATAATCATTCTCTATTATAGCCAATTCAGATTATGCCAACATTATTAAGCTATGCCCAATCCCCGTACAACATGTTTCCTCAAGTTCTCTAAATACTCATGAAATGGCCCTAGCAAAAGGAATAGGGGATAAGCACAAGAAAGAGTAGGTATGCAATAATGAACCCAATACAATGATAATGGCCCCTCTAGGCTCGATGTACATAATAGTGAATGGGAATAAACTAGCAAAGTTACATACTAAATATGAGATCTAAAATCATTAAGGGAATAGGCATAAGAAACTAACTACAATAGTTATAGGCAACTAACCACAATAGTCATGGGCGACTAATTACAATATATTCTTATTCAATATCAGAGGCAATAATCTCATAGTCATGAATCATAGTCATAGGCAATAGTCTCATAGGCGTGAATTCTAGTCATAGACAATAGTCTCATAGGCAACAGTTTCATGTCCAATTATGCATTATTCATTATTTGTCCCAAAATTTAGCATTCGTGCGTTAATCTCTATGAGATTCGGCGCAGGCTCGTAGTAGCCTGACTATAGAACAGAAAGAAGAAAGAGGTACAGAATAGTCATAGAAAAACAGATCTGACAGATAAGAATACACATAACCTCATATTCAGAATTATAATCATGCCACAACCATAATTAAAGTTTATATCGGAAAATAACTGTACTTGCCTTTCGTGGTTTTAAGAAAGGATAATAAACTGTTGTTGATGCAGAAATGTTGAATTACTCCTCTTTAATTGTTTTTGTAGCTCTAAACTTTGATTTGAGATTTGATTTAGCTTTCAATTCTATTCAGGTTGGAAGAAGATGCAACAGTCCAAGTTTTGATTCTAGCAGAGTAGCGACGCCATTTTTAATTTTAATTAGAACGAAGACAGAATATAGACAGAATGAAATTGTGTAGAGAAAATGAGGCTAGGGGGCTGTTTATATAGGATTAGGCGAACGAATCTAGATAGAAAACGAGACCGGATACATTAGAATGAACCAGGTTCAAAAACTGGGTTTCGGGAGCAGGTCGACCCCTAGGTCGACTCCCCAGTCGACCTGGTCATGGGGAGGTCGAAACCCCGGTCGACTCCCCAGTCTTCTCTTGGGTTTGAATTTCGAATTTCTGGCTTTATTTTCGAGCTGTTTTATTTTATTTAAATTCCTGAAACTTCTGAGGGTCATAACTTGGTCATACGGACTCCGTTTTTCAAAAACTCGGACTCGTTTTCAAGCAGAACTTCGAGACGAACGCACTGGCGCAACCCATTTCCCTTGATTCTTATTTTAAAAATTAATTATTCTCTGATTTGTTACTTATACGTTCATAGAAAATACGGGGTGTTACAGCTACCACTTTCTTCGTTGAAAAGCTTATCAAAGTATTCTCTCCATCTATTCTTTATCTCATCGTCCTTCACCAAAAGTTTATCATTCTCGTCCTTAATGCATTTAACCTGATTGAAGTCCCTTGTCCTCCTATCGCTTAGCCTAGCTATTCTGTAAACGTCTTTTTCACCCTTCTTCGTACTTAGCCTTTGATACAAATCTTTGTACGCTCGTCCCCTTGCTTCACTCACTGCTCTCTTTGTAGTCTTCTACGCCACTTTGTACCTGTGCATGTTCTCTTCGCTTCTATGATGTTGCATGCATTTGTAGCATTCCTTCTTCTCTTTGATAGCCTTTTGCACCTTGTCATTCCACCACCACAAATCCTGGGGTTCTCGCTTGCTTCCTCTTGTTATCCCAAATACCTCAGTAGCGACTCTCCGAATGCAAGTTGCCATCGCATTCCATATGACATTTTCTTCTCCTTCTACATTCCAAGCTCCTTCTCCCATCACTCTATCTTTAAGTTTCCACCATTTCGTCCTGCTATTCGCTCTCTTATCCTTCACCACCCGAAGCCAAAACACGCATACCAAGAGCTGGTGTTGTGAGACGACATATTCTCTAGGTATGACCTTGTAATCAACACAATCTCGTTTACTATCTCTTTTAATTAGGACAAAGTCAATCTGGCTAACATGTTGGCCACTACTGAAGGTGATTATATGTGATTTCCTTTTTCTAAAGAAGGTATTAGCAACCATGAGATCGATAGAGAGAGCGAAATTCAATATATCTTCACCCTCTTGGTTCCTACTGCAAAAGCCAAAACCACCATGCACTTGTTCAAAACCCCCGCTAGATGAGCCAACATGGCCATTGAAGTCTCCTCCTATAAAAAGTTTCTCGCTACTATGCACATTTCTAACCATGACATCCAAGTCTTCCCAGAATTTCCTCTTGGCTTCTTCACTCAGACCTTCCTGTGGGGCATATGCACAAATGACATTCAAAACCGCCTCACCAACTACTAGCTTAACTAGGATGATCCTATCCCCTCATCTTCTGACGTCAACAACTTTGTTCTTAAGGTTCTTGTCAATCAATATGCCTACCATGTTCTTGTTACGTACTTCTCCCGTGTACCACAATTTGAAGCCAGTGTTCTCCACCTCCTTCGCTTTCCGACCCACCCATTTAGTCTCTTGAACGCACAAGATGTTAACCTATCTCCTAATCATAGTATCCATTATCTCTCTTAATTTTCCTGTTAAGGACCCTACATTCCAACTACCTAACTGAACCCTGCTATCATCGACTAGATTCCTTACCCCCCGCATCCGTCGAGAAAAATGCGAGGACCCTTGCTCGCTTATCACTACACTGGGGCGTCGGTGTAGCGCGCCACTAAGAGAATGGCGGCCCAAGTCCTGGCATATTTAACACCATATCCAAGCCTCGATATAGCGCGTCGCTAAGAGGGTTACACCCCAACGAAATATCATAAGGTTCCATATACATAAGAGAAGCTAAGTTTTTACGTTGGCTCGCCAAGCCTATCACGACCCTCTTCCTTTACCCTGGCTTGGGACAGGCTGCATAGAAAACTACATAGGCAGAGTTGCAAACATCGTTGTAAATCCATACTGAAAATTAAATTCATGAAATATTTTAGATTAAATAGGATTGAGGTGCTAATAAGCCAAGAGTCCCAAATATTTATTTATGGCATGGATCGTCACTTGGAGTAGGCTCTTAGCATCGAAGATAGGAAATTCCATGTTATCTTATTACGACGAGACCTGAGGTGTGCAGAAATTTATCAAGGAATACCTTAAAACTTACAATAACTGTGCCACTGATGCTAGTGAAAGAATTAAAATATATTGGTAAGTCGAGAAAAAACAGAAAGTTTTTGAGGTAATAGTACATCTCATATGGAAAACATAACTTACCATGGCGTTTGTTTTTCAGTAAAGTAAGTCTGCCAATTTGTAGCATCTTAGAAAATCCAGCATCAAACCCTCCTAAAAATATCCATAGTTATGCACTACTGGTCAGGCAAGTTATCCGATTCATAACATGTTTCATAATTTATAAGAAAATAAGTTTGTTGAATAAAGTACAAGCTATAACTAAAACATGCATAATGATGAACTGGAAATGAAATTGTAGACGCCAGTAACCAATAACAAATTATGGAATTATAAATCATCGATATCATTTTCAACTATATAAAAAAACAAATTTCAAGAAATGAATTATTTATTGTCAATGGCCACATATTCAGATTTAAAAAAAAATTAAGATTGTTGTCATTCCGACGAATGGATCGGCGAATTTACTTAACCTTCACATAATGAACTTTCAATTTTATTTATTTGGTAGAACATATAGAAATTTAGGATTATAAGGACACTCAAGTCATTGTGGAAGGAAGAATTGGTTGGCTCAGAAAAATGGTTTCATTGGTAATGCTCATAAGGTGGAAAATGGCAATAAATTATTTGTTAAATTGCTCAACATTTGTGTTGTAAAGAAGATTCATTTATTTTCACTATATCCAATGCATTGCATTATATATCACTTTCAAGAAAAGCTGAATATAGCTGTATACTGCAGTGGCGGAACTATCCATCGCTGAATTTGAGTTGGATTTCCATGTGATTTGCAATATATAAGATTAAATTTTTTATATTTCAAATTCTTTTATATTATCATTGTTCTTATTATCGCTTGCATCTCTTCACTACATGCAAGATTAGTAGAATATTTGTTATTCTTTTACCAAGTTTTTATTATATGTTTGTTATTTGTTTCCCAAACTTTTATAATACATTTATTATTGATATTTGTAACAATACTCTTGTAGCATAAGCTTCATTACCATGAGTTTTTCTTCATTACTTATAATGGAAAATAGTGATTGATGGTGCCTTTTTATTACAGTTTGCTGTTTGTTTGGACGAATATGAAAAACTTTGGTGATTCATGTCTTAGATTTCAACTACATCAGTTCAAATTGTGATGGACACATAATTATAATGTAACATATGGCAATATTTCCCCCCTCCTATTTTCTTATATAATTTTAGAAAAAATTAGAAGTCATTATCTTATAGAATTATAATTTATTCAACATGTACGTAGTGGCATGGTGAAGTTAATATTCAGATATATTTCTCACTTAATTTCATCATCCATATTCTAAAGGAATTTGAATTCGACACCACATACTATGTAGTATAACAAAATCTTCTAATCCTCTTGATGTATGGCAACGATCATATCAACAATGCAATGTTGATTTTCTTGAAGAGTATAAATGTGGTGTTTTTGAATGTTTAGCTTAGGCTTGCTATAAAATCTAAGCAAACAATATCTACAACTAAAAGATAATAATATGTATGAAAAAATTATATATAACCAAATAAAAAAAATAAGGAATAAGTACTCACTTTTCTTCAATTATTGATGATATGCTAGGATTCGCACTGTTTGACTAACATTTGTTGCATCCCACCTTGATTTGATTTAGATGCCATAATTCATCTATCATTTTACAAGATCATGTTTAGATGTGGAAATTAAATAAAAAAACATTAAACAAGTAAACGAAATATGAAAATATGAAAAGGTTTACATTGTAACTCGATAAATGACTGTAAAGTGTGTGATTCTAATGTAATATTATTTATTGTTTATTACTGAATTTCAAAATTGAATTATGAACTCATAAGTAAATTTTCTTTGTTAATGATTTTGCACACTAAATACAGTCTAATAATTTGAATTCATCTAAATACACATAAAGGTTAAAAAGGGATGCAAGTTGTAAGTAAGCCATAGTATGATCTTTATATGTCCTTTAATAGTATGATCTTTATATGTCCTTTAAGTAAAGTTAACCTGCATATTGTAAGCTTATACAAAAAGACCTCTTCTATTTTTCATTACACATAATTACTATGAGCTACTACATCTTGAAGTAATCCTTGTTATCATTTAGGAACTTCTAAGATTATTTTATTGGAAAGTTCAAATTAAGTATTATCTAATAAATCAAAGTAAAAATGATACATAGAACAATGAAACATATAATAGATCATGCAAGTAATACAAATTATAATATACACAAATAAACAAATGACATTAGTTTTTATATTTTTATCCATTAGTGTATGTAAGCACATACAATATCCTATAATTTATAGCATAACCATTGTGGCCATTATAAATGGTGTTAAACTTAATTTCATAAAGTAAAAACTAACATAAACTGTAATATAAGTAGCATTTATGCATACAACTTGTGTCACATATTAGAATCCATTTGTAAACATTTTGAAAACTAAGCAAAACTTCAACACCAACATTTATACATACAACTCACGTGCATGGATCAAGATACATTTACAAACATTAAGAAAGAAAGAAATAAACCACCAATAACAAGTGAAATCAGACATCATAATTGGAAAAAGCAGCAAATACGCATTTTCTATAAGAAATAGGATCATCATTGAGGCCTCTGTTTAGAAATTTACAATGAAAGCAAAAAACACACAGTAACAATGAATTAGAGTATAATCAATGAATCACGTTAAAAAATTAGAAGCATGGTCCACTTTCCTAATATCTGTCTTTACCAAATGAAGTCTAACTATGACTTTATTACTAAAAAAACAGATTTTGAGTTTTGTTGATAAATTTAACATAGTAGAAAATTAAATCGGTATTACAAATCAATTGCATACCTTCGATGTTGGTGAATTTCCCGATTGAAAGAGTAAGAAGCTTTCCCCAATTTTGGTTTGAAGCATCCAGCAAACCTAGACCAATTTGAACGAAATGAAAATAAAAAATAATAATTAGTGATTACGTGATGAAGGTAAAGCGGGATAAAACCTATGTTGCCAATTTTCTGCCGTGGATTTTTACATTAGAGGCGACTTATTTTTTGCCCCTAAAATTAGTAGGACGGGCTAATTTTGGTTTTTGACTTAATTGCTCATAGCGACAGATGTATTTGCCCCTAAAAACATGCAAATGAAGGCTGATACAATTTATGCCTCTAATAAATTATCATTAAGGGCCAAATTATTTTTCTGCCCTTAGTTCAATGTCCCTAATACTTTGAAAATTGGTGGTGTCTACTGAACTTTAAACTTCTATGGTTGGAGGCATATAATGGAAGAACATATTTCAGTGTTTACCTAATGAGGTATATGAGGCATATGAAAGCATCGGGGGCATTCGAAGAAGTCATGATAGGGTGCTTCCCTTTGTGTTTATCGGATATTACAACTTTATGGTTCAGACAACTAGAAAACACAAGTACTGGAGCTTGGACGGAGCTAGTCGATAAATTTATGAGGTAGTTTAAAGTCCACATCCTACAAAACAAAAATTTGATGACTTTTACAATAGTTATGCAGAGGACATACAAAACTGGCGGGCTTTCTCAACAAGGTTCAATGTAGTCGTGACATCGGTAGATCGGGATTTCACTTTTCTTAATCAGCTTCTAAATTATGATGTCAAGCTACTACAGAGAAACTTGTTACTCGGTGGTCATACCCATTCTCTATCAAGCCTCGAACACCTGTTCATAAGGCAAAAATGCCTTAAGGTCATAGATTTCATCGGTCACCTTCATACTAATATTGATAATCCAAAATATAGGTCATACCACATCACACCTATATCATCTCCAGGTGTGAGTCTAATGAGGCCATGCTTTACTTACCATGAAGTAAACTTCCATTAAGAATGTCGCATTTTCCATTCCGTCAATCACTAATTAACTCCTACGAAAAGTACATCCTCCGAGCTCGTACGTCTCAGAGAAGGGGTTAAGTGTAATAGGGGTTATCTCATACACCACCCAATAGTTGTACGTGGATCGATCACTATTTCTTATGGAAATTGCATCAGGACCATTGGATAATTCAGATTTCAAAGTGTCATTAAAGTGAGACCTCTAAGGGATCTCAAGGAATTCTACCATGAAACAGATTGATTCTTATAGCTGGAGGATAAAAGAGAAGATAGAGAGGAAATGGAAATTAACTTAGCAAAAGGCAGTGGATCGTCTGAAATAGGAATGGGAAGGAGAAAGGAAAGCGCCAAGTTGAGGATCACTATGGAAGACGGAAAATGCAGAGACGTGAGATTCTTACTCATTCTTGAATAACACTTTGAAACAAATTTGTTTTGAAACTCTGCCACGAGGGAGCATATTGATCGTGAGCGTTTGGAAAGCACTGTTTGTTTCTTGAAATTAATTGGCATAATATGAATGAGTGCAAGAATCTAAGGAAAATTGTTGAGGAGTAGACCAGCAAAGGACAATTGGCTTCATATGTTCAGAATAGAGCAACAACGATAAAACAGAAGCAGTGGTCGACTTCATAGGATCGGAACAGGCCTTGCCAGCGATGAGGGATAATCGTAAACTAATGGACTGGAATTGGATAATAAAAGGATAAGTCACTTACACATGTATTGGACCGAAGAGACCCTTAGACGTGCTCTGAGATGACAATGAACCGTAGTTTTCTCTATGTAAATGAACTTGTAAATAGATGATTAAGCCAGTTAAACTTATAGGAAACAAGAGAAATCCATGAGCAAACTACGAGATGGCGACAAACCAATGGTTTTCAGGGTGCAATAAAAACTTCACTTTGAAACATTAATAAAATTACTTAGAAATCATAGATTATGCTTGATGAGTATGGAATTGGAAATTGGATTTCGACTTTAATAACTTAGTGATCATCATACTTGTTTATACATGGCAAATGGTAGGCCATCTTGGAAACGAGGTTGTTTAGGTTGTCATCTATGGTTTATGCAAGGCAAGAGTTAAACCATCCACGGAACGATGTCGCTTTCTCAGGTCATCGAGTATGAACCATGCCCTACAAGGGGTGAGCCATCTTCTGGGGTCTTAGAAGGGCCGCCTATTCAGGTCATTAGGTACAAATTGTGCTTGACAAGGGACATACCGTCATGGTAACATGATTACTTGCTTAAGTAATCGATTATGGTTTATGCTGAACAAGGGTTAGGCCATCTTACCAAAACTAGAAAGTCCTCCAATTCAGGTCATCAAGTATGGATTATTCTTGGCAAGGGTCAGAATGTTTCACCCAAACTTGTGAGGTCGCTCGATCGATCGTCAAGTATGGATTAAGCTCGGTAAGATCTCGGAGAGGCTACGGTCATTAGATGTGGAATGCGCACTTTAAGAGATTGGCGAAGCTATGACCATTGTGCATGGATAACACTCGGTAAGGGTCTGGAGAGACTAAGGGTTCTTCCAGAGACGTCACAGATTTGTACACCAGCTCGAAGTGATTGCGTATACGGATTTGACTATGGATTAGTCTACAGATGGTTATTGGCGCTGGATATGGAATGTATTTGGGTTAACGAACAATCTGAAAAGACTTTAAAACTAGACTCCGATATTGGCTTGGGATTTGGTGAACGACATGGTGAGATTATGGATTTGGCTTTGGATTTGGTTATCAGCTCGGAGCGACAACAAGACTGATCAAAGAATGAATTTTGGGCTAATGGCAATAAAAACACACCTTCCATAGCAAGGGTTAGTCCACCTTTTACAATGCCATTACAAATCAGATTCGTATGATAGATTGCTTAATTATCGTGGAGGATATCCAGATAGATTGTCAAATAGCTCGGAACTCAAGTATGGATAAGGATATAGATCTCCAGATGAGGGGATGCACTTGAATTAGACTCTGGAATTAGCTAAGTGCAAATTCAGATAAGGATGGAATCCGAATCAGTGATAATCCAAGGAAATGGAACTCAAAACTCAACACCAATTTCAATACTAAATAATTCTAAGATAGTGAAGTGGGTTGGCATGCAACCATAAGCGACCCAGAGCATATGGATGGAGGAACACAGATCTCGGATCGCGTGACCCAAATGGAAAAAAATCCCGATTGGTATCGATTTGAATTTGATGCAGACCAATACTATTTTGAATGCCAAGGGTGAGTAAACTTGGCCCCACATAGCAAACTTAGTCCCTTTGGCCTACTTGACTTCCCTGTGAAATTCCATCCTAATCCGACCTCATCTACAGCTATAAATAGACCACCTATGACATATGGAAAAGGGATATTCTTCTAGGGAAAACATGTAGGAACTCTTCCATTTTCCTGAATCGACATTATCTTCTATTCCTCTACACTGTTACTCAAAAAAGGACTATATTTGTAATCCTAAAGTGTAATAAATTGATTACTTCATAGTACAAGTAGACCATGGTTTTCCCATCCACTGTAAACTTTGGTATTCTTTTTACATTTTCTATAGTTTGTCGATCTACTATAAGATTTGGTATTCTTTTTACATTTCCTATATTCTGTGATTTGGTATGTGATTGTGATACTATCATCAGTAGTTTGAGGTGTTAGTAACGAAGTCCACTGCTAGCACTAGTAAACTTGCTCCAATATAGATTTAGATCCTTGAATGATCAAAAAAGTTATAAAGCACATTAGAAAGGTGATACAGAAGTTTGTTTAGTATATTCTTAAAATAAACAATAAAGATGTCAAATAAAGAAGATGAATGTTTCTGAAGAAACACTAAATGGTGCTCTAAAAGAGACCTATGACATAATTATCAAGTAATTCTAGAAATTTTTTAGGTACCTAAAACATGATAAACAAAGAGACCTCAAAAATTATATCTAAATCCGACAAGAAATAATCGCTAATGATAGACGGGTAAATATAAAGTGCTTAAGTTCTTAAATAGATTAAAGATATTGAATTAGAGGAAAATATGATTGGTCTTCGTGAATCATTTCCTAAATAAGAAATGTTGACCTGCATTCTGCAAATATAATTAGTAACATCTATACAAAGTGGCCAAAGCACAATGAAATTACAAAAACATATATAGTGTCAATAACATGTTAGGTACTAGAGGCACGATTTTTTTACAAATAATCGAATTATTTGGATAATGAAAATGTTTGGAACACTCAAATATTAGTTAAATCATACTAAGTGATGAAAGTATACAGCTTCCTGAAGAATATGCATAGCATTGTCGGTTTAAAACAATCCAAATCAACAAGGTATGTAGGATTGCAACCTTCTTTAAATACTATTGTAATGGAAATTTTGATATATTCATGATGAGTTGATGGCATTCCGCTTTAAAGTATTGTTATAATGAAACTGTTAAAATTTATTAAAGATATGGTTGCAATATGCAAAACTAATTTGAAGCACCAAAATGAAAGCACACAATATGTTTTTCATAAAAGTAGCATACATAGTGCACAAAATACAAATCGTATTTGAAAGAAAGTATCTTGGGAAAATTGACTATATAAAAGACATCTATTATGATAAATATCTAAAGAAGGAAAAATATAATTATTTTCTTTTGATTTTAACTTTATTAATACTTGTCTTGGCTAAGTTACACATACACGAATCAAACATATTCAAATTTAAAGGAAACAATATATAAAATCATGGAAAGCACATATAAGTATATCATAATGTACTCTTTTTTCTTTACTAAATTTTGTTCTAATTAAAATTTTCATATTAATGTTTTAATCAAGCATTACATTGACTAAGAAATATCGAACTCCCTTTGATGCAGTATAAGTTAAAATATGTTATACTATATAGTACTTATTTTCATTTACTAAAATTTTCCTACTAAGTTTTTCTTAATAAGATATTAACGATGATTATTTTGATCCAAAATTATCAAACTTCTTCTTGAGAAATAAGATAATTAAATATAGCAATATATTTTTCTCCCTTTATTAATATTTTTCTCGATTTGTTCTTGTTAGAAGGTATTAATAGGAGTCACTTTGATCCTGAAGCACTAAAATTTATAGAAGAAACATCATTTTCAATCCGATATCTATAATTTTAAAAATTTATAGAAGAAACTATGTTTGAAGGCCTTATCGATGATAGGTGGCCTTAACAATAAATTCTCCTACCTGTTAACTAATAATGAGTGGGGTACCTTATAATTGATGATGAGCGGGGTGGAAACTTTAATTATTTACATACCTCTATTTTCCAAATAACTAAAAACATAAAGATTCACCATCGTGAACTAATGTATTGGTTGCACAAAAACAGTGGCAAGTTTGACTTTAGGGTAGCATTCTTTTTTAAATTTGGTCAGTTCGTGTCCACGTCATAAGTGTCTGACGTGACGAGCCAAATTGCCTATTCAAAACGAACGGGGAAATTTGACCGTTTCCTTCTCCTTCTCATTTTCTTCCCCTTTTCCTTCCCCTTTTGCGTGTTAAAAGAATGCATTCCCTTTTACGAACTTACCCTTCCCCGGTCCCTTCAATATTCTCCTTTAATTTGCCCTTTTCGGTCCAAAAAATAATGTACCCTAAGTCAACATGGAATCAAATTCAAAATAAAATCTATAGAGCTTGAATTGTATAAAATAATTAGGGGCAATAAATGTCCTCCCAAATTGTTTCATTATACTCTTTGAGCTAGACTGATTGAAGTTAGTACCAAAAATAAAATTATTAAGCGAAACAACAGCCTAGACAAGGCATGTATCTCTGCTTTCGAAACTAGGAAAACAGAGACCACTTGTGTTTTTGGTAAGGTCGACCGATTTTAAAGCGGACTGTTCCTTTTTCATTATAATAAATAACGAGTACAAGAACACAATATAGACTGCATCTTACAGGGCTTATAACAGGAGCTAACACATAAAATGTATCACCATGCATTCTGTAATAGCGAAAGTTACTTGAAAGCTAAAACAAAACAACAAACAGAAGCACAAAGTTTTCACAGCACAATTGGCTTCTCTACTGACTTCCTAACTGACACGAAAGCAGGGAAGAAATTCCACAAGTAGCTACAGAAGCAGTCTCTTCCTCAAAGTGACAAAAGCAATTTGCAAGCACATAATAACTTTGCACAAGGAAGGCTGAGCCAGTCCAAAATAAGAAACTACCGCAGTATCCACAACCATGTGGTGGCCAAATCCTTCATCCAGCAGTGCCACAACCAGAAAGAGGAACAACTACATATCTTACAGCACAGTAAATACTCTCCAAACACAACCAGAAACACCACGATAGTCACTAAAATCCAAGTGTATACACTCACAAAACAACCAATCATCCAACTACAAGCTACCGACAAATGACAAACCAACCAAAACCCAAAAAATAAAGACCTAATGCTCTCACCATATCGGTGCAGACAAACCACGCCACCAACACGTCAAGCAAGTCTATCTACAGCAAAAGGCTTGCCTTTCGATGTGTAGCATCAATGCAGATCCGGGGAAAGCAAAAAGGACATTCTTGATGTTTCAAAAGTTAATACTCTATATCACTATAAACTGGCATAAGAAATAAGTTAAACTTTAGAAGTCTTACTATTTCTGACGTTACACAAAATTTTCGATCAACTATCTAATTATAGTCAAGGGACTCCGCTTTAAAGATCTGGTGAATGTTCTATCACCACTCTTATTTGGAATACTGAAGTCAAGAAATTTTAACGGTATTCAAATGGTTATTGAAGTCGAAACTTTACAGATTAACACAATTTTGTAGAACTCTATTGTCATAACCCAACATCACAAATACAGATACAAGATGTAAGAGTTTACCTTTGCGCAAATGTGATCAAATTATTAATCCAAATTTTGAAGGGTATGTAAAATACCCACAACTCAAAGATTTGTCAACATCTCTTCCTTCTAAATTTGAAGATCAACTTTGATGGCTCATCGAGGATTTGAAAGTTGACTCGATTTCGAGTAAGTATTGTCTCCTTGTTGTTGCCTGAAGTGTAAGATTAGTTTCGATCTGAATCACTATTTAGTTTTCTTTAGAAATAAAAGATAATATCAAGTATGCTATGATAAATTAGAGAAGATAGAGAGTTGTCCTTAGAGCATATCCAACAACATCATATTACAATTCCGAATTCTGAAATAGATGGGACTTTGTTTCCAAAAGAGGATTTTTCCTTGAATATTCCGGGACCAATTCAGAATTCAGAATTGGTCCCGGACCTTGATTTAATTAGCGCTCAGACATAAAGCGCTGATTAGATTAGCGCCCGAGAAGAAATATAATTTTCACACTAAGATAACAGTAATATTTCACCTCCTAACGGTTGTAAAGCAGTCATATTCACATCCAATGACTATACATTGTTTATATTATCCTTCAACGACAATGCGTGTTTGATTTATTTTACTAGTTTCACTATTAGCTGTTAACTTTAGTTTCATTAGTAGTTGTTTGTCAGTAACAATAATAAGTTGAAGCTAATGGTTTTCTCTCTAAATAAAGTACTAAATCTGTAGCGACCCGAATCTATAGCCAATTAATTTTGAACATTTAAATTTGATTAAATGCTATACTGGAAATATAAAATGATTTTTATAAGGAATTTATTTATTAAAAACGAAGTTTGAATGTATATTTATAATATAATTTAAAACGAGCACGTAATGTGTAACAACCCGCATTCTACGCATCGGAGGATCGTAGAATATTTATTTCTTTCCCATATGAAGTCGTATGGTCGTGTAACTTTGGGAAACAACCATTAGGGTCATTTCCCATGTTCATGATTTTTGTCGATTTTCTTAAATGACCGTTTTGCCCCTTGCTGATCTTGTTTCGGCCATAACTTTTGATTGGAAAGGAATTTTGACCTGAAACCATTTCCATTAGATTCGTTTGATGGTTTACCTTTCCATAGAGTGGTCATAATAGCCAAATGGACTTACCGTTTGGGAGATATGGCTGAATAAAGGTTTGGAAGGTGAAAAACTGCTTAACCGGGCCAAATAGAGTGATTAATGAATAGGCCTATAACCCATTTTGGGATTAGGGTTATGGGGAGGCTGAAAGGAGTTGGAGAATCATTCCATTTCAGTTTTCTAGCCTCCACTTACCTCCAAGGAACCCTAAAAATGGCCTCCAACCTCTAAATCACCTCCAAATCATCTTTTGATCAAGGATTAAGCTTAGCAACATCAAACCAAGGGAGATCTACACCAAATCAACATTGGAGCTGCTGTTTGGCATTGGGATTCGCATCAAATCAGAGATTTATTTCAGAACTTAGTTTATTTGTGGCTAAGGTGAGTGATTTGCATAGTTTTGCACTAATTATGGCTAATTAAGGGTAATTAGTGTTAATAAGCGAATTTAAACTTGATAAAATTCTGGAAAAATGTTCATAAATTCTTAAATGATGTTTTAGGCCTCTAATATGAATTTGGGTTAATTTGGTTAAGTTTTACTAATCCTATCATTAGTTTCACCTAAACATGCTTAAGGGGAAATATGGGGTTTTGGGTATGTTTGATCCATTTTAACCTATCATATTGATGTTTAGATGTTTGTGGTTGATTATGCATGTTGCTATGACTGTATGATATGCTTTGTGATTAATTTCAATAGATAGAATGGTCGAAAACGTCGTCGAATGGCGTAAACACTTGCTAGAAAAGCTTCAGGAAACAGTGCAGGATCGGATCGGATCGGATATGGTGGCTCGGATCGGATAAGTTGAACTGGGCAAGGGATTCGATCGGATCGGAACCTAACACTTGAGAACCATGGAAAAAAGGAAGGCCATGTTGGTTAAGCTGGGGATCGGATCGGCTTAAGGACGAAGGGCTCGGACCGGAGTATGGTGAAGGGATCGGATGGGATTAGAACAAGGAACGGGACCAGACGAAGCACGGGAACTGGAGCATGAACTGAATGGGAGATGACAACCCGACCCGACCCGAAGTGGGACACCCGACCCGAACCGACGCGATGTAGTGAACCCGAACCGAACCATTACCAGAGGAAGACCATGAATTGACGCAACGTAGTGGACCCAACCCGAACCGATGGCTTGAAGAGGAATCCGACCCGACCCAGTATTGACCGATAACCCGAGATTCAAAGGTAGTCTAATATGTGAAGTTAGAGCTCAGGATCCAATTGGGAACCAATGAGTTCACTTCATGGTTGGGCTTTGCTGCGGGACGTGTGCTAAGGAGTTGTCGATGTTCATAACTTCGATTCACCACTGAAAATGGATGATGGGCTACTTATCAGTGCAGTAGAGTCACTATGACTCGAAGGGCAAGGTGATGGTAGCAAGACTACGTTATCAGTGCAGTAGAGTCATTACGACTCGAGGGGCAAAGTGATGCGTGGTAAGACTATGAGCCAGCGCAGATGGTGTGAATAACTCCATGGGGCAAGTGGACATAGCGAAGGATTGGTAAGGCTATGAGCCAGCGCAGATGGGGTGAATAACTCCATGGGGCAGTGGACATAGCGAAGGATTAGTGGCTACATTATCAGTGCAGTGAAGCCATTTATGACTTCATGGGGCAAAGTGATCGTAGCAAGGTATGTTGGGTGATCGAAGTGGTGAATATCGTATGCTTTACGCATTGAGTGAGAGATGTGAGGATGGATGCTATGTTTGATTGTTTGCCATCACTATGACATGCACACCCCCACCCCCGTTATCTTTACACCATTTGAAATGGCACCTTAGAGTGTTGTACAGTATGTAGTGCTAACTCTTTGGTTGCAGGTCCAGGTTCAGGTATGTTTTAGTCCACCTGTTATTGTTCTGTTTAGATGCTTATCGCTCATACCAGGCTTTATGTCTGACCCAGAGTTTTATGTCTCCTCTCATTACTCTGGGTGCTCACACGAGCAGACTAGAGACAGGTTAGCTGGTGATGCACGAGTAGCTGATTCGGAGGCGAGCAGGAGGCTTCCACGTATGATATATAGATATTCTCCCTGTGTCGTTGGTGGTCGCTACTTGGGCATTAGTATTGTGCCTCCTTTATCTTGCTTTTGCTTTGAGACAGTTTGAAAAGTTGTAATAATGTTTAACTTTGGATCATAAGCTATTCTTGGATTTTCCGCTGCTATATTAGTTGTTTCAGCTTATGCACTGTCTCACCTGTTTTATGTCAAGTATGTTATTATTATATTTTATCCTATGCGCTGTGAGACATTTTACAGGTTCCTTGTTAGTTCATTTCCTTCTTCCCTTTTTCCTTCTGACAACCCGTTCCGTGCTAACTGGACATGTGTACAGCGCACCTTTGGAGTAAATGTCGGTTGGTGCGGGGCGGGCCGTCACACTTTGTATCAGAGCTCTAGGTTGCGTAGTTAACCTAGGGAAATACACTAGGGAGAGATAGTACGTATAGGAGAGAGCGTATTTGTGATTACTTTGGTTTTCAAAAGCTATATTTGTATATACTATTGGTAGTATAAGAATGAAGTCGCACTGCACTAGCATCACTATGGGGTCGTTAATTGTTTCCCCTTTTATAGATTGACGATGAGCCGATATGCTAGAGGTTCTGGTAGGGGAGCCAATAATGGGAATGCTGCTGACATGAGGGCGATGTTTACTGACCTCATGAGAGACATGCTTAGAGAAGTGCAAGGTGCAGTTCCCAATCCCGAAATTGGTGTTGGTCCAGTAGTGCAGGCGCCTAGGGTCGATTTCGCCAAGTTGTGCAAGTATTACACTAACCTTGGTGGGAAGCCGTTCCACGGGACGGAGTCGGCCACAGATGTTCAAGATTGGATGGATAGCTGTGATCGTATCTTCGATGACTTGGGTCTTGAGGATGCGATGAAGAGAAGGCTAGCGTCTCGTCAGCTGCAAGGGCGAGCGATGATTGGTGGAATGCCATTAGAACGGCTACTCCAGAAGATCAGGTTACTTGGGATCAGTTCAAGGCTCGCTTTAGCGAGAAGTTCATTCCAGCTGCCCAGAAGACAGTATTGTTTAAGAGATTCTTGGAACTCAAGCAGAGTGGTAGGGCATTTTCTGACTATATTGCTGAGTTCGACACCTTGTCGAAGTGTGGACTATCTCTTATTGATACTCCTGAGAAGAAGAATGAGAAGTTCATTACTGGGTTGGATGGATGCTTGGAGGAAAGGCTTATCAACCACATCGATGAGACTTTTGAATCGATTATGGGGAAAGCTTTGAGATCAGAGAGTCTTTACCCTAAGTCAAAGAATAAGGCTGCATATGCAGAAGGGCTGAAGCCGCAAGCAGGCGGTGGAGGCAAGAATAACTCTCAGAATAAGAGGAAGCAGAGCCAAGCTAAGGATGGCCAGAAAAAGAGCAAGAAAGATGTTGAGTGCTTCAGTTGTGGTAAGAAGGGCCATTATGCCAAAGATTGTCGGGCCAAGACAGCGGATAAGAAGTGCTTCAACTGTGGTCAAGTGGGACATTTCAAGGATAAGTGTCCGCAACCTCTTAAGGAGAAGCAGATTGTGAAAGCATATGCTATTGATGTTGTTCCTTCTTCGTCGAATGCCCCAACTGCGGCGGAGAAAGGAAAGAATGTTGTTATCCAAGGTATGCTTTCTATTTATGATGTACCAGTTCGAGTTTTGTTTGATACTGGGGCTTCCCGTTCATTCATATCTAGTGACCTGGTAGATAGGTTGGGACTGGAACCCGAGATAGTCTATAGACCATTGGTTGTGACGAACCAAATTGGTGGTTTGACTAGCCTTAGTATGATTTGCAGAAATTTGGTCTTATCGAGTCATGGATGTTTGTTTGTTTGTGATTGCTTTGTTTTGGGCTTTACTAGGTATGGCATTATATTGGGAGTCGATTGGCTCCAAAGATACGGGGAGGTGGTAGACTGTGAGGGCTTTTTGGTGACAGTTAGGGCGGATGATGGGCGGAGGGTGGTGTTTGGTAGTCTACCTAGTGATGGGGTTATGGCTAGTTTTGTAAATTCCCTCGACATCCCGCAGGATGAGTTGTCAGATGTGCCCGTGGTTGGCCAGTATCCGGACGTCTTCGAGGAGGTGACCGGGCTTCCACCACACCGAGAGATTGAGTTCCGTATTGGTTTAGTGAAAGATGCCAGACCTATAGTGATGCCACTTCGTCGTATGGCACCAAGGGAGCAGCGAGAGCTCGGGGTGCAAGTCAGCAATCTTTTGAAGAAGGGATTTATTAGAAGAAGTGTCTCCGAGTGGGGAGCACCAGTTGTGTTTGCCACTAAGGAGGATGGTTCCCTTCGGTTGTGTGTGGACTATCGCGAGTTGAATAAGGTAACGAGGAAGAATAAGTATCCTCTACCGCGGATAGATGATTTGTTTGATCAACTGGAAGGAGCAAGAGTGTTCTCCCAGTTGGACCTCGCGACAGGATTTCATCAGCTCCGAGTGGCGGATGAGAGTGTTCCGAAAACGGCATTTAGGATGCCGTCTGGATTTTATGAGTGGTTGGTCATGCCATTTGGGTTGACCAATGCACCAGCCTACTTTGTGGATCTTATGAATCGAGTATTCAGAGATCAATTGAATAAGTTTGTTCTTGTGTTCGTAGATGATATCCTTGTTTACTCAAGGACAGAGGAGGAACACAAGGGATACTTGAGGATAGTGATGGAGGTGTTGAGGAAACACCAGTTGAAAGCGAAATTCTCTAAGTGTCACTTTTGGAGAAGGGAAGTGAGATTCTTGGCCCATGTTGTTTCAGAGAGTGGTATTGCCGTGGACCCTGCGAAGGTGGCTACGGTATAGGATTGGCCTACACCCAAGAATGCAACAGATGCAAGAAGTTTCTTGGGATTAGCTGGATATTATCGTAAGTTTATCCAGGACTTCTCCAAGATAGCAGCACCATTGACTCAGTTGACTAAGAAGAATCAGTCCTTCGTCTGGGATGGAGTGTGTGAGAATGCATTCAAGAGTCTAAAAGAAAAGTTGACGCGTGCGCCAGTATTAGTCATTCCTAGAGGGAATGAAGAGATGACGGTATACACGAATGCTTGTGGTACCGGACTAGGTTCTGTATTGATGCAAGGAGGTAGGGTTGTAGCTTATGCTAGTCAGCAGCTAAAGCCGCATGAGAAAAGTATCCTACCCATGATTTGGAATTAGCAGCGATTGTGTTTGCGCTGAAGATGTGGAGACACTATCTCTTAGGAGAAAGATTTGAGTTGTTTACCGATCATAAATCGTTAAAGTATCTCTTCTCCCAGAAGGATCTAAATCTCCGTCAGCAGAGATGGTTAGAGTTCTTGGCTTCGTATGATTTTGATATCGCATACACACCTGGGAAAGGTAATGCGGTAGCCGATGCCTTGAGTAGGAGACATGCCAGTTTAGGGGCTATGTTTCTTGAATGGAAGCAACTGGAGTATATCGCGGGGTTTGATTTCAGACCAAAGTGCGAATTGGATCCAGTTATGCTAGCTAGTTTGGCGATCAGACCCACTTTGATAGAGCGGATTGGTTCCAGCCAGAGGGACGATCCTAATCTATTGGAAATCATCTCCAAGTTAGAGATGGACATCGACGGTGAGGAGATGAATGTGTACGGGCTTGATCGAGATGGATGGCTTAGAAAGAATGGAAGACTAGTTGTACCCAACGTGAATGGTTTGAGAGATGAAGTGCTTAGAGAATGTCATCACTCAAAACTGACTATACATCCCGATGGTAATAAGATGTATCGAGACATGAAGCAGACTTACTACTGGGAAGGGATGAAAAGAGACATTGGGAAGTTTATATCCAAATGCATGAATTGCCAGCTAGTTAAAGCCGAGCAAAAGAAGCCTAGTGGGTTGTTGCAACCATTAGAAATTCCCGAATGGAAATGGGAGCAAGTCTCGATGGATTTCATCGATGGTTTACCAAGGACTAGAGCGGAACATGATAGCATTTGGGTAATTGTGGATCGATTGACTAAGAGTGCAAGATTTATACCAGTCAAATAGACCAGAACGGCAGCTAAGTTAGCAGAATTGTATATGAAGTGGGTAGTGAGATTTCATGGCGTACCCAAAAGCATTGTGAGTGACCGAGACCCGTTGTTTACTAGTGGGTTTTGGAAGAGCTTACAAGAGGCTCTAGGGTCAGAATTACATCTCAGTACCGCATATCATCCTCAGACCGACGGTCAGACGGAGAGGGTGAATCGTATATTGGAAGATCTCTTGAGAGCTTGTATATTGGATTTTGGTGGATCATGGGATGACCATTTGCATCTAGTAGAGTTTGCATATAATAATAGCTACCAATCCAGTATCGGTATGGCTCCATATGAAGCTTTGTACGGAAGACCGTGCAACTCACCATCAAGTTGGATAGAGACTAGCGAGAAGTTTATGCTTGGACCAGATGTGGTGAGGGAAACTTTAGATAAGATCAAGACCATTCAACAACGAATGAAAGCTTCCCAAGATAGGCAGAAGAGTTATGCTGATAATAGGAGAAGAGACTTAAAATTCTCCGTTGGTGACTTGGTGTTTGTCAAGATTTCTCCGTTGAAGAGCGTGATACGATTTGGCAGGAGAGGCAAATTGGCACCAAGATTTGTTGGCCCATTCCCTGTTCTTGAACTAGTCGGGAATTTGGCATATAGAGTTGACTTACCAGAGAAGATGACGGGAGTTCACAATGTATTTCATGTTTCCCAACTAAGGAAGTTCGTTCATGACTTAGATATAACTATTTCACCTGATCAGTTAGAGGACTTCGAAGTAGAACCCGAGGCGGTTAGGAACCGCAAGCCGATTCGTATTGTGGAGCATGATACGAAGCAACTTCGAAGGAAGGCGGTGAAGCTAGTCAAGGTTCAGTGGGGCGAGGACGAGAATGACTGTACTTGGGAGACAGATGAGAACATTAGGAAGACGTATCCAGAACTCTTTGCCTAGTAAGATTTACTTCGTAATTTAGTTATTCCGCATGCTAGGATAGACTTGTCTTGCTTGTTTTGCATGTTTAATTGTTGTTTTATGGTTGATAGGCATGCGGGACCCTTTGTGTATGTTTTTGTTAGGGAATTTCGGGGGCGAAATTTCTTAAGGGGGGAGAATGTAACAACCCGCATTCTACGCATCGGAGGATCGTAGAATATTTATTTCTTTCCCGTATGAAGTCGTATGGTCATGTAACTTTGGGAAACAACCATTAGGGTCATTTCCCATGTTCATGATTTTTGTCGATTTTTTTAAATGACCGTTTTGCCCCTTGCTGATCTTTTTTCGGCCATAACTTTTGATTGGAAAGGAATTTTGACCTGAACCAACTTCCATTAGATTCGTTTAATGGTTTACCTTTCCGTAGAGTGGTCATAATAGCCAAATGGACTTACCGTTTGGGAGATATGGCTGAATTAAGGTTTGGAAGGTGAAAAACTGCTTAACCGGGCCAAATAGGGTGATTAGTGAATAGGCCCATAACCCATTTCGGGATTAGGGTTATGGGGAGGCTGAAAGGAGTTGGAGAATCATTCCATTTCAGTTTTCTAGCCACCACTTACCTCCAAGGAACCCTAAAAATGGCCTCCAACCTCTAAATCGCCTCCAAATCATCTTTTGATCAAGGATTAAGCTTAGCAACATCAAACCAAGGGAGATCTACACCAAATCAACATTGGAGCTGTTGTTTGGCATTGGGATTCAGATCAAATCAGAGATTTATTTCAGATCTTAGTTTATTTGTGGCTAAGGTGAGTGATTTGCATAGTTTTGCACTAATTATGGCTAATTAAGTGTGATTAGTGTTAATTAGCGAATTAAACTTGATAAAATTCTGGAAAAATGTTCATAAATTCTTAAATAATGTTTTAGGCCTCTAATATGAATTTGGGTTGATTTGGTTTAGTTTTGCTAATCCTATCATTAGTTTCACCTAAACATGCTTAAGGGGAAATATGGGGTTTTGGGTATGTTTGATCCATTTTAACCTATCATATTGATGTTCTGATGTTTGTGGTTGATTATGCATGTTGCTATGACTGTATGATATGCTTTGTGATTAATTTCAATAGTTAGAATGGTCGAAAACGTCGTTAAATGGCGTAAATACTTGCTGGAAAAGCTTCAGGAAACAGTGCAGGATCGGATCGGATATGGTGGCTCGGATCGGATAAGTTGAACTGGACAAGGGATTCGATCGGATCGGAACCTAACACTTGAGAACCCTGGCAAAAAGGAAGGCCATGTTGGTTAAGCTGGGGATCGGATCGGCTTAAGGACGAAGGGCTCGGACCGGAGTATGGTGAAGGGATCGGATCGGATTAGAACAGGGAACGGGACCAGACGAAGCACGGGAACTGGAGCACGAACTGAATGGGAGATGGCAACCCGACCCGACCCGAAGTGGGACACCCGACCCGAACCGACGCGATGTAGTGAACCCGAACCGAACCGTTACCAGAGGAAGACCATGAACTGACGCAACATAGTGGACCCGACCCGAACCGATGGCTTGAAGAGGAATCCGACCCGACCCAGTATTGACCAATAACCCGAGATGCAAAGGTAGTCCAATATGGGAAGTTAGAGCTCAAGATCCAATTGGGAACCAATGAGTTCACTTCATGGTTGGGCTTTGCTGCGGGACGTGTGCTAAGGAGTTGTCGATGTTCATAACTTCGATTCACCACTGAAAATGGATGATGGGCTACTTATCAGTGCAGTAGAGTCACTATGACTCGAGGGGCAAGGTGATGGTAGCAAGACTACGTTATCAGTGCAGTAGAGTCATAACGACTCGAGGGGTAAAGTGATGCGTAGTAAGACTATGAGCCAGCGCAGATGGGGTAAATAACTCCATGGGGCAAGTGGACATAGCGAAGGATTGGTAAGGCTATGAGCCAGCGCAGATGGGGTGAATAACTCCATGGGGCAAGTGGACATAACGAAGGATTAGTGGCTACGTTATCAGTGCAGTGAAGCCATTTATGACTTCATGGGGCAAAGTAATCGTAGCAAGGTATGTTGGGTGATCGAAGTGGTGAATATCGTATGCTTTACGCACTGAGTGAGAGATGTGAGGATGGATGCTATGTTTGATTGTTTGCCATTACTATGACATGCACACCCCTACCCCCGTTATCTTTACACCATTTGAAATGGCACCTTAGAGTGTTGTACAGTATGTAGTGCTAACTCTTTGGTTGCAGGTCCAGGTTCAGGTATGTTTTAGTCCACCTATTATTGTTCTGTTTAGATGCTTATCGCTCATACCAGGCCTTATGTCTGACCCAGAGTTTTATGTCTCCTCTTATTACTCTGGGTGCTCACACGAGCAGACTAGAGACAGGTTAGCTGGTGATGCGCGAGTAGCTGATTCGGAGGCGAGTAGGAGGCTTCCACGTATGATATATAGATATTCTCCCTATGTCGTTGGTGGTCGCTACTTGGGCATTAGTAGTGTGCCTCCTTTATCTTGCTTTTGCTTTGAGACAGTTTGAAAAGTTGTAATAATGTTTAACTTTGGATCATAAGCTGTTCTTGGATTTTCCGCTGCTATATTAGTTGTTTCAGCTTATGCACTGTCTCACCTGTTTTATGTCAAGTATGTTATTATTATATTTTATCCTATGCGCTGTGAGACATTTTACAGGTTCCTTGTTAGTTCATTTCCTTCTTCCCTTTTTCCTTCTGACGACCTGTTCCGTGCTAACTGGACATGTGTACAGCGCACCTTTGGAGTAAATGTCGGTTGGTGCGGGGCGGGCCGTCACATAATGTTGCGGTAGTTTGTAATGTTACGTTTTGAACTTCAATTGGATATACAAGATTCGTTATAAGTCGAATTTCTTTGAAACAAGAAACATTCGAATCTATTAAACTATATTTTTCTAATAGAAGTGAAAAATCGATATATCACCTTGTAGATTTTGAGTTATACCCAAATCAAATTTCCAAATAGTCGTTATAGAATTGTTTATAAATTATAATGAATCATTATATATATATATATATATGGGATAGGATCAAGAGCACCCCAAATAGTGCAGCACCCCTTTAGCCCCCCTTATTTCCACCACACAATCCAATTTCTCTGTCCCCACTAATTCTCTCTCCTTCCACTAACTTTTTAAATTATATATGTGTGGCTAATATAGAGGTGCCAAAGGGGTGCCATGAAAAAGGGGTGCTATATAACCCTCCTATATATATATACATACATATATATATATATATATACACACACATATAAAATCCATTTTTATTAATCCAAATGTCGTTTTAATTTGAAATATCGAGTTATAAATCAAATATATTTATTTTGGAGCTATATGTTATTCTATTTGGATATGTACGATAATTATAATTTTTTTATTAAATTGAATTGTTTTTTAATTTATTTATATTTTAATCGATTTATTTAAGCTTCGAAAATAGCCTTTTTGCAAATAAACTCCGTTTTAGACAAAATCAGTTTCATTAGATCTGTAATGTTAAATTATTATATAAAAATAAATTCGATGGCAATTCGATGTCACATGTGACCACAGTAGCCATAAACGCGCGGCTAGTTTGTGAAGCAATTAATTAAATGAATATAATTTAATTTAAAAGGAATTTGCATGTAACTTGAGATAACGATCGAATTAAAATGCGAAACAAATTCTGTTGAGTTCATGTTGAAGGTTAGAGTCAGGATATATATAGTTCATTATTGTTGGAGATCAGGTATTTTGGTGTCCAAAATACTGTTGTTTTACGTGTAAAATATCATTCTAGGAGAACGGTCTCGGAATGCGACGAAACTGGTGTCATTGGATTCGTATTAATAAGTTACTATAGGATTTCGATTTCCATATCGATCGGACTTATCGGTTAATCGTGCGAATGGTAAACGCCTAAATTTTTATTTAATCATTGATTCAATTTAATATGAAGCTTAAGAATAGTCAATTTTCAAATGATCTCAGTTTTCAACGAAACTAATTTTATTAAATCCGTAATAATTAATTATTGTTATATTTCCACTTTAGGTCAATTGGAGTTATTTTGATTATTTTGTGCGATATAAACGCGTACCGATTTACGTTGTGGATTAAAAAGGGAGTTATACAAAAGGATTTGAAATTTGAAAAAACCTATTCCATTGTGTCCGAAATATTTTATTATTGTGAGATTCCAAGTTTCGAGCCAATCAGAGTTTTTACATAAGCATGCGAGAAATAAGCGGGAGTCAATCAACAAAATTAATATTCAAAATTTTGCTATTTTTCCAAACAGACTTCAAAATTAACTAAACAAGTTTCGTTGGGTCTAGAATATCAAACTATAGTTATTTGTCCATTTTTATAAGGGTGTTACGGTTACGGCAACTGTCGATTTTACCTCCAACCGTAACCATTGTTGACGGTTAGCAAATTTTATAATCATTACCGTGACTACCTAACCATTAATTTACATTGTTATCCATAAATAATTCAAGTTCTAACATTTTTCTTATGAATTAGTTTGTTTATCTTTGAAATAAATCATCCATGTCCATGTTGTCTATAATAAAAACACAAATAATTTATGCATATGTTATTTCTCTAACTTAAGCTATTTTAAAACATATATTTTTTCATGCAATACTAAAAAAAATCATGTGCAGTTGGTATGCTTTACCGCATTTATCAAAATCCATAATTACCATCACCATTACTATAGTAGGAGGTAACCATGTAAACAGTTAGTACGGTTTGGCGGTTGAATAGTTCAGCCGTAACAACCCTACATTTTTATCACAAACGAGTTCCGTACGTGAGCATACAGATTTATAAGTGACTGATGCAAATGGCGATAGGCATGGATTCAGAAAAATAAATAAAATAATCTAATTAAATAAATAGTAAACTCACCTATAAAATCAACCTGAGTAAATCGTTCCGTTCACATCCCAAATGCCCCAAATTATTCCCTTCCATTCTTATTCAACAGCCTCTTAATTTTCAATCAAAAAAATTTATAAAATCATACACATCATGGAATTAATTAAGTATTGATTTGTTGAGCTCGTTATTCAAAAAAGTCATCCACATAGTGGTTTTATAGAGCTCGATTCAATGTTCTGGCGCTCGGTTTTAGAGCAACACCCCTAGGGCTGATGCTGGGGTTAGCCGGAGGATCTTCTAAGGGTGATGTGGGGTTTGAGCAGCCTAGGCGCGCGCATTAGTGGAGTTTCGAGGGTTTTCGTGTATATTTAGGTTGATGTGTTTACTGTAGCTGTAACAACCCGCATTTTACGTATCGAAAGATCGTAAAAAAAAAATTCATTATCTGAGGGTTGGATCATTCTCATCTTTTAATATGTTGCTTATGGGGATGTGAGACGTGTCCATAACTTTTACTGATTTTGTTTGTGACCATTTTGTCCTTGGCAGCCTTGCATAGGGCAAAACTTGAGACGACCCGATTTCCCGTTCTCACGGAAACAAGGTTATCTTTGGAATATAACACAAAAACATAAAATAGCAGAACAGAACTAAATAAATACACCAGAATGAACAACAAAATATACTGGATAAAAGTAATCATCAGAGTTACACAGTATACAGGATCTTACTTAGTACAAATAGAGTTCAGCTATACATAAATGTCTACAGCGGAAATAAACAAAATATGTACAATAGGAGCTGAACAGCATAAAAAGAAATAAATGATAGAATCCATCTTCAGCTCCAGCTATCCAGAAAGAACCAGCTAAACCTGAATACAAGGCTGCCCGTGTAGAAAAAAGGGGCACCCGAGTTTGAGAGTGAAACAAACTACGAGTCAGTCATGGGACTGGTATGAGAAATCCACTCAACACATATATAATTGGCTAATCACAGGACCACGCCACTTTCGTGGAACGGGTTTACTCCATTGGATTGCCAGTGCTTTAAAACAAATCTTTCTTTTAAACATCGCTATGCTTTTTATAAAATGAAGCCGTTATAAGACTCAGTTCCCATCACACAATGCAACGCAAACCGGAGGATAGAGTTTTACCTTATAACGGCCAAAATATGCTTGATACGATCAAAACAAAGGCATTTGATATTATTGCTAGTGTTTATATGTTTTGAAAACAATTTCAAATCATAACTATCAATCATAGACGGCATGGGTACCATATATCATGTCGCCATATATATATACAATCAAAACCGCACGATGTCGTATTTGGAAATTGGATTTCCGTCATGAACCAAGGCAAAAGATAGTCCTTACCGAATTCGAGACGCTCTAGCCCGTGTCTCAGGAACAGCCGCAACTGCCCCTTGGAGCGACAGGGTCGGTCCACCGATGTGGATTATTATACCTGAACACTACGTCTCCCCGCCCTTTGGGGCGTAAACGAGCCAACGAATGACTCCATCGGACCCGGATCGTCCGATCAAACCGTGGCGCCTCGCAACAGCAACAACCACATAGGTGAAAAGTATATAAATGTCAGGGCTGGTAGGTCACTGACACCACCCTAGCTAGAAAGAAACGTAGGCCCTCCCTGAGGTCCTTCTCCCGTTTTAGGTTCATACCGGGGTGTGAGGCTCGCGAATTCACGTTCACACAAAGCTACGCCACACAGGCGGATGCTTTGATCATCACCACAAGACTTTGCTTTTCAACAGAAGTCCTGATCACTGCATCTTAGCATGCCACACAGGCCATTCATGCCATGCGACTGATGTCCATCGATATACAACCTCTGAGCTCGTACGTCTCAGAGAAGGGCGTTAAGCAAAAGAATAAATTCTCCGCCGCCAAACAGATGTATATTTAACAGAGATCAATCAACACAGAATAAAATCCAATGTCGGACACACAGTCCATTTACAAGTCCGTTCTGGGTCTGAACGAAACCGGAGGCACTAAATACCTCGCAAACCCTTCGATCAACACGTACGTCTGGACGATCACCACTCATTATCCATATTTCGGGATGCCTCCCAATCAGGACCTCGGTTACCATCCAAACGAGGTGAAGATCTCCGGTCTTCGACCATCGTCTTCATCTTCGACTTTCAATCATCGGTCAATTATTTGAAATGAGAATTAACTCGGCCTTCTCAAATAATTCACGTATATTTAGAATTTCAAATCAATTTATTTCAGTGGTTAAATGATTCGACAACACCAATATTGTTCTTTAATGTAATTTTCACACCAAACACATTCAACCATCAAAAGCCACATAAATCAAGAAAATTCAGTTTATTTCCATTCCATATCGCTTATGATATTTTATAACTATTTATCGCTATTTTTATTTATTTTAAAATAGCCATTTTATTCAAAACGACGCTTCGGGCCATAACGCGGCCGTGGCGCTGTTTTTCTTCAGATTTGATTTACACTTATCTGAAAATCTAACCGTTGGATCTTTACAAAATTTAGATCATTAGAAAGGTCTTTTCGAAACGAATCCAACGGTTCCAGTTTCGGGAAAATCCGACAGTCGGATCTCCCGGTACACTCGTTTGAAATTTCGATTTCAAAATACGAACTGCAGCGTCGTTATTCGATTAAATATAATTATATTTATATATATAAATAAATATAATCGTTTCTGGCGCTGTTTTTCTTCAGATTTGAATTAAACATTCCAGACAATCCAACCGTTGGATTTCTTCAAAGTTGGTGCCGTTGGGAAGATATTTCCAAGGCGAACCCGACGGTTGAGATTTCGGGAAAATCCGATGGTCGGATTTCCCGCACTAGTCATTTGAAATCACGGTTTCAAAACACGAACTGCACGGCTTCGTTTCGTTTTAATTTTATTTATATTTATATATTTATATAAATATAGTTCATTCAACAATTTCAATATCGTTTTCACTTCAAATATTTTTCTAACACCTTAAATTTTGGAAAAATTTCGCCATAACCTCCCCTGCACCGGGAGCATCGGGAAATCGCAAATAGCGTTCTCGGTCCTTCTAATCTCAAAAAGAAAAAGAAAAAGCCAAGCTGCTAGCCAACAGGCTCAAAATCATCACCCAAACAAATCAGTAAATGTGTACCTATTTGTCGGGCACAAAATTTTATTCCTCTTCTCTAGCCCCTTCGCTATAACCTGTTCAATGAATATTGCATGTACATATATATACAGTTCTTATCATTTATCAATTTCTATTCGACTTCATATTTGATTTCTATTTGGTTTAAAAACTCCATTCATTCTAATGTTACATAAATAGGTGCAAATCATTTCATTAGCTAATTAATGAATATTTCAACTCATATATGTTTATTTTGAACAAGTGGCTATTTTTAACACTTCACATTTCAACGATTTATGCATACAATAAAAATGTGATTTTTATTGTAAAACAATTCCTTTCAAAACACTATTTTTCTATATAGTTCATATAGTCGATAAAAGGTGATTTTTATTATCAAACAATTTATTTCAAAATATGAATACCATTCAACACATGAATTTCTAATCAACGAATGAATATCAATTCAACACATGAATGTTTTCTATAGTTTCTATATATAGATAAAAATGTGATTTTTATTATCGAACAATTTATTTCAAAATATGAATACCATTCAACACATGAATTTCTAATCAACGAATGAATATCAATTCAACACATGAATGTTTTCTATAGTTTCTATATATAGATAAAAATGTGATTTTTATTATCGAATAATTTATTTCAAAATATGAATACCATTCAACACATGAATTTCTAAACAACGAATGAATATCAATTCAACACATGAATGTTTTTTGTAGTTTCTATATATAGATAAAAATGTGATTTTTATTATCTAACAATTTATTTCAAAATATGAATACCATTCAACACATGAATTTCTAATCAACGAATGAATATCAATTCAACACATGAATGTTTTCTATAGTTTTTATATATAGATAAAAATGTGATTTTTATTATCGAACAATTTATTTCAAAATATGAATACCATTCAACACATGAATTTCTAATCAACGAATGAATATCAATTCAACACATGAATGTTTTCTATAGTTTCTATATATAGATAAAAATGTGATTTTTATTATCGAACAATTTATTTCAAAATATGAATACCATTCAACACATGAATTTCTAATCAACGAATGAATATCAATTCAACACATGAATGTTTTCTATTCAATGAATAAATATAGTTTAAGCATATGAAAATAATTCAAACACACGAATATTATTCAAAATTTCGGCAGCATAACGGCAGGGTAGTTACACCGGCACCGTCCCTAGTACGGCTCCTCGCTCTACCTTAAAACCTCGCGGTTTTTGACAATGGGGATCATGCATCTAGTTCGCACGCAGGCGGCATGTATATATTTATTTAATTTCCACAAACTAATCCTATGTGGTTTCAACCAAATATTTCACAACCACAAATGAGTATTTTTCAACCACAATCAATCACAAACAATCCCAAACAATCATTCGCTATCAATCAATTTTCACAACAATTTCAACCAATAAATATCGTCCATGGTTTGTGGACGAGGGGCGTATATATATATATATATATATATATATAGCAATTTATATATAGCTATTCACTTTCATTTCACACATATATAATATTTTTAAATCAGAAATCTCACCAATAGCTATCCAACTACTACGACTCTTCTTCGCCAATCTCTCTTTCTGTCGCTTTGTTGCCCGTATTCTCTACATATGTAAAAATCGAATTTTTACTATGTTATTCAATATATAAAAATCGAATTTCAAAAATATAAATTCCGTCTTTTCAAAAATAAAGATTATATTTTTAATATTCCTATGATGTAAAGGTTATATTTTTATTACTTTAAAAATATAAAAAAAATCATATCTTACTTCTATTCTAAAGTTTAAATCTTTTTCTCTTCTAAAGTTTAAATCTTTTACTCTAGAAAGTCCAAATCTTTTCTTTAAAAAAAACTAAACCTTTCTCTATTTAAAGTTTTAAAATCAAATCAGTTTTTAAATCTTTTCCCTTTAAAAGATTAAACCTTTTCTATTTCAAAGTTTAACCCTTTTTAAACCTTAAAATAAAATCAGTTTTAAAATGTTTTTCAAATCAGTTTTAAAATGCTTTTCAAATCAGTTTTTAAAATGCTTTTCAAATCAGTTTTAAAATGCTTTTCAAATCAGTTTTAAAATGTTTTTCAAATCAGTTTTTAAAATGCTAAAAATCAGTTTTTTTCTCTTTTAACAAAATCAGTTTTTAAAAACATAAAAATCAGTTTTTTTCTCTTTTAACAAAATCAGTTTTTAAAAACATAAAAATCAGTTTTAAAATGCTTTTCAAATCAGTTTTTAAAATGATTTTCAAATCAGTTTTAAAATGCTTTTCAAATCCGTTTTAAAATGTTTAAATCATATTTAAAATTCAGTTTTCAATGCTTTTAAAAATTAGAATTAAAATAAAATAAATAAATAAAATAAAACTTACAGGGAGGGGGGGTTTCTGCAGTTCGTCGGAGGCAGGAGGCGGAGCAGGTGAAACGGAGGGCACGGCGGTCTTCTGGCAGCGGCGGCGCTCGGGGTTTCGAACGGTTGGAGGAGGGACAGGCGGTTGGGCTTGGGTCGCTGGTGAACGAGGGGTGCGGTGGCGCTGCGTCTTCGTCGGCGGCGTTCGCTCGAGGGGGGGGCTGGTGAACGTCGCGATGGCTTTTAGGGGTTTTTTTTTTCTCGTTTGAAATTAAAACGAACGGGGGCTAGAAAGGAAGATAAAGGGGGGGAGGAAATTTAAATTTATTTTAATTATTTTATTATTTAATTTTTCAAAAAGTTGACTTTTACATACGACCTCAAAACGAGGCCCACCGCCTGTCGTCCATAGCATTTTACCCCCATTCCGAACACAATGGGATATGTATCGCAAGCTGATTCGATCGTTACAATCAGTTTCCTTTTGAATTTTCATTTAAATCACTATATTGAATTTTAAACGCACTTTTCAAATTACCGGGGTCACATACTAACTAGAAAAATTCCAGAAAAATATTTTCTAGCTTCGTATTGACGATACAGTCCTAACAAAACTAGTTTCGTCGAATTCTGAGACCGTTTGAAAAATGGCCAATTTCCAGTCGATTAAAATCAACTGAAACTGGTCAAACGCGTTTTCTTTTGCCACGCTCACATATTGATTCGAAAAATTATGAAATTTGAAACCTAACAATAACTTGACACTGCGGATCTAACAAAAGTGGTTTCGTCGAAATCCGAGGTCATTTGCAAAATATCCATTTTTAAGGGCCTGAATTCTATAGCGACTATTCAGAATTTTCAACTGGACATATCTTTTGATTCCCGCTATCAAATTTCGATTGGTCGGATTCGTTGGAAAGATATTACCAACTAGATCCTAATGTTTTTGGTTTCACTAAAATCCGGATTGTTTTGCACCTGGTATATTCAATTGAAGTTTGAAATCGAATTATCGAACTACTGCGCTATTTTCAATTCTATATATAATTATAATTAATTATATTCTTTTTCAAATGTCGATTCAACCTCAGTTTTCATCGCCATTATTTAAAATATTTATTTTAAATATTTAAAATCCATTATTTTAGACAATTTAAAAATTTTAAATTGGTTCAGATTTTCTGGGTCGTTACAATCTCCCCCACTTAAAACTTTTCGTCCCCGAAAAGGAACAAAGTCGAAAGTGGTTTGATAAATCTACAATCACAAAATACAACAACCAATTTGTTTCTAACCTTCCAAAAATATACTAATTAATCTCTATACACTTTTCAAAATCATTCAGAGTATAGAATAAATAGTGCACATCCATAGGAAGAAAATTGCAATAGAATAGAGAATTAAATGGTAATGCAAAGTATGGTAAATGTACCTTGCACCAGAGTCAATCAGAGATATCTACTCGGCATCTAGGATAAGCTTTCTGAATGCTCTCCTCAGTTTCCCAAGTACAATCTCGCGGATCTCCACTCCTTTGCACTTTGACTAAGTGGACCTTCTTGTTTCTCAGCTCTTTGGTTTCTTTGCCGATGATCTTTAGCGGCTCTCGCCTCACAGCTAATTCTGGAGTAATTTCAATATCCTGCTGAGCTGCTTCTTCCACGATCAAGTCTGGATCATGAACGTGCTTTCGAAGTTGAGATATATGAAATACATCATGCACTCCAGGCAACCAATCTAGCAGTTTGACCCTATAAGCGAGAGTCCCAATCCGTTCCAGAATAGGAAACGGACCAATAAATTTAGGCGCTAACTTTCCAGTTTTACCGAACCGGATAACTCCTCTCATCGGCGATACTTTCAAATATACATAGTCACCAACTTCAAAGGATATATCTCTTCTTCTTCTATCGGCATAGCTCTTTTGTCGGCTTTGAGCGGCGAGTAATCGTTTCTTAATAAAATCGACTTTGTCGGCAGCTTCTCGAATCATATCAGGACCCAACACAAGTCTATTTCCAGGCTCGACCCAACAAGCAGGAGATCGGCACGGTCTACCATACAATGCTTCGAATGGCGACATTGTCAGACTCGCCTGGTAGCTGTTGTTATAAGAGAACTCAGCCAAATGTAGATTGTCTTCCCATGATCCACCAAAATCTATAACACAAGCCCGCAATAGATCTTCTAGAATGCGATTCACCCTCTCAGTCTGACCGTCTGTCTGAGGATGATAAGCGGTGCTTAGGTTTAACTTCGTTCCCAGCTCGACTTGAAATGCTTCCCAGAATTTGCTAGTGAATATTGTATCCCTATCACTTACTATACTGACTGGCACTCCATGTAGTCTAACTATTTCCTTGAAGTATATCTGCGCCAGACTCTGAGCGGTTCTATTTGATTTGACAGGTATAAAATGGGCGGTCTTCGTGAAACGATCTACGATCACCCAAATACTGTCATTCCCTTTTCTGGTTCTGGGCAGACCATCAATGAAATCCATAGAAATATGCTCCCACTTCCAACCAGGAACTTCCAGTGGTTGTAATAATCCAGCCAATTTCTGTTGGTCACTCTTGACTAGCTGGCAAGTAGGGCATCGGCTAACATATAAGGAAATGTCCCTTTTCATCGACTTCCACCAGAAAGTGCGTTTGATGTCATTATACATTTTGCTTACTCCCGGATGGATACTGAGTTTTGACTTGTGGCATTCATCCAGTACTTCCTTTCGAAGTTCAGGAATGTTAGGGACACAGATTCGACCTTTGAGCCTTAAAATCCCATCATTATCAACTTGAAAACTCGAGGGTTCGCCTTGTTGAATTATCCCCCTGATCTTCTGAATGAAGTGATCATCCTCCTGAAGAGCAGATATCTTATCTAGCAATGAAGTCGTGATAATAAAACTGGCGATCATTACATTCTTTCTGCTTAATGCATCGACCACGACATTGGCTTTTCCTGGAGTATATATAATTTCAAAGTCATATGCTGCAAGAAACTCCAGCCAACGTTGCTGTCTCAGATTCAAGTCCTTCTGAGTGAATAGATACTTTTATGACTGGTGATCAGTAAACAGTTCAAATCTCTCACCCAGAAGATAGTGCCTCCAGATTTTCAAAGAGAATATGATAGCCAATAACTCAAGATCATGAGTTACATAGTTTTTCTCGTGCGGTTTCAGTTGACGGCTAGCATAAGCAATTACTTGACCTCTTTGCATTAACACGGCGCCAAGGCCTTCTCTAGACGCATCAGTCCAGACTTTTAAATCTTGGTTGCCATCGATGATGGTTAACACTGGAGCTGTAGTTAATCTCAACTTTAGCTCTTCGAAAGCCTCCTCACTCTCTTGAGTCCATTTGAATTTAGAATGCTTCTTTGTAAGCTTCGTTAAGTGACCAGATATCTTCAAAAAGTCTTTAACGAATTTCCGGTAATAACTAGCCAATCCGAGAAAACTGCGGACTTCAGTGGGAGTACTGGGCTGCTTCCAATTCTGAATGGCTGTGATTTTACTCGGATCCACAGCGATTCCATCTTTCGATACGACATGGCCCAGAAATTTCACTTCATCTTTCCAGAAGATACATTTGGAAAATTTGGCTTTTAATACATTCCGTCTGAGAATTTCTAAAACCTGTTCAAGATGCTTTTCATGTTCGGCCTTTGAGTTAGAGAAGATTAGAATATCATCAATAAAAACCAGGACAAATTTATTCAATACTCCTCTGAATACTCTATTCATTAGATCGACAAAGTAAGCGGGAGCGTTACATAAGCCGAACGGCATTACTAACCACTCGTAGAATAAGTCGGGGCCTCTGAACGCTGTCATTGGAACACACTCTTCGGCAATTCGAAGTTGATGGAAACCTATAGCTTGGTCCATTCTTGAAAATACTTGTGCTCCATTTAATCGATCTAACAAATCATCTATTCGCGGCAATGGATATTTATTCTTTATGGTTTGCTTGTTCAGATCACGATAATCCACACATAGATGTAGAGTACCGTCAGATTTTGGGACAAATACCATTGTTGCACCCCAATCAGAGAAACTAGGCCTGATCAGACCTTTCCATACTAGCTGTCGTGTTTGATTGTCTAATTCCTCCTTCTCTTTCAAGGACATTCTTCGAATAGCGTGAACTACCGGCCTTGCATTGGGAATCAAAGCAATCTTGAAATCTATTTCTCTTTGCGGAGGTAAGCGAACAACTTCCTCGAAAACATCCGCATAATTCTTGACGACAGGAATGTCTTTGATGAGGTCGGGAATATTCTCCGTGACTTCAGGGATATTTTCTATTTGGGCCGGAGAAACATTCAAAGCTTCCCAGAAGTCTTTTCTATTAGCAGTTGGGCCTTCACATGGTATGGTTATATAATTCCCCAATTGGGCCTTTGCTTTAACCACTCTCTCAGCGCATCTAACCTCCGCTTCATATTTGGTTAGCCAATCCAATCCCAGAATGATATCGAATTCATCAAAATTCATGACGATAGAGATAATAGGGAATTTATAGCAAGAAAAGGAGACAGGTACTGCACAAATCCAACTGAGATTGATAGAACCCCCGACCGGATTCTGGACAGTCATTGGTTCCTTGAGCTTCCTCAAATTCAAATCTAGTTTCTTAGCGGCACTCTTTGAAATAAAGCTTCGTGACGCGCCTGTGTCAAACAGTACTTTGACTGGAATGTTTTTGACCGTAAGCGTTCCTTCTAAAACACCAGATCTTCTTTGACTTGCCGAGGGATCAGAAGTTTCTGCTACTTCATTCACTTGAACTATTTCAGTCTTTTTCAACTGCCAGCAATCTTGCTTTACGTGACCAGCCTGATGGCAGAGATTGCATTTTCTATTCGATTGAAGTCCTTCTTGGGATTGAAGTGCACCTTTTAATCTCTTCCTTAAGGGTCCGCAGTTTATCGACAAATGCCCCTTCAGATGGCAGTTAGAGCAAGTGACGGCCTTTACTGGTTCCTTTTCAGATTTAGCCCTTTTTCTCTTAGCACTGGGCTTCTTACTGACCTCTAACGTTGTTATGGCCTCGGGACGATCAGTTTCTGACTCTGTTTTGTCATTAGAACAGACTTCTTCTTCGTCCCGCAACATCCCTTTCTTATGGAGATCTTCATACTGGTAAGCCATATAAATCATTTCAGAGAAAGGAAGCTTCACATGCCCCAATACTTTATTCCGGTATTTCCTTTGAAGCCCATGAATAAATCTCAGATTTTTCCTCTTTGGATCTTGAATCAGATGAGGAGAAAAGTGAGAAAGTTCATTGAATTTCTTATGATATTCGGGAATTGTCATGTCTCCTTGTATTAGATAAGAAAATTCATCGCATAATCGCTCGGTCGCTTCGGGAGGAGTAAATCTTTCTAAGAAAATCACTTTGAATCTGTCCCAGGTGATATCACCTTCTGGATTATTCTCTATAACCGAATCCCACCAGAACAAAGCTTCATCTTTGAGAGCCCAGGAGGCCGGCAATCTTTTCTGGTCATCCCTCAGCTTTAATGCTTCGAAGATTTTCTCAGCCGAACGAATCCAAGCTTGTGTTCTCATAATAGATTCTTCGCCCGAGAACGACTTTCCACCCAGATTTCTATACTTCATGAATAGAGCTTCAATATCCGGGTTAGTATTACTTCTTCTGTTTCTAGCACTCATTTTCTAGTTCTTCTGCAAATAGCAGATCAAGTGTCAGGTCAACAGAAAAGATATTTCAAAATATAGAGACAAATACTTTAATGTAAATGTGTCTATCAAGGTGTAATTTCATTTTGCTACTCATACTAGGATATTACTGATCCTATCTGTATAGAGTTACCCGTCCTAGAACACTACTGGTTCTATTTCTGACGAGTTCGTTAATATGTTATATTCCAGAACTAAGCTTAACCAAAGCTCTGATACCACGATGAGACGACCCGATTTCCCGTTCTCACGGAAACAAGGTTATCTTTGGAATATAACACAGAAACATAAAATAGCAGAACAGAATTAAATAAATACACCAAAATGAACAACAAAATATACTGGATAAAAGTAATCATCAGAGTTACACAGTATACAGGATCTTACTTGGTACAAATAGAGTTCAGCTATACATAAATGTCTACAGCGGAAATAAACAAAATATGTACAATAGGAGATGAACAGCATAAAAAGAGATAAATGATAGAATCCATCTTCAGCTCCAGCTATCCAGAAAGAACCAGCTAAACCTGAATACAAGGCTGCCCGTGTAGAAAAAAGGGGCACCCGAGTTTGAGAGTGAAACAAACTACGAGTCAGTCATGGGACTGGTATGAGAAATCCACTCAACACATATATAATTGGCTAATCACAGGACCACGCCACTTTCGTGGAACGGGTTTACTCCATTGGATTGCCAGTGCTTTAAAACAAATCTTTCTTTTAAACATCGCTATGCTTTTTATAAAATGAAGTCGTTATAAGACTCAGTTCCCATCACACAATGCAACGCAAACCGGAGGATAGAGTTTTACCTTATAACGGCCAAAATATGCTTGATACGATCAAAACAAAGGCATTTGATATTATTGCTAGTGTTTATATGTTTTGAAAACAATTTCAAATCATAACTATCAATCATAGACGGCATGGGTACCATATATCATGTCGCCATATATATATACAATCAAAACCGCACGATGTCGTATTAGGAAATTGGATTTCCGTCATGAACCAAGGCAAAAGATAGTCCTTACCGAATTCGAGACGCTCTAGCCCGTGTCTCAGGAACAGCCGCAACTGCCCCTTGGAGCGACAGGGCCGGTCCACCGATGTGGATTATTATACCTGAACACTACGTCTCCCCGCCCTTTGGGGCGTAAACGAGCCAACGAATGACTCCATCGGACCCGGATCGTCCGATCAAACCGAGGCGCCTCGCAACAGCAACAACCACATAGGTGAAAAGTATATAAATGTCAGGGCTGGTAGGTCACTGACACCACCCTAGCTAGAAAGAAACGCAGGCCCTCCCTGAGGTCCTTCTCCCGTTTTAGGTTCATACCGGGGTGTGAGGCTCGCGAATTCACGTTCACACAAAGCTACGCCACACAGGCGGATGCTTTGATCATCACCACAAGACTTTGCTTTTCAACAGAAGTCCTGATCACTGCATCTTAGCATGCCACACAGGCCATTCATGCCATGCGACTGATGTCCATCGATATACAACCTCTGAGCTCGTACGTCTCAGAGAAGGGCGTTAAGCAAAAGAATAAATTCTCCGCCGCCAAACAGATGTATATTTAACAGAGATCAATCAACACAGAATAAAATCCAATGTCGGACACACAGTCCATTTACAAGTCCGTTCTGGGTCTGAACGAAACCGGAGGCACTACATACCTCGCAAACCCTTCGATCAACACGTACGTCTGGACGATCACCACTCATTATCCATATTTCGGGATGCCTCCCAATCAGGACCTCGGTTACCATCCAAACGAGGTGAAGATCTCCGGTCTTCGACCATCGTCTTCATCTTCGACTTTCAATCGTCGGTCAATTATTTGAAATGAGAATTAACTCGGCCTTCTCAAATAATTCACGTATATTTAGAATTTCAAATCAATTTATTTCAGTGGTTAAATGATTCGACAACACCAATATTGTTCTTTAATGTAATTTTCACACCAAACACATTCAACCATCAAAAGACACATAAATCAAGCAAATTCAGTTTATTTCCATTCCATATCGCTTATGATATTTTATAACTATTTATCGCTATTTTTATTTATTTTAAAATAGCCATTTTATTCAAAACGACGCTTCGGGCCATAACGCGGCCGTGGCGCTGTTTTTCTTCAGATTTGATTTACACTTATCTGAAAATCTAACCGTTGGATCTTCACAAAATTTACATCATTAGAAAGTTCTTTTCGAAACGAATCCAACGGTTCCAGTTTTGGGAAAATCCGACGGTCGGATCTCCCGGTACACTCGTTTGAAATTTCGATTTCAAAATACGAACTGCAGCGTCGTTATTCGATTAAATATAATTATATTTATATATATAAATAAATATAATCGTTTCTGGCTCTGTTTTTCTTCAGATTTGAATTAAACATTCCAGACAATCCAACCGTTGGATTTCTACAAAGTTGGTGCCGTTGGGAAGATATTTCCAAGGCGAACCCGACGGTTGAGATTTCGGGAAAATCCGATGGTCGGATTTCCCGCACTAGTCATTTGAAATCACGGTTTCAAAACACGAACTGCACGGCTTCGTTTCGTTTTAATTTTATTTATATATATATATATTTATATAAATATAGTTCATTCAATAATTTCAATATCGTTTTCACTTCAAATATTTTTCTAACACCTTAAATTTTGGAAAAATTTCGCCATAACCTCCCCTGCACCGGGAGCATCGGGAAATCGCAAATAGCATTCCCGGTCCTTCTAATCTCAAAAAGAAAAAGAAAAAGCCAAGCGGCTAGCCAACAGGCTCAAAATCATCACCCAAACAAATCAGTAAATGTGTACCTATTTGTCGGGCACAAAATTTTATTCCTCTTCTCTAGCCCCTTCGCTATAACCTGTTCAATGAATATTGCATGTACATATATATACAGTTCTTATCATTTATCAATTTCTATTCGACTTCATATTTGATTTCTATTTGGTTTAAAAACTCCATTCATTCTAATGTTACATAAATAGGTGCAAATCATTTCATTAGCTAATTAATGAATATTTCAACTCATATATGTTTATTTTGAACAAGTGGCTATTTTTAACACTTCACATTTCAACGATTTATGCATACAATAAAAATGTGATTTTTATTGTAAAACAATTCCTTTCAAAACACTATTTTTCTATATAGTTCATATAGTCGATAAAAGGTGATTTTTATTATCAAACAATTTATTTCAAAATATGAATACCATTCAACACATGAATTTCTAATCAACGAATGAATATCAATTCAACACATGAATGTTTTCTATAGTTTCTATATATAGATAAAAATGTGATTTTTATTATCGAACAATTTATTTCAAAATATGAATACCATTCAACACATGAATTTCTAATCAACGAATGAATATCAATTCAACACATGAATGTTTTCTATAGTTTCTATATATAGATAAAAATGTGATTTTTATTATCGAACAATTTATTTCAAAATATGAATACCATTCAACACATGAATTTCTAAACAACAAATGAATATCAATTCAACACATGAATGTTTTCTATAGTTTCTATATATAGATAAAAATGTGATTTTTATTATCGAACAATTTATTTCAAAATATGAATACCATTCAACACATGAATTTCTAATCAACGAATGAATATCAATTCAACACATGAATGTTTTCTATAGTTTTTATATATAGATAAAAATGTGATTTTTATTATCGAACAATTTATTTCAAAATATGAATACCATTCAACACATGAATTTCTAATCAACGAATGAATATCAATTCAACACATGAATGTTTTCTATAGTTTCTATATATAGATAAAAATGTGATTTTTATTATCGAACAATTTATTTCAAAATATGAATATCATTCAACACATGAATTTCTAATCAACGAATGAATATCAATTCAACACATGAATGTTTTCTATTCAATGAATAAATATAGTTTAAGCATATGAAAATAATTCAAACACACGAATATTATTCAAAATTTCGGCAACATAACGGCAGGGTAGTTACACCGGCACCGTCCCTAGTACGGCTCCTCGCTCTATCTTAAAACCTCACGGTTTTTGACAATGGGGATCATGCATCTAGTTCGCACGCAGGCGGCATGTATATATTTATTTAATTTCCACAACCTAATCCTATGTGGTTTCAACCAAATATTTCACAACCACAAATGAGTATTTTTCAACCACAATCAATCACAAACAATCCCAAACAATCATTCGCTATCAATCAATTTTCACAACAATTTCAACCAATAAATATCGTCCATGGTTTGTGGACGAGGGGCGTATATATATATATATATATATATATTTATATATAGCAATTTATATATAGCTATTCACTTTCATTTCACACATATATAATATTTTTAAATCAGAAATCTCACCAATAGCTATCCAACTACTACGACTATTCTTCGCCAATCTCTCTTTCTGTCGCTTTGTTGCCCGTATTCTCTACATATGTAAAAATCGAATTTTTACTATGTTATTCAATATATAAAAATCGAATTTCAAAAATATAAATTCCGTCTTTTCAAAAATAAAGATTATATTTTTAATATTCCTATGATGTAAAGGTTATATTTTTATTACTTTAAAAATATAAAAAAAATCATATCTTACTTCTATTCTAAAGTTTAAATCTTTTTCTCTTCTAAAGTTTAAATCTTTTACTCTAGAAAGTCCAAATCTTTTCTTTAAAAAAAATTAAACCTTTCTCTATTTAAAGTTTTAAAGTCAAATCAGTTTTTAAATCTTTTCCCTTTAAAAGATTAAACCTTTTCTATTTCAAAGTTTAACCCTTTTTAAACCTTAAAATAAAATCAGTTTTAAAATGTTTTTCAAATCAGTTTTAAAATGCTTTTCAAATCAGTTTTTAAAATGCTTTTCAAATCAGTTTTAAAATGCTTTTCAAATCAGTTTTAAAATGTTTTTCAAATCAGTTTTTAAAATGCTAAAAATCAGTTTTTTTCTCTTTTAACAAAATCAGTTTTTAAAAACATAAAAATCAGTTTTTTTCTCTTTTAACAAAATCAGTTTTTAAAAACATAAAAATCAGTTTTAAAATGCTTTTCAAATCAGTTTTTAAAATGCTTTTCAAATCAGTTTTAAAATGCTTTTCAAATCCGTTTTAAAATGTTTAAATCATATTTAAAATTCAGTTTTCAATGCTTTTAAAAATCAGAATTAAAATAAAATAAATAAATAAAATAAAACTTACAGGGAGGGGGGGTTTCTGTAGTTCGTCGGAGGCAGGAGGCGGAGCAGGTGAAACGGAGGGCACGGCGGTCTTCTGGCAGCGGCGGCGCTCGGGGTTTCGAACGGTTGGAGGAGGGACAGGCGGTTGGGCTTGGGTCGCTGGTGAACGAGGGGTGCGGTGGCGCTGCGTCTTCGTCGGCGGCGTTCGCTCGAGGGGGGATGGTGAACGTCGCGATGGCTTTTAGGGTTTTTTTTTTTTTTCTCGTTTGAAATTAAAACGAACGGGGGCCAGAAAGGAAGATAAAGGGGGGAGGAAATTTAAATTTATTTTAATTATTTTATTATTTAATTTTTCAAAAAGTTGACTTTTACATACGACCTCAAAACGAGGCCCACCGCCTGTCGTCCATAGCATTTTACCCCCATTCCGAACACAATGGGATATGTATCGCAAGCTGATTCGATCGTTACAATCAGTTTCCTTTTGAATTTTCATTTAAATCACTATATTGAATTTTAAACGCACTTTTCAAATTACCGGGGTCACATACTAACTAGAAAAATTCCAGAAAAATATTTTCTAGCTTCGTATTGACGATACGGTCCTAACAAAACTAGTTTCGTCGAATTCTGAGACCGTTTGAAAAATGGCCAATTTCCAGTCGATTAAAATCAACTGAAACTGGTCAAACGCGTTTTCTTTTGCCACGCTCACATATTGATTCGAAAAATTATGAAATTTGAAACCTAACAATAACTTGACACTGCGGATCTAACAAAAGTGGTTTCGTCGAAATCCGAGGTCATTTGCAAAATATCCATTTTTAAGGGCCTGAATTCTATAGCGACTATTCAGAATTTTCAACTGGACATATCTTTTGATTTCCGCTATCAAATTTCGATTGGTCGGATTCGTTGGAAAGATATTACCAACTAGATCCTAATGTTTTTGGTTTCACTAAAATCCGGATTGTTTTGCACCCGGTATATTCAATTGAAGTTTGAAATCGAATTATCGAACTACCGCGCTATTTTCAATTCTATATATAATTATAATTAATTATATTCGTTTTCAAATGTCGATTCAACCTCAGTTTTCATCGCCATTATTTAAAATATTTATTTTAAATATTTAAAATCCATTATTTTAGCCAATTTAAAATTTTTAAATTGGTTCAGATTTTCTGGGTCGTTACAAAACTTTTGACTCAGATCGAATCGGAGGGTGAGACATGTGCCATTGGAAAGGAATTGATGGTTACCTTTCCGTAGAGTGGTTACGTTAAGGATTTGGCTCAGAGATTTGGGAGAAATCGTTGTTTTAAGGGTTTTCAGTTGGCTCTTCAGATTTGGAGAGCCTAATGGGCTGAATTGGGGAGGCCCATTAGTGGGATGGTGGAATCCTATAAATAGGGGGTGAGAGTGGAGGGAAAAGGTTTACTTTCTCATTCTCTCATTTGGAGGCATTAATCTCCTTCCCCCTCTAACACCTTTCCACCATTAAAGATCAAAATCTAAGGAGGGAAATCATAGATCTACACCACTGGAGGCTAGATCTACATCATTTCAAAGGTGAATTCATCGGATCAAGGAGATTGGTTCGAATTGCTCGCTGTCCGGATTCATAATTCTATCATTTTAGCTTGTATTGGAGAATTGGTGAGTGATTTACATCTCTCACATGAAGGCAATTAAGGCAATGAAGTATATGAGTGTTTGTGTATGTTTCTCATCAAATTGGAATGTTTTATCGTAGATTTATACCATTACATGTCCATTTTCATATGCATCACCCTATGATCTTATCTAGCAAGTTTTACTCGATAATTTCATGTACGTGTTTATGTTAGTTAGAACTCTCATTTTGATCATAGGTTCATTTTAATGGTTTTTGGTGAGATTTACATCATTTTTATGGTAATCGTCATATTCATGTGGTTAGTAATGTTATGATATGTTTGTGATGGTGTTTGATGGTTTTGGTTGAGTTGGTTTCGTCGGATTCGTCGTTTGGCGAGGTTTTGATCGAAATCGGAGTAGAATTGAAGATGTGCAGAAAGTGGCTCAGGTCGGACTAAAGGGGTCGGGTCAGGCTTAAATTCTGTCGTGGAGGACAAGTCAAAGTTGGCACGAGTTGTATTAAAGGGGGTCGGGTCGGACTAAAGGGGGTTCGGACGGGCCATTATGGATTGGGTTAAAGTGAATCAGACCATTTTGGATCAGGCTAAAGTGGATTGGACCATTCTGGATCGGACTAAGGTGGGTCAGGTCGGACAAAAGGGGGTCGGGTCGGGCCTAAAGGGAGTCGGGTCGGACCAAAGTGGCTCGCTTCGGGCTGTTCTAGACAGCCATTTCTGGTTAGCCATTTTTGCCATTTCTGGTCAGCTATTTCTGGTCGGACACTTCCGGTGATGATGTGACTTCAAAGTGAGTTCAATTAGGAAGTTAGGAAGTGTTGAAATAATTCTATGGATTACTTTGAACCTTATAGAGATGTTGGTTGGTTCAACGATGGTGGTGGCTTCGACGAGAATCCAGAATGGGGTGTTCGAAGTGATGTGATATGTTTGTTGATCGGTGAAAAGCAACGAATAGGCAGACAACAAAAAGGTCGTGAGTTGGTGGATAATGGTTGCTTAAGAAGGTCGCTTGAGCAGTAAATAGCCGTCAAGGTTAGACGACTAGAGATATTGAAGGCCGAGAGATTATCGTTGTCGTGAGTTCTAACAGGCTCAAAGCAGGGGTACGATGGGGGCACCCAAAAGACCGATTGTAGGTCGAGTACCTTGGGTACCATTGAAAGGCCTAGTTGTCAAGGTTGGACATATGGAGTTTATGCAAGAACTGGGGTTACCATTAGCCCTTGACATATGGCAAGGTTGGCCGTCATATGATTAACGATGGTTTCAAAGCAGGATTGGCGGTGATAGCCAGAGTCAGTCACGGATGATTGGTTGTTCTGTGTGAGATTTATATAATATGGATGTTATGTGTGTTTTTCATGATTCAATGGTTGCTCTGGTTTCCATATATGAATTGTTATTCCTTTGGTTGAATGGATTGTAAAGTCTATCACTGTCCGATGTGGGGAAGATAAGGTTGAGTTCTTCTCTGGTGTCATGGGTAGATTAGTATGTTTATCTATCCCCTCTCATACACTTTATTGTTGAAGTTTGTTAGTTGTTTTGTCGCTCACTAAGATTGTTGTCTGACTCAAGTTTTTATGTATCCTCTTAATACCTTGGGTTGTTCATCCGATTGTGGATGGGCAGACTAAGTAACAAGTGACAGGTAATGCTTTAGTAAGGACGACGATGCTGATCGATGGCGAGCAGGAGGCTCACGTACCAGTTTTACTACTGGCTAATAATTGGATTTCCGCTGTTTGCTTTTCTGAGTGATGTAGTGAGGAAACTTTGTATAAACACTATTTCCAAGTTTGTGGATCTTACATTCTAGTTTATGGAAGTCCAGTGTTTCTGCTTCACTATTACTACCTGCTGTATATGTTCTATTATATTTTATCCATGCGATGTGGGTTTTACAACAAGTTCCGCTTGTTTTTACCTACTCTGATGATCGTCCATGACAGCCTTGCACATCTTTCAGCGCATTATTTCCCTTATATAGTGCGGGGATTATGGGCGGTCATCACAGTAGCCGAGGTTTAGAGTTCGATGTCGGGAATGGGTTGTCGTGCTCGAGCGTGGTGAATCCAGGGCTAGTAGATGGAACTCGAAATGGTGGAAAGAGTGGTGAAGTCGGTTTGTGATTCAGTGGTGAAGTCGGTTTGTGATTCGGTGGTGAAACGATGGTGATAAGAGGGATGAAGGTGGCGGCATGTGTAACACCCCGAATTTTCTAAAGTTGCTAAAATATTAATAAGTGTGTAAGAGGGGGGATGTATCTAATATGAATATAAAAGTGTGTAAGAGAGGGGATGTATCTAATATGAATATAATAATATTAATAAGTGTGTAAGAGAGGGGATGTATCTAATATGAATATAATAATATTAATAAGTGTGTAAGAGAGGGGATGTATCTAATATGAATATAATAATATTAATAAGTGTGTAAGAGAGGGGATGTATCTAATATGAATATAAGAATATTAATAAGTGTGTAAGAGAGGGGATGTATCTAATATGTATATAAAATCAATAATAAGTAAAGGGGGATGTATCAAATATGTACATTGTAGAAAATATATATATATTTATGACATGAATAGAAGTTTATTAATATGCTGAGTGTTTGCTGAGTCACTTCTGACTCATTGCTGAGTCAACAAGATAAACCCCATCTTGTCTGAACGGCTGCGGTTATTTCTAGGTTAAATCTAATGGCCTAAATGAATTCTAAAATCTATAAATAAGTGGGTAGACCCTAGACCTAAATCACTTGTAAAATTAGAGAAGCTACCGTCATGCTGCTGCCATGGAGTTCAGCATAGCCGTCACAAACTAAGAAGAGGAAGCCTAATCATCTACAACTAAATCTACACAAATCAAATCAAAAGATCTCTCTTTCTCTAATTCTTTTCTTTTGTTGGTGAGTATGATGATTCTCACAAGACTATTACAAACTAATTTGACTCAGTTATGAATGGATCACAAGAAAGTGACGTGATTTGTAATTGTAAATTCTATATATTGTGGATCTCTTATTATGTTATTATGTTGTCGTATGATGTAAATTATATATGCTATGTCATGCTATGTTGTAAATTCTCTTATGCTATGTCGTGCTATGTTGAGAATCATGTCAAGCTATGTTATACTATCATACTATGCCATGTTATAAATCATGCTATATTATGTTGTAAAATCATGATGTTGTTGGAACATGCTTAAAGTTATGTTTTTTTTAATTTAAATGGATCTTGTTTATGGGAATTTGCCTATTAGGTTAGGTGTACCCATAAACTTGAAACTATAATTAAATAAAACTTGAATATGGGAATTTGCCTATTGAGTTAGGTGTACCCATATAAAACCATGTTGTTAAAAAATTAGATGATGTTGATTCACACATGTTCATATGTAAGTTTATGAAAATTGATTGATATTATATTAGGTGAATTTTGAACAAGTTGACACCTTTAGGTCCATGACATGTATAATCTATGCAAGTTGGACATATGCAAGTTTCACCCCTTATTATGATTCATTTGGTCACATATACATGTTGTTATTATGATAATCTCTTTTATGCTATGAGTTAGGCTATTCGAGTCTAACATATATTTTGCGAATAAACGTTCAAACGTGGGGTAGGGGTAATATTAGGAATTAATAAATTGGGTGCAATTTTGTAAGATTTTGCATACCATGAATGGATGTCCATAATTGAGTCAATTATGGACATTGTTAAAAATTGGAAGTAATTAATAATTCAAGTAGGGAATTATTAAAATTGGGGGAAAGTGGATTATTATTAATAATCAATGCTTAGGACACGAGGTTGGACCCGTTTGTGATGTAAACCTGCCCGGACCCGCCCGGCAAATCCAGTAGTCACAAATGTCGGCCCAATGTGAGAGGTCCTAGGCCCAAACTAAAGCATAACAGTTGTAAAGACACGAGGTTAGACTCTTTTATGGTGTAAGACTGCCCGGACCCGCCCGGCAAATCCAGCTGCCATAAATGCCAGTCTAATGTGAGAGGTCTTTATGAGGTTATGGCCTTAATGAACTAAGAAATACTTAACCAGATAATCATGTAAGGTGGGACATGGGGGTTAAGTAGGTGCCTTGGGTGGCATGAGGAATCTGGTGGTTGCCTTTAGAGGCATTTGAAATACGATTAGACTTAACCAAACACACATGTAAATGAACATGACTAAGTGGGTTAAGTGGGATGGACTAATGGGGACAAGCTTAGGTGGAATGCTTGTGGTAAATAGTGGGGGCCCATTTCAACCAGTATCCCAAAACGTATCTTTGTGGGCTCGACCCAAGTCGAGGACGGGACACGCATACTGGGTTTGACTATAAGAGGCCAAAACAGGGAGCGGTGGCAACGCAAGTCCAACGGGTTTCATATGCGTGTGTGGACCCGGGCTGGTAGGTAAGACGTTGTTGCATCGTGTAGGTATAAACCGTGCATGTCCGTTGTATCAGGTTGCCACTTTAGGGGAGTGATACACCCCACTATGGGGCCAGCACGGGTATCTACGAGTTAGGGAGCCGATCGAATAATGGGAAGTAGGGTACACCTAGTGGAGATAGGGGCAGGCGGCACCTATGTAGTCAGCTAGGGGTACGTAAAGCCATTGGGAAAGTTTCTAAGTGAAGCTAAGTGGGATGAATCTTTAGGGTGACTGTTGTCGTGCAGTATAGTGTTTATCCTTTAGTATTTAGGAGCGCCTATAACGTTGCCTTTAGCGATTGTCTATGTCCTTAATCTGCTCTTCATAGACATTTTCTTGTTTTCCAGCTTATGCCTTAGTCCAGTTATTTTGGTAATAGTATTGTAGAATTATCATATTCACCAGACTATATGTCTGACCCCCTCTTTTCCATCCTTTTCTCCCTTCAGGTCCGCAGGTTGGGCCAAGTTCTAGTGGAGTCTAGTTGGATCGCTTATCTTCTGGAAAGCTTGGACTGCTGAAGTAAAGTCCAGCTTGTTATCTTTCTTTTTAATGGCTATTCATGTAATGGGATTATGTACTTGTTTTATCAAGATAGATATTGTACTTGACATTGAATATGGTGTTATGATGTAATCAAACATGTTTTGACTTCTGCTACAATGAAATAAAGTTTTTGAATTTCCAAGTACTATTTTATGTCTGTCTTGTTGTAATTTTACTGTTCTATATTCACTTAAAACCTCCATGGAAGTTAATGCATTCCCTTTGTGAGTGACATTAATGGACGTGGGGTGTTACACGTGGTATCAGAGCATAAGGTTACCAGAACAGATAAAAATTTTTTTAGAAAAATATTTTTTTTTCTAAAGTATTTTTGGAACAAGTGCTTTCAAAAAAAAAAAAAAACATGTTATTTAAAGAGAGTTTTTATGAAAAACATAATCCCAAATAGCCGCATCCTTATCTTTATCTTTCGAATTCTCCATTTTGAATCTTTCCTTTTTCGTTTCAGCATGGCTGAAGATCTTAATCTCCCAGAAGGTGTGATGATTCCAGGGTGGTTTAGGAGATACTTGGAGGCTAGGGCCACCACTGCAGGCCCAGCGGATACTCCTCCACCCCTAGTTGCACCCATTCCTCCTCCTCCTCCTCGTGTTGACACTTTTGCAAAGACGTGCAAGGAATTCAAGGCCATGGGAGGAAAAAATTTTCAAGGGACTGAGACGTTTGTGGAGGCCAGAGATTGGCTTAAGGAGACTGAGGAATTGTTGGATATCTTTGAAGTGGAAGATGGGAGGAAAGTCCGTTTAGCTGCTTGGTTAATGAAGGGAGAGGCCTCGTTTTGGTGGGAGGTCACTAACGGGGAACGTCCAGTTGATTCATGGGCGGATTTCAGACGAAGGTTTGAGGCAAAGTTTCTTTTAAGGGCAGAGGAGAACTTAAATATGGAAAAATTCCTGGCACTAAAGAAAGGGAGCTCATCAGTAAAGGAATATGTTAATAAATTTAATCAGTTAGCAAGGTTTGGCTTGGAGTTGGTGAACACGCCAGAGAAGAAAGCTTTGAGGTTCGTTAGAGGCTTGAATGAACCGTTGCAAGGGTTGGCTATGACCCACATCCCTATGGGAGCCACCTTTGAAAAGCTAGTAGAAATGGCACTTATGCATGAGGATAAGGAAGTTGAAAAGAAAGGGGATCAGAAGAAACCCCAACAGCAAAATAAGAAGGGTGGTAAAAACAATAATGGCAAAGGGAAGAAGAAATGCTTCAATTGTAGGAAGCCTGGCCATCTCAGCAAAGATTGTAGAAAGAAAAAGAAGACTGGTTGTTTTCATTATGGAGATGCGGGACATTTAGTGAAGGACTGTCCAAAGAAGGGGCAGAGGGCAGGGTCTACCTCGGGAGGACAGGTGCAGGCTCTTATGGCACCAGGGCAGGCAAGGGGGCAAGTTCAGGCTATTGCGGCCCCACCGCTGTAAGAAAGAGGTAGAACAATTTCTGTTGAAAGCTTAGTTTTTCTGTTTGATCATCCTGTCCGTACCTTATTCGATTCTGGCGCATCTCATTCGTTTATCTCTGCATCATTAGTTGAATCACTGCACTTAAACACCAGTTTAGTAGAGGATCCCTTGGTCGTTTCAAATCCAATTGGGGGTTCGGCTCATTTGACCATGATATGTTTGGATTTGAAAATCTCTATACTTAGCGTTGAATTTAGATGTGATGCTTATGTATTGGGCTTCACGGGCTATGGGCTAATTTTAGGAATGGATTGGTTGTCTAGAAATAGGGCCATTCTTGATTGTGAAAGGAGAGTAGTTAGGCTTGTGACTCGCCTTGGTAATGCTCTCGACATCTTTTGTAATCCCATAAATTCCGTTATGCTAAGTTATCTTGAATCGCTTGACGCGTCTGTAGAGAACCTGCGATCGGTAGAAGTGGTCCGGGAATATCCGGATGTGTTTGAGGAGGTGAAGGGCTTACCTCCAAAGCGGGAGATAGACTTTCGAATTTATCTTGTGGATAATGCTAAACCCGTATCTTTGCCAGTGCGCCACATGGCTCCTCGTGAAAGGAGGGAACTCAATAAGCAAGTAAAGGAGTTGCTTGAGAAGGGGTTCATAAGACGTAGTATATCGGAGTGGGGTGCTCCAGTAGTTTTTGCCACAAAGGCGGATGGGTCTCTTAGACTTTGTATGGACTATAGAGAACTAAACAAGCTTACTAAAAAGAACCGACACCCACTGCCGAGGATTGACGATCTCTTTGATCAGTTAGTTGGCGCCTCAGTGTTTTCGTAGTTGGACTTAGCCACTGGCTTTCATCAACTGAGAGTGGCTGAGGATAGTATAGATAAAGCTGCTTTTAGGACTCCTGACGGATTCTATGAATGGCTAGTGATGCCCTTTGGTTTGACAAACGCCCCTGCATATTTTGTTGATTTGATGAGTAGGGTGTTTAGGGAATACCTTAACAAATTCGTGGTAGTCTTTGTGGAGGACATCTTAGTCTTTTCTAAGAATAAAGAAGAGCACTCCCTGCATCTTAGGGAAGTGTTGGAAACCCTTCGAGCACATAACCTTAAGGCAAAATTTTCTAAGTGTCACTTATGGAGGAAGGAAGTACGGTTCTTAGGGCACGTGGTTTCCAAAGAAGGGATAGCAGTGGATCCCGCAAAGGTGGTGGCCATCCAAGATTGGAAGGTCCCTAAAAATGCAACCGAAGTAAGAGGTTTCTTGGGGTTGGCTGGCTATTATAGGAAGTTTATCAAAGACTTCGCAAAAATATCAGCTCCATTAACACGGTTAACGAAGAAGAACCTGGTTTTTACGTGGGACAAAGATTGCGATGATGCGTTCCAACGTTTAAAGAGAGCCTTAACTTCAGCCCCAGTCTTAGTGCTGCCAGACGGGAATAAACCGTTTACCATCTATACTGATGCTTGTGGGACGGGACTTGGCGCGGTCCTCATGCAAGAGGGAAGAGTAATAGCATATGGTGGAAGGCAGTTGAGGGTTCATGAAAAGAATTACCCCACGCATGACTTAGAGCTAGCCGCAATTGTTTTCGCGCTTAAGTCTTGGCGTCACTATCTTCTTGGTGAGAAATTCGAACTGTTCACTGACCACAAATCATTAAAATACTTATTCTCTCAGAAGGATTTGAATTTAAGGCAGCAACGGTGGATGGAATTCTTAGCCTCCTACGATTTTGAAATAGCATATACCCCGGGCAAGGGTAACGTGGTGGCAGACGCCTTAAGTAGGAAAAGGTTGTCCTTGAGTCCGTTGTTTGTTGAACGACAAAGCTTAGAATTCATCTCTATGTTTGACTTTAGACCCTCCGTTGACTTAGTACCCGGTCTGTTAGCATCCTTGGAGGTTAGACCTACACTTCTAGGACGGGTTGGTGAGGCACAGCGAGACGACCCACGGTTGGTTGAGATAGTAGAAAAGCTCAAAGGGGGGGAGTCGTCAAGCCATCTTCGTAGGTATACCCTAGACGATAAGGGTTGGTTACGAAGGGATAATAGACTTTGTGTACCGCAAGACGAAGACTTAAGGAAGGCCATTCTTGATGATGCTCATCGCTCAAAAATGACCATTCATCCCGGCGAGGATAAGATGTACAAAGATATGAAGTGGGTTTTCTTTTGGGCCGGTATGAAAAAGGATGTGGCCGAGTACGTCGCTAGATGCTTGGTGTACCAACGAGTTAAAGCAAAACAAAAGAAACCCGGTGGGTTGCTTCACCCATTAGAAGTTCCACTATGGAGATGGGAAAGCATCTCAATGGATTTTGTGGATGGATTACCAAGATCAAGGAAGGGTAACACGGGGATTTGGGTTATAGTAGATAGACTTACTAAAAGCGCCCATTTTATTCCCGTGAAAAGTAAGAGGACTGCTCCGTTGTTGGCTTCTGTATACATTAAGGAGATAGTTCGTTTGCACGGTATTCCTTCTAGTATAGTAAGCGACCGTGACCCCATCTTTACTAGCGAATTTTGGAAGAGTTTACAAGAGGCGGTAGGGACTCAGCTATGTTTGAGCACCGCATATCATCCTCAGACAGACGGCCAGACCGAGAGGGTGAATCGCATTCTAGAGGATCTTTTAAGGCTTTGTATCCTAGACTTTGGGGGTACATGGGAAGAGCACCTTCCGTTAGTAGAATTCGCATATAATAATAGCTTTCAGTCTAGTATTGGCATGGCACCTTTCGAAGCTCTTTATGGAAGGCCTTGCCATTCGCCTACATGTTGGTGGGAATCTGCCGATAAAATCCTACTTGGGCCCGATATGGTTAGGGAAACCTCGGAGAAGATTGAGTTGATTCGAAGGAGGATGAAAGCAGCACAAGATAGGCAAAAATCGTATGCTGATAAGAGGAGGACAGATCTTGAGTTTGACATTGGGGACATGGTTTTTATCAAAGTATCTCCATTACAGAATGTTGTTCGCTTTGGGTCCGTGTGGAAATTAGCACCAAGGTTTGTAGGGCCGTTTCCTGTAAAAGACAGGATTGGGAAGATGGCATATAGGGTGGAGTTGCCTGAGAAACTTAGTGGAGTACACGACGTATTCCATGTATCACATTTGAGGAAGTGTTTGCACAAGACCGCGGAGGTGGTAGAGCCGAGCTTGCTTAAAGAGGTGGAAATAGAGCGTGATGCAACAATTAGACGAGCTCCTACATGCATTCTTGGGTCGGAGATCAAAAAGTTGAGGAATCGAGAGGTCAGACTGGTTAAAGTGCAATGGGGAGATGATGAGAGCAACGCAACTTGGGAGACAGAAGAGAAGATGCATTCGTTGTACCCTTTTCTTTTTGAGGGTATGTCTTTTAATTTCTCCTTTATCGCTTAGCTTATCTTATCTTATCTTTAGTATGTCCTCTCATTAGTATCTTTGACCTTTAGTTAGGATAATCCTATGGTTGAAACATGTGTTTGAGACATGTTATGTATGATGGATGCAAAATGGATGCAAGTGTTTGCTAGTGGTTGCTCGTGGATGCATATATACACACACTTTAGGCACTAGATCGGCTCAGTCACTACATATTGCATATTGCATATATATATATGGATGTATTTAGTAAAATGGATGAACGATGGTTGTATTATCATGTGGATGCTGCATTCAGATGATGGTTGTGCACGCATATAGAAGTATTATGTAGCATTAAGAATCTTTTGCATACATAATGGATGCATGGCACGATCATAGTTGCATTAAGGAGGTCAACTGAATCAGTGGACCGCCTGATTTTGCATTAGATACGGACATATACACACACTGTGCATTTAAACATGAAAGCATTAGAAGTCTGTAAGGACAATGGATGCCTGTGTATGATGGATGAGTAGATGGACGTTTGGATGGTAGGATATACATTCTTCCAGACTTGAAGATTTCGGGGACGAAATCCTAAAAGGAGGGGAGAATGTAGCACCCCGAATTTTCTAAAGTTGCTAAAATATTAATAAGTGTGTAAGAGGGGGGATGTATCTAATATGAATATAAAAGTGTGTAAGAGAGGGGATGTATCTAATATGAATATAATAATATTAATAAGTGTGTAAGAGAGGGGATGTATCTAATATGAATATAATAATATTAATAAGTGTGTAAGAGAGGGGATGTATCTAATATGAATATAAGAATATTAATAAGTTTGTAAGAGAGGGGATGTATCTAATATGTATATAAAAACAATAATAAGTAAAGGGGGATGTATCAAATATGTACATTGTAGAAAATATATATATATATATTTATGACATGAATAGAAGTTTATTAATATGCTGAGTGTTTGCTGAGTCACTTCTGACTCATTGCTGAGTCAACAAGATAAACCCCATCTTGTCTGAACGGCTGCGGTTATTTCTAGGTTAAATCTAATGGCCTAAATGAATTCTAAAATCTATAAATAAGTAGGTAGACCCTAGACCTAAATCACTTGTAAAATTAGAGAAGCTACCGTCATGCTGCTGCCATGGAGTTCAGCATAGCCGTCACAAACTAAGAAGAGGAAGCCTAATCATCTACAACTAAATCTACACAAATAAAATCAAAAGATCTCTCTTTCTCTAATTCTTTTCTTTTGTTGGTGAGTATGATGATTCTCACAAGACTATTACAAACTAATTTGACTCAGTTATGAATGGATCACAAGAAAGTGACGTGATTTGTAATTGTAAATTCTATATATTGTGGATCTCTTATTATGTTATTATGTTGTCGTATGATGTAAATTATATATGCTATGTCATGCTATGTTGTAAATTCTCTTATGCTATGTCGTGCTATGTTGAGAATCATGTCAAGCTATGTTATACTATCATACTATGCCATGTTATAAATCATGCTATATTATGTTGTAAAATCATGATGTTGTTGGAACATGCTTAAAGTTATGTTTTTTTTAATTTAAATGGATCTTGTTTATGGGAATTTGCCTATTAGGTTAGGTGTACCCATAAACTTGAAACTATAATTAAATAAAACTTGAATATGGGAATTTGCCTATTGAGTTAGGTGTACCCATATAAAACCATGTTGTTAAAAAATTAGATGATGTTGATTCACACATGTTCATATGTAAGTTTATGAAAATTGATTGAGATTATATTAGGTGAATTTTGAACAAGTTGACACCTTTAGGTCCATGACATGTATAATCTATGCAAGTTGGACATATGCAAGTTTCACCCCTTATTATGATTCATTTGGTCACATATACATGTTGTTATTATGATAATCTCTTTTATGCTATGAGTTAGGCTATTCGAGTCTAACATAGATTTTGCGAATAAACGTTCAAACGTGGGGTAGGGGTAATATTAGGAATTAATAAATTGGGTGCAATTTTGTAAGATTTTGCATACCATGAATGGATGTCCATAATTGAGTCAATTATGGACATTGTTAAAAATTGGAAGTAATTAATAATTCAAGTAGGGAATTATTAAAATTGGGGGAAAGTGGATTATTATTAATAATCAATGCTTAGGACACGAGGTTGGACCCGTTTGTGATGTAAACCTGCCCGGACCCGCCCGGCAAATCCAGTAGTCACAAATGTCGGCCCAATGTGAGAGGTCCTAGGCCCAAACTAAAGCATAACAGTTGTAAAGACACGAGGTTAGACTCTTTTATGGTGTAAGACTGCCCGGACCCGCCCGGCAAATCTAGCTGCCATAAATGCCAGTCTAATGTGAGAGGTCTTTATGAGGTTATGGCCTTAATGAACTAAGAAATACTTTAACCAGATAATCATGTAAGGTGGGACATGGGGGTTAAGTAGGTGCCTTGGGTGGCATGAGGAATCTGGTGGTTTCCTTTAGAGGCATTTGAAATACGATTAGACTTAACCAAACACACATGTAAATGAACATGACTAAGTGGGTTAAGTGGGATGGACTAATGGGGACAAGCTTAGGTGGAATGCTTGTGGTAAATAGTGGGGGCCCATTTCAACCAGTATCCCAAAACGTATCTTTGTGGGCTCGACCCAAGTCGAGGACGGGACACGCATACTGGGTTTGACTATAAGAGGCCAAAACAGGGAGCGGTGGCAACGCAAGTCCAACGGGTTTCATATGCGTGTGTGGACCCGGGCTGGTAGGTAAGACGTTGTTGCATCGTGTAGGTATAAGCCGTGCATGTCCGTTGTATCAGGTTGCCACTTTAGGGGAGTGATACACCCCACTGTGGGGCCAGCACGGGTATCTACGAGTTAGGGAGCCGATCGAATAATGGGAAGTAGGGTACACCTAGTGGAGATAAGGGCAGGCGACATCTATGTAGTCAGCTAGGGGTACGTAAAGCCATTGGGAAAGTTTCTAAGTGAAGCTAAGTGGGATGAATCTTTAGGGTGACTGGTGTGGTGCAGTATAGTGTTTATCCTTTAGTATTTATGAGCGCCTATAACGTTGCCTTTAGCGATTGTCTATGTCCTTAATCTGCTCTTCATAGACATTTTCTTGTTTTCCAGCTTATGCCTTAGTCCAGTTATTTTGGTAATAGTATTGTAGAATTATTATATTCACTAGACTTTATGTCTGACCCCCTCTTTTCCATCCTTTTCTCCCTTCAGGTCCGCAGGTTGGGCCAAGTTCTAGTGGAGTCTAGTTGGATCGCTTATCTTCTGGAAAGCTTGGACTGCTGAAGTAAAGTCCAGCTTGTTATCTTTCTTTTTAATGGCTATTCATGTAATGGGATTATGTACTTGTTTTATCAAGATAGATATTGTACTTGACATTGAATATGGTGTTATGATGTAATCAAACATGTTTTGACTTCTGCTACAATGAAATAAAGTTTTTGAATTTCCAAGTACTATTTTATGTCTGTCTTGTTGTAATTTTACTGTTCTATATTCACTTAAAACCTCCATGGAAGTTAATGCATTCCCTTTGTGAGTGACATTAATGAACGTGGGGTGTTACAGCATGGTCTAGTATGGAAGGAGGAAAGAGTTTGTATTGTTAGAGAGGAAGGTGGAGGGATTAGAGATCAATCGATTTTCGTGGTCTACTATGATGGAGGAAGCTGGTCGACAGTTTGAAACTTACAATGACGTGTTGCGATTTGTGTACATGAGGGAGGAAGGAATCAAGCGCAGTAAAGATGGAAATAAGGGAAGTTCAGTGGGTTTAAATTCATTCAGAGAGGAAGAAGAGTTTAACAAAGTATAATGGGTTATTAGTTTTTAATTGGTAATTAGTTAATAAAAAATTGTCTTAATAATATGGATTCTTGTAATCATTATAACTCATCCGTTCGTGAATAGAATTGAATACGATCAGATCCGTTGGAATCATAACGATGAGGTCTATGTTTTAGAACTGATTTCGCTGAGAAAAGAGCTATTGGAATTTCATGGAAAAATCAAACATTTGTTTGATTTTAAATGAAATAAAAGCAGAATCGTCAATTGCCAAACAATGTGAGTAAACTCACTAACTCAAGCTTGTTTATTATTTTATATAAACGAGTTTTAAATTTATATATAAAAAATTTATACTACGTGATGGTTGTTTGGATGAATGGTTGATAAATTGGTTGAAATTATTGATATGGTTATATATATATAAATCATTGATTGCTTATTAATTCTATTTGCCATGATATCTCATATTGGAATGAAATCGATGTTATTTACATTGATTAACATCTGTGTATGCTGGGAAACAGTTTGGAGGGATTCAACTAGATTCTTCAACATTTGTATTACTATTTTTATTTATTGTACTATATAATGTGTTATATAATCTATGATTGATTATGTCGTATTTGAATTACCCTAGCCCTAAAATTTTGGTATTTAAATACCGTAAAATATTTTTTAATGTTGAAAAGGAATTTGAGATTTAAAAGGGAAATTTATTTTCAAATTAGAACTTAGATTTCGAATGGACTTGAAATTAGAAATTTGTTTAAATGGATAAAACATGTAAACAAGTTTATAAATTTAGTAAAATATTTATTGTTGGATAAACTAAAATATAAATTCAAGTTCGAATTTATATAGAAAAATGGAAACCGGTTTGAAACCTGTTATTCGTAATTGGATTTGAGATTAGCAGTTATAAAGGAAATTATAATGAGATTTTTAATGGATGGAGTAAAAATAAGATTTTATCTAAATAATTCCATCAATAGAAGCTAATAAAGAGAACTGGACTTTGAAATATTATTTAAAAATATGAAATCAAAAACAGATTTGATTATAAAAGAAATATTATTCACGATTGAAAGTGAATAACAATTTAAAAAAAAAATGTTATGTGAATGGAAATAATTACAAGGAAAGTTAAATTAACTTGGAATGTTAGATTTATTCCGAAGTTCGTAATATTAATCGAATATAGGTTATTGGAGAAAGAGAGCTATTTACTGAAATTCAACTATACTGAATTTAGGAAAGTATTTTTACTTTCCATTTTCAATCAAGATTTAATTATCTAATTATATATTTATTTATTTAAATCAATGATTAAAAGTTATACTTTAAATTTAAATACTTCGAAAGTAGGGATTATAATGTTATCATTATAATCAAAGTTCTCCGTAAAAGAAGTGGATTCTTAAATTGAATCTGAAAGTTGTATAAACAATGTTTCTTAAGATTTAAGTTGTGAAGTTTGTTTATTCTGAAGTTCAAAATGTTGTTCAATTAAGGTCTGAGAGGTAATTATACCCCAACTTAATTGGCTTTGTAATGACCCGCATTGGCAAAGGTATTATAATTAATTAATTTAATTATTGAAATGGTGGTTTAGAGAATTTAATGGTCGTGGAATTAAATAATGATGAATATTTAATTAAAATAATAAAGTAAATAATATATTTAATTCTGAAATAATCAGAATTGGCCGAAATGACGATATGGTGTGAACCGGATCATCTGTGATATTTAATGCAGTTTAGAATTGAATTTGAATAACAGATATATTACATAAACGACGGTTTGAACGTAGAATTTTAATATATTTAAAATCGAGCTCGAAATGGCGCTGTAGTTCGTAAATTGGCGATTTGAACTTCAACTGAATATACAGGATTCGTTTTAAGCCGGATTTCTGTGAAACAAGAAACGTTAGGAGCTGGTGGAGTATATCTTGCTAATGGAAGAGAAAAATCGGGGTTTCATCGTGTAGATTTTGATTCACGTCCAAATCAAATTTCAGAAAAGTCGCTATGGAATTCCTTTATAATTTATATCGATTTGTTTATATTCTAAATAGATTTTTAATATAAATCGAATATCGATGTAACAATGGAATCGAAATATCGAGTTATAAATCCTAATATGGAGTTGTGTGATATTCTGTGTGAATAAATACGATAATATTTATTTATAAATACTTAATTTAATTATTTATATATATATATTTAAAAGGTTTTATTTTGAGCTTTAAAAATAATGATTTTTGCAAACAGTTTCAAAATTTGACTAAAAGTGTTTTATTGAGTTCGAAATGATCTAGTATAGCAGCGAGTCAAATTCCATCGATTTCAAAATTGTTTTGTGGTCTTTGTGAGCTTAGAATGACAACTTGAATATAAACGAATATAATATTAGAAATATCTAGATATTTGTTTGTCTATATAATGCCCTTAACTACCCTTTCTTAAGACCTAAAATCACAATCTCCTGAACCAAAATTAGGCCGCCACTTCCTTCATCTCTTTTCAGCAAAAACATGAGGGAAAATCCTCTTCATAAATTCAAATAAATTATAATGTTTATGTATTTGCAATCCCTAAGACTTCCTCTTCAAACTGATATGTGAATGGTAGGGTTCGATAGTTGTTTTGTGTTGTCCTGTTCGAACAGTAGATCTAGGGTTCCGATTTCCTAGGGCGAGTACGCTCTCGAGTTAAACGAGACTCAGGACATCGATGTAGGGTGGGAAGGACATCGGAGCAGTGTTGGCTGATTTGATTCCGGCGCTGCCAGGAAGGTGAACGAACGAAGAAGTTGATCAGTAAGAGGGTCGTGACTGTGCTAGTGCATTAGGGTCTGTCGCGAGATAGTGAGGGTGGAGGGGATTATGCCGGGGAGTTGAATAGTAAGGATCGTTAGTCAGTTGTTGATCAGATAAAGGTGTAGCAACTTGAAGTCTGGCCTGTTTTGATGTATCGGAGGTCTAATATGTGAGTGCAAGTTTGACCTTGTGGTGGTGAATCTGTAGAGAAGTGAAAGGGGAGGTAGAAGAGATGAAGTTGTGGTATTTTTTTGGATTTTTATTGAGGTAGATAAGCAGACAATTATGTTGGTGTTTTCTGTTTTGTGTTTTATTGAATTTGCGAGAATGAAAATTCTGGGAGACGTGAGCTTTTAAGGCAAGGGAGAAGGATGCTATTACAACAGGGATGGGTTATAAAAGGGTAACGATATTGGGAAGAATAAATTGTAGTGGTGAAGTATTTTTATTGAAGTCTGAAAGGGTGTTTTCCATTTTCGAAATCACGACAGGATGAGGGAGCGTGGAAGTGGAGATGTTGGCCGATGTACAGTCCTGGAGCCATGAATGTGAAGGAGAAAGAAGGGGGAGTGGGCTGGGTATTAATGTAAGTGGGCCGATTTTTTTTTAAAAAAAAGGGCAAGGCCCATTTGAAATTAAAATCCAAGCTTTTGTTTAGTTTAAAATGTACAAATCTTATAAAATGTATAACTTTATCATACCTTATCAGAGTTCCGCGAAACGAGATTCATCGGGATCGTATGGATGGTGACTACACCATGGAACCAACAGGAAGTGAATCGAAGCTCGATAAAATTTATGACGAAATAAATTGTCCGTCTGAATCAAATCGAGCGATGGTTATCGTTACCAACGATGATCGTCCATTGTGAGTAAATCTCACAAACTCTGAACAGTTCATAAATTCATGTTGTATTTTTAGAACTAATAAATATTGGCTGATTGACTGTGTGTTGACAGTTTGATTGAATTGCTAGTCAGTTAGTTGAATTTCTATATTTGATTCTGTTTAACAGAATATATCATATGGAACTAAAAGTGATGTTATCTATATTGTTTAACATCTGTGATGCAGGGAAACAGGTTGGATGAATCCAACTAGATTCCTCAACATTTATTTTACTGTTTTTCATATATTGTGATATATGATGTGATATAAAATCTGTTGTCGATTATATGTGTTTAGACGATACTAATCATCGTGATTTGATATGTTGAATACCATAACATACCGGAATGTTGATAAAGGAATATTTTCAAAGTGATATTTGAAAATAAAATATTTATAAATGGAATATTTATAAATAAGAAATATTTATAAATTGTAATATTTATAAATAGGAGATATTTAGAAAAAGGAATAAACGTTATAAAAAGGAAACTGTTATAAGAAGGAAATCATTTTAAAGTGGAGAACCATTACTAAAAGTAAATCTCTAAAATTAATAAATGTTGTTAAAAAGGAAATCTTTATAAAGCGAATAAAGGAGTTAAATCGAATATGGTATTCGAAAGGAGTTAAATTGAATATGGTATTCGAAAGTAGTAAATCGAATTAGTTATTCGAAAGTGGTTAGTCGAGTCGAGTCAGTTGAATAGAGTTAATCAAAAATTTGTTATTCGAATAAGAGTTAACCAGATGGAGTTAATCGATTAGAATAGAGTAAAAGGAGTTAATCGATGTTAGTTTAATCGATTAGAGTTAAAGTAAAAGGATTTAATCGATGTTAGTTTAATCGATTAGAGTTAAAGTAAAAGGAGTTAATCGATGTTAGTATAATCGATTAGAGTTAAAGTAAAAGGAGTTAATCGATGTTAGTTTAATCGATTAGAATAGAGTAAAAGGAGTTAATCGATATTAGTTTAATCGATTAGAGTTAAAGTAAAAGGAGTTAATCGATGTTAGCTTAATCGATTAGAGTTAAAGTAAAAGGAGTTAATCGATGTTAGTTTAATCGATTAGAGTAAAAGGAGTTAATCAATGTTAGTTTAATCGATTAGAATAGAGTAAAAGGAGTTAATCGAATATAGTTTATTCGAATAGAATAAAGGAGTTAATCGAATTTATAGTTTATTCGAATAGAATAAAGGAGTTAATCGAATATATAGTTTATTCAAATAGAATTAAAAGAGTTATCGAATATAGTTTATTCGATAGGAGTTAAGTGAATAGAGTTAGAGTTAAATCAAAAGAGTTAAGTGAATAGAATAAATTGAATAGAGTTATCGAATATACCTTATCGAAGGAAAGAATTATCGAATAGAAAAGATTTGAACGAGAGTTACGTAAGGAAGTTTGTTGAAGAATTAGAAAGGTGAACTTTGTCTATTTCAAGGTTAGAAACGTTGTTCAGTTAAGGTCTGAGAGGTAGTATTACCCCAACTTGATTGACTTCATTTTAACTAAGGAATGGTTAAGGTTCGATAGAAAAAGATGGTTAAGTGAATTTAGTAATTAAAGGAAATGGTTTGAGTTGGCATCGCGGTGGTTTGTTTAAACATCTGTCTAAGTCCAATAGAGAAGCTTTGGAAATGTTTTCCAAATAAGAAACCAGAAATGTTTTCTAATAAAGAAAACAAGAAATGGAAATGTTTTCCATTGTTAATAACGTATATTTTCCAAATATAGAAAATAAGAAATAATGAATATAGGGAAACAAGAGATAAGTAAATTAATGAAATAAAGAGATAAATGTTGGATGATGATTGATCGATATAATTTCCCCCTGGAAATAATGTCGTTGTTTGCACACTTTTTTTTATTCGATAGTTAAATCACAGACTATCGAAGTTTTGACCATTTTAATGTTGTTAATATGGAGAGACCGGTTGGATTATTATCCAAAGAACCACTCTGTATTGGCATAAGCGTTGCGAATCATATATGCCAAAGGAAATTGAAGACGGAGTTATGCAAGGGCTATCCTGTTTACAGAATAGTGCCTTCGGTTCATCCTGTTCCTGGATGACTTTTATGGACGGATGTCTGACGGATTATTTCCAGACGATCACGTATATTGATTTCTCCAACCTTACCAAGAGTGGAAGCGGAGAAGGAAACTTCTTTTAGCTAACACATAATGTATGGTTGAGGACGTCAATTGGTGATTTGATGGATTTGACGATGTGGGATTCAAAGTGAATTTGGTGTGATGATAAAGCGTAGCTTCTAGCCTCATCATCCGGTAAATGACATAAATCGGGCAGGTAGCATAGCTAAGTCGGTCGCACCGAAGTAGGGTGTATAATCACCTGATCTAGAGTTTCATTTACTTCTAAAAATCTATTGTTGATGCTGTCCCATTCGGGAAACGGTTGCTGATCCCAACTATTGGTGATATACATTCGATACACTCAAGCGAAATGAGTGGTCGGTCATGTGTGGTCGGCTTGCAAGATATTCTTGTTGAACCCAGTGTATTCCTCTCTAGAGGTACACGAGCGAAAGATGGTTCCATACCTTGTCATAGTTGGAAACCCATTACCCAATACGTGCTTGCGGTTTTGATTGTATACTATATATGTAGAACGTGAGATGAAAGCGTTTCTGCTAGATAATTATTATATTGTGTTGATAGACATTATTATAATATCAAAAGGTTTTTGATATAAAGATATTTGGATTCGCATAAGGGAAAAAACCCGCTCCGTTATACGGCATGGTCTTATGAGATATCGATTACCTACTTGAACTGTTTTAAACTGTTTTACTCACACCAGTCCCATGACTGACCCGGAGTTTATTTTGTTGTTTTCCCTAAACTCTTGGGTGCCTAAATTTGTATGGGCAGTCAAGTAGTCGGGATTTACAGATATACTGGAAGAGCTTGGAGCAAGAGGCTTCAGGATCATATAGCTATAGTTAATTCTGCTGTGTTGTAAGTGTTGTACTTTGATAACGATATGTATATTCAAGTACAGATTTGTATTTCAAAGTTATGTTATGAAATATATTTATTCGTTCCGCTGTGAGATCCATGTTACTCTGATATTGTGTTCTTCTTCTTCTATTCTAAATTTCTATCTTATCTTTCCTCACTCTCTGTTTTCTTTCATTAATGACTGGTATTTTTCGATGTTTGGTTAGTCATCATTGAGTTTATGGCGATAACCAAAGTCGACAAAATCCCAGATCATTAAAGTTGGTATAAGAGCTTAAGGTTAAGTGAATTACCTTGGCTCTGTGGCGTGACTCAGTAGAGATAGGGTTAGAAATACCCAAAATTGAGCTGAGTGTATATATATACGAGAACGTGTTTGTTATTGATATAAAAATTGTTTTATATTGTGGAGATTCATTGATTGAGTTGTTTATGAGTTCTGGTCGATCAGTTTGATCCACGGTATCGGTAGGAGTTACTAAACACTTGAATACGATGGGTCGTCACGATATGTTTTGAAAATAGGGTAAATTAAAATAAGTTTACCCAAGGTATATCTCGATATAGAGAAGATATATATATATATATATATCAAAATTATAATATATTGGATATATTGGTTGTTATTATAGTCGAGTAAGATTATAAATTAAATGATTATGTAAATAACCAATCAGAATTCATATAAGTGAAATACGTGAAATCAGATGAGTTGAATCTGAAATTTTAAACCAGAAATTGAGTTAAAACTCTGGAGAATTGGATAAGTGTTTGTAAATGGATTTGGATTAAAAATAAGGAAAATTTAAGATCCTGGGAGATTTTAAATTGTTTTACAAGCAGTGTGAATTATATTTTGAAATGAATTTCAAGGTGGAAATGTTTAGAAATGGTTTTATAGTATTGAACTCACTTCGATCGCTGGAAAATAGATTCTGATGATGACAGCTGCATCATCAGTATTCATTTTCGAGTTGTAAGTGACGAATTACTACCAGAGATACTATTTTGAATTTGTTTTGGGAAAGACAAGTTGTGTTAAATTTCAAAATAGGATTTATAAAATAGAATATAGAAATTCGAAGGGAGTTTGAATATATGAAATTCAATGAAATTGAAATAGAGTGTGAATATAGAAATTCAAATGAAATTTGAATATAGAATTCAAATAGATTGAAAAGGAATTTGAATAAAGGAAATTCAAACATAGAATTTAAATAAGAGAATTCATAGGGGATTTGAATATAGAAATTCAAATGAGATTTGAGTAAAGAAGATTTAAATAATGGAAAATTGAATATAGAATTCATATAGAGTAAAAAAATGGAATTTCAAAGTAGAATTTCAAAATAGAATTTGAAATAGGAATTTGAATATAGAATTCAAATGGAATTTAAACTATAAAATTTGAATAGAAATTAAATAGAATTAACTAAGTCGAAGAGGAATTAGTTAATCGAGTTTTGAATTTGAAGTTGAACTTTGAAAGGTGAATTGGACATGTAAATGGATATTCGAAATCGAATATAGAACTTAAATTTGAAATTTGGATTCAAATTAGTTAATAAGCAAGTTAAAATATATTTGAACATGTCATGTTCAAATATAAAAGTGAAATAGACTAGAGAGTTAATTAACAAATTAATTAACGAATTGTGTTAAAACGATCAGGTATAGTTAAAATAGATTAGGCAGGTATAAATACACATGAGATAGGTATGGATAAGGTGTGAAGGTATATAAATAGAATGCTCGATGAAAAGGTATGTATTTAATTCATATATGAGATTTTATGCGCCGTATCGGCTAGCCGCTTGGTTTTTTTTTTTGGATTGGTGAGGGCCATGGGAGGCTATTTGAAATATCCCGATGCTCCTAGTACAAAGGATGTTATGGCAAAAAAATTCGAGAATTTAAGGAGTTAGAATATTTTAAAGATAATTGGATAGTTAGAAATCAATGTATCGATATATATATATATAGAAGTCGATAAGGAAACGAACTTAGAAATAGAATAGTAAAATCAAAAAGGAAGACTAAGAATAAAATCTAGTAAGAATAAAAAGAGGAAGCGTATACGTGTTTAAAAGTGAAGAAGTAGTTGCATGGTATTGATTATTCGAGTAAGTAGTCATATCTGTTTTGACGTTATAAATGTTATTCAGTCAAGGTCTGAGAGGTAGTTATACCCCAACTTGATTGATTTCATTATTAACAAATAAATAGTAAGATTTCAGGCTCGAAGATCAATGTTGAATAAGAGTTAGTTGAATATAGTATTTGGGTTGTCGTAACGATGTTTTACACAACATCCGTTTTAACCCAAATAAGTATAAGCTTGGAAATATAATAAAGAATATTTCCTAAGTATAGAAATAAACGAGATCGGAAAAGAGATAAGTAATTGGAATATTTTCCAATTATAAATAGCATATATTTTCTAAAGTTTAGAAAATAAAGGAAGGCGATATTCGGAAATGTTTTCCAAATAACATAAAAGGCCAATATGGTTATTGAAAATATTTGGTTAACAAATATTGATAAAAAAATAGAGAAGTGATTTAACTAATGGAATATTTATTAAGGGCTCGGTGACATGTTCAAAGGGAAAATTTGATTTTTGAAAAGTGTAAACTATTGAAAACTCCCAGGGAAAGACTGTTTGAATTAAAAACAAATTTAACAGAAATTTGTGAAAGCAAAATTGAATTAAAGTAAAGCCAGTAAAGTGGTAACTGAGATTGAATTAGAATGATATCAAGACAAATTGGATTGTGAGATTCAAATTTGAAGTGTAATTTGATAATCAAGTTAAAAGTTGGGAATCAGGAAGAAACTCGAGTTGGAACGATATTTGGCTTGGATATAAGTGAATGGTTGTGTCGTGGATAAAAGCAGATTGGAATTTGATTGGGATGACCCTTGTATCTGCTAAATTGATAACAGGTGGAAAGGAAAAAATGATATGCCGACAAAAGGTACAAGTTTATATTTCTATTGGATATAAGATTTATGAGCCGAATTGGCAAGCCGCTTGGCTGTTTGATTTTCTTTTGGGTTGGAGATGGCCCAGAGAGGCGAGTGGTGGTTTGACGTATTGACCAGTACAAAGGAGGTGCTGGCAAAAATTTTGGGAAAGTTAAGGCATTAGTTTTTAGGATTTTTGAAAATTTTCGTTGATAAGAATTAATTAATAATTTAATTGAAATTAAATTGGTTCAGTTGAAACTGAAGTTAAGAGGTGAACAAATATGTTCTAACCAGTCGATAGGGTCGTCCTCTACCTTTTAGAAATTTCGAGGACGAAATTATTGTAAGTGGGAAAGATTGTAATGACCCGCATTGGCAGAGGTATTATAATTAATTTATTTAATTATTGAAATGGTGGTTTAGAGAATTTAATGGTCATGGAATTAAATAATGATGAATATTTAATTAAAATAATAAAGTAAATAATATATTTAATTTTGAAATAATCAGAATTGGCCGAAATGACGATATGATGTGAACCGGATCATCTGTGATATTTAATTCAGTTTAGAATTGAATTTGAATAACGGATATATTATATAAATGACAGTTTGAACATAGAATTATAATATATTTAAAATCTAGCTCGAAATGGCGCTGCAGTTCGTAAATTGGCGATTTGAACTTCAACTGAATATACATGATTCATTTTAAGCCGGATTTCTGTGAAATAAGAAACGTTAGGAGCTAGTGGAGTATATCTTGCTAATGGAAGAGAAAAATCGGGATTTCATCGTGTAGATTTTGATTCACGTCCAAATCAAATTTTAGAAAAGTCGCTATGGAATTCCTTTATAATTTATATCGATTTATTTATATTCTAAATAGATTTTTAATATAAATCGAATATCGATGTAACACTAGAATCGAAATATCGAGTTATAAATCCCAATATGGAGTTGTGTGATATTATGTGTGAATAAATACGATAATATTTATTTATAAATATTTAATTTAATTATTTATACATATATATATATTTAAAAGGGTTTATTTTGAGCTTGAAAAATAATGATTTTTGCAAACAGTTTCGGAATTTGACTAAAAGGGTTTTATTGAGTTCGGAATGATCTAGTATAGCAGCGAGTCAAATTCCATCGATTTCAAAATTGTTTTGTGGTCTTTGCGAGCTTAGAATGACAACTTGAATATAAACGAATATAATATAGAAATATCTAGATATTTGTTTGTCTATATAATGCCCTTAACTTCCCTTTCTTAAGACCTAAAATCACAATCTCCTGAACCAAAATTAGGCCGCCACTTCCTTCATCTCTTTTCAGCAAAAACATGAGGGAAAATCCTCTTCATAAATTCAAATAAATTCCCTAAATTTATAATGTTTATGTATTTGCAATCCCTAAGACTTCCTCTTCAAATTGATATGTAAATGGTAGGGTTCGATGGTTGTTTTGTGTTGTCCTGTTCGAACAGTAGATCTAGGGTTCCGATTTCCTAGGGCGAGTATGCTCTCGAGTTAAACGAGACTCAGGACATCGATGTAGGGTGGGAAGGACATCGGAGCGGTGTTCGCTAATTTGATTCCGGCGCCACCATGAAGGTGAACGAACGAAGAAGTTGATCAGTAAGAGGGTCGTGACTGTGCTAGTGCATCAGGGTCTGTCGCGAGATAGTGAGGGTGGAGGGGATTCTGCCGGGGAGTTGAATGGTGAGGATCGTTAGTCAGTTGTTGATCAGATAAGGGTGTAGCAGCTTGAAGTCTGGCCTGTTTTGATGTATCGGAGGTCTAATATGTGAGTGCAAGTTTGACCTTGTGGTGGTGAATCTGTAGAGAAGTGAAAGGGGAGTTGGAAGAGATGAAGTTGTGCTATTTTGTTGGATTTTTATTGAGGTAGATAAGCAGACAAGTATGTTGGTGTTTTCTGTTTTGTGTTTTATTGAATTTGCGAGAATGAAAATTCTGGGAGACGTGAGCTTTTAAGGCAAGGGAGAAGGATGTTATTACAACAGGGATGGGTTATAAAAGGGTAACGATATTGGGAAGAATAAACTGTAGTGGTGAAGTAGTTTTATTGAAGTCTGAAAGAGTGTTTTCTATTTTCGAAATCACGACGGGATGAGGGAGCGTGGAAGTGGAGATGTTGGCCGATGTACAGTCCTGGAGCCATGAATGTGAAGGAGAAAGAAGGGGGAGCGGGCTGGGTATTAATGTAAGTGGGCCCATTTTTTTTTTTAAAAAAGGGCAAGGCCCATTTGAAATTAAAATCCAAGCTTTTGTTTAGTTTAAAATGTACAAAACTTATAAAATGTATAACTTTATCATACCTTATCAGAGTTCCGTGAAACGAGATTCATCGGGATCGTATGGACGGTGACTACACCATGGAACCAACTGGAAGTGAATCGAAGCTCGTTAAAATTTATGACGAAATAAATTGTCCATCTGAATCAAATCGAGCGATGGTTATCGTTATCAACGATGATCGTCCAATGTGAGAAAATCTCACTAACTCTGAACAGTTTATGTAACAACCCGTATTTTCAATAACCTGTTATAACATAAATGGAGGCAGAATTAAACTGTAAAATCTGAATCAAGGGAAACGGGCTATGCCATTGCGTTCGTCTCGGAAAAATACGCGAAATAGAGTCCGAGTTTTCGAAAATCGGAGTCCGTATGACCAAGATATGGCCTCGCGAAGTTTCACGAAAAATTCCCAAATTAAAGTATACTTAATTAAGTGAAATGGGTTGCGCAGAGAAATATATATATATATATTGATATATATATATAATTGAAAATTAAATAAATAAATATGCAAAAATGTTCAAAACAGCGAATTGGGAGAGGGGAATAACCGAACCGGCCGATTTTTGAGGTCGACCCGAGCCTGCTGGGTCGACTAGGGGTTAATCCAGGGTGTTTGGCTGTCAACCCGTGGGCCGATTCGCTCAAATGCAGATTTTGCATTTGGATCTGCATTTGGATGGTTCTCATGCTTCATCTTTAATCTAAAGGCCCTAGATGGTTCCTACACTTGACCTCTTCCCCAAGACATGCTTTGATGGCTTGGATTGAATCTAGGTTTAATCCTATGGCCTAAAACACTTGCCTAATCTATAAATAAGACCCTAACTTATCCTAAATCCTCATTATTCATTCATGCAACTAAACTATGGCAAAATTTTACCTCTCATGGCCTCCACTCTCTTCATAAAATTTCTAAATGGTTTCTATGAGAGATTTTCCATGCATACAAGTGTTTTCAAGCTTGTATGAGTGTCATTAGCTTGCATTCAAGTCAAGTTTCTATCTTTGCATCATAAAGCAAGGGTTTTGATCATTTTGGCTCAAGGGTTTTTATGTTAGAGCTTGCATTTTGGGTCTATTTGATTGCATAAGGGCTTTGTCATATCTTTTGTGCCTTCATAGCAATGTAAGCCCTTTCCCTACTCTTAGATATTTACTATGAAGTTAAATGTTCATGTTGCAAGTTTGGGTTTGATCATTGAGTATGATACATGCTATCATGTCATGCAAGTTTATGAAGTCATTATCTTGATCTTGTGAGCTAAAAGCTACAACCTTTATGTTGAAATGTTGCATTAGGCAACATGAGAACCCTCATAACCTTTATGTCAACTTGCATATGAAGTCATAACCCTTATATGATGATATATGCGAGTTACTAGTCATCATTCCATATCTTTTGTCACCATGATTCGCTTATGTGCCAAGTTTGGGTTTATGCATGTTTTGAGGCTTAAGAATGTAACATGCAAGTTAATGAACACATTTGTGCCTCATTTGCCACCATGATTAACTTGTGGCTTAATATCCATTTTTGTCATGCCTTTGCCAAGTCTCTTCTTTTAATCCATTACGTTGTCGCGAACGTATATGCGAGTTTAAAAGCGTTGGGTTATGTTATGGGTAATTTCTAATGACATGAAAATACAACTTGAAAACATGACTTGAAATATAACATGGAAGTTGACATGTAAGTATGCATAAAAACATAAGCTTGGGAATTTACCTATTAAGTTAGGTCTACCCTTTGGGAATTTACCTATTAAGTTAGGTCTACCCAAATGCTTGAAAACTTGTAACATGTTTTGGGAAACATGATGGACATGACACTTAGATAATATAAGTGTGGCCAACTCGAGGTTGGGTTGAGTTTGCAACGTAAAACTACCCGGAACCAACCGGCCTAACTAGTAGTTGCAAACAATAGGACCCAATGTGAGAAGTTGGTCATGTTGTGCTTGAACCCGAGGTTAGACCAAGTTGTGGTGTAAAGCTACCCGGAACCGATCGGCTTAACTAGTAACCACAACAAAGTCTAATGTGAGAGGTGAAGGTGCATTAAGTAATTAATGCCACATGATAGGGTTAAGTTAATTTGATTAATGACTCTTAACCAAATATGACATGGACAAATGGGTTAAGTAATTTGATTAGGCTAATGATACTTAACAAAACATGACAAGGTTGGGTAGGTTAAGTAACTTGATTTGCCTAATGACACTTAACCATTTTTATATGACTAGTGGATGGGGTTAAGTTAACCAACACTTAATCAATCCAACGCGATAACTTGGTAAGGTTAAGTAAGTTTTCTTAATGACGCTTAACCGAAAAATATGGTTAACGAATGGGGTTAAGATTAGACTCAACTAGTCTAAACATGGAAATCGGATGGGGTTAAGTTAGCCTAGACTTAATTAATCCCACTTGGTAGTTTAATGGGGTTAAGTTAAACACTTAACTAATCTAAACATGATGAATTGATGTGGTTAAGTGACCTATACTTATCCAATCTAACTCGTTAATTTATTGTGGTTAAGTTAACCAATACTTAACCAATATAACGTGAAAACATGATAAGGCTAAGTCACGAATCGCTTGAATACACTTGACCGATTTGACTAAGTAAATTGATAAGGTCAAGTTAATATATACTTAACCAATCTAGAATGATAATTGGACGAGGTTAAGTCGTGAATTGCTTAATATACTTAACCAACTTGAGCATGGTTTGTAGGGTTAAGCCTTGAACTTGGATACTTGGCCAATTTTGACAGGATTTGTAGACGGGTTAAGTCATGAACTTAAGTGACACTTAATCCATTATGTAAACCCTAGTTCTAAGGATTAGGTGGATAACCGTAGTTAACAAGGATAACGGGAACAATGCTAAGTGGTAAACCTTAGTTGAAGAATAACTAAGTAATGATTCTTAGTCAAGGAAATTTAGACCAGTTCATAGATAGATGAGTAACCTGATACGGTAGGTCATCGTTTAAGTATACGAGTAGGAGCAAGTATCTGATTTAGATAAAGGCTCCAGCGAACTGGGTAACGAAGCAGCGGCTTCGGGGAACGTGAGGATATTCTTGGTATCCCTCTATGAGCTGCCAGGTGATTATACTAGGCTCATGAGAGGTTAAGGTCTGCGTTAGAAGAACCAAGAGTATGCCTTGGTTGCTATACGAGCGACCTAAAGACGGGGATGGATAGGGGATAGTCGACGATACACGGTCGTACCCTAGATAGCATTTCGTCAGGCTACCTACCATCTTTGGTCAAGCGTGTACGTACGGAAAGGCAGAGAACACCCAAAAGACCATAATTGCTATCTAATTATGGTTGCGGTAAGGCTTGGATGTGGGTTGGCCAGTGTTGTGTTCTCATACAGGATTTATCCTGTCTTGTCTTTCGCTAGTTGAGGGAGTGGTCTCGTGGGACCATAGCCACGTATAAGAAAAACAGACCTTAGCATCTGCATCGGCAGATAAATCGAAAGCTCCCGACCGAGTCCTGTATTTCTTGATTTGCCCTGTGACAGGACTCGGATGGCACGATGTGATACATGTGCATACAGTCATGGAAAAGCGATTCACGATGAATGCGTGGGAAAAAGGGCGTGGTTGGCGGTTAGCGTAATCCCTAGTGGCCCTAGGTGGTTGAACCCAAACCGAGATACGAAAACGTGCAATAGGTAAGCATAATCCCTAGCAGCCCTAGGTAGCATAAGTCCTAGTTGTACAAACAATAATTCATGTTGGAAGACCCTAGCTAGGTTTAGGGTAACAGTCCAAACCGATCTTAAGGATCATGGAACTATGTTAAAGTAATATAGAATCTCATGGGAAAGCCCGTATGGTCTACGGCAAGGGACTGAACATTTACATGGAATAAAACATACAAGTTGAGTAACCTATATATGCGATATATTAGGTTGACATGGACCATTACACGACTTTTGAGTGAGGGTCATTCTTGGTTAACACATGACACGGTGGGGATACTAGTACGGTAGGTGCAGAGCTAAAATACAGGATAGATATCACGGGGCGTTATACGTGACAGATATCTTGGGGATATTATACTTGATAGAAACCTGACGATGTGATACCTTGTTTTATCTTGACATCGTAATTTATCATGACACCTTAGTTTATCTGAGTTCAGTAGTTCATCTTGTTATTTTGATTTAGCTTATCTATCTTGTTATCATGCTTATGTTCATCTCGGTTTCTCATGTCAGTTAACTTTACTAGTTTTTATGATAATAGTAGATAGGGCTTACTCAGTCTTTTTGACTGACCCGTTTTGTTTTGCCTCTTTTCTTCTGTTCCCCCCCCCCCCAGGTTACAGGGAGAAAATACTGTTGTTTAGTTCGGACTTCTTCTGCTTGAAGGTCATCATGGATGGCTTGGACTTTTCTTGGCTAATGGCTACTTTACTGTTTTTACTTGGGGAATAATTTATGAAAATGTCTTTATGCTTCTTTACTATTGCAAGACAGGTTTTGATGTACTCTGATGTAAAAGGCTTTAGACCTTATTTGTAACGACCCGCAAATCCGTACTATTTGAGTTGACTAATAACACTACACGTCCAACCCAATTGCACAGAAATACGAATCATTATTAGAAAGAAGTTAGAGGATAAGAAATAGAAAGAAAGAAATATTAGAATAGAAGAAGAAGAATACACAACATCAGGGTAAAACATGAACCTCACAGCGGAATGAATAAAATATAATATATCATATACTTTTGTAATACAAAATTTCTGTATACATGTACATTCAGAATCAGAGTTCAACACTTACAATACAGCGGAAAATAACACTAGGTAACTAACGCTGAAGCCTCCTGCTCCAAGCTCCTCCAATGGTATCTGTAAACACCTGAACTACTTGACTGCCCGTACACATTTGGGCACCCAAGAGTTTAGGGAAAACAAAACAAAATAAACTCTGGGTCAGTCATGGGACTGGTGTGAGTAAACTCCAACCACTTGTTTAACTTTCAAAACCCTTTTCGAAAGAAAAGATAATAGTAAGACCAGCCCACACATAAACATGGACGTTTTTTTACCTTACTATAACCCAAAACACTTTGATACGAAAATCCAGTGATATTATATTAATGTCTACATCAAATAAATACAATCTAGCGGAACGCTTGCATCTCACGCTCCACATACATAGTATAAAATCAAAAACCGCATGGCGCTTATTGGAGATTGGATTTCCAACATGACAAGGTATGGAACCACCTTCCGCTAGTGTATCTCTAGAGAGGAATACACTGGGTTCAACAAGAACATCTTGCAACCCGGCCCACACATGACCGACCACTCATTTCGCTTGAGTGTATCGAATGTATATCACCAACGGTTGGGATCAGCAACCGTCTCCCGACTGGGACAGCATCGAATAGAATAAGAAATTAAATGAACCTCTAGATAGGTGATTATACATCCTAATGGGTGCGACCCACATAGCCATGCTGCCTGCCCGATTTTTGTCCTTTCCCAGTTGTTGAGGCCTGAGGCTACGAATACTTCTCATTCATTGATAGCACAATCACTTTGAATGCCACATTGTCAGATCCGTTAATCACTAGTTGAGTTTGCACAAATATTCTGGATGTTATGCTAAGGGAATAAATCCGTTGCAACCATATATATATACAGACCAACCCATTTGATCATTGGAAATACTCTGTCAGACATTCGTCTATTTACGTTCGTTCTGGGATTGAACGAAACCGAAGGCACTATTTCTATTTAATAGAAAGAGTCCTTGCACTTTACTCCATCTTCGATTATCTTCATATAATCTGATTCGCAACGCTACTGCCAATACAGAGTGGTTCACGGATAATAATCCAACCGGTCTCTCCATATTGACAACGATGGTAAAAACTTCGATAGTCTGTGATTTAACTATCGAATAAAAACAAGTGTTCATCCAACATATCAAACAAATCACTGGGCTCTTTAATTAATATTCATTAATTAAATCACTTCTCCATTTTATCTATCAATATTTGTTAACCAAATAATTTCAATAATCATCTTGGCCTCTTATGCCATTTGGAAAACGTTTCCAAATATCAACTTCTTTTATTTTTTATATATTAGAAAATATCTCTATTTGCAATTGGAAACAATTCCAATCACTTATCTCTATCCCGACTATTTTAATTATACTCAGAAAATATTTACTTGTTATATTTCCAAAATTCCATCACTTGGGTTTAAAACGAATGTTGTGTAAAACATCGTTACAACAACCCAAAATATTTTATTCAACTAACTCTTTTTCAAACACTTCTCTTCGAGACTGGATCTTGCTATTTATTCATTAAAAATGCAATCAATCAAGTTGGGGTAAAATTACCTCTCAGACCTTAATTGAAAACATCCTCAACTTCAAAACGGCGAAACCACTTACCTCGAATAAACACACTATACAGTCCAATTGTTCATTTTTAAAACATGTATAAAGTTCGCTTTCTATTTCTAATTTATAGATTTCCCTTTTGTTTACAATATTCGATTTTTATATTCACTTACCTATCGAATTCTATACGTCGATACAATGATTTCTAACTAACAAAATATCTTTCAAAATATTCTAACTCCTTAAATTTCCGGAAAAATTCGCCATAACCTCCCCTGTACCGGGAGCATCGGGAAATTTCAAATAGCATTCCCGGTCCTTCTCATCTCAAAAAGAAAAAGAAAAAGCCAAGCGGCTTGCCGATACGGCGCATAAAATCTCATATATGAATTAAACATGTACCTTTTTGTCGAGCACATAAAATTTAAATCTTCATATACTTCATATCAAACCTGCTTACACATGTTCACCTGTTTGCAATTTAATTCAACTCAAACCAATCGTTTGAATTCGGTTCCGCCCATTTATTCTTTAATTAGCTTCTTAGCCTATTTCACTTGTTATTTGAACATATCACATTCAAATATATATTAATTTGTTGATAAAACAATCGAATGTCATTTCTAATTCAAGTTTCATATTCGATTCCGAATATGAATTTACAGACCCCTTGTCCGATTCAAAGCCCAAAATTTCGATTCTAAAATTCCATTAACTAATTTCTTTAAATTAGTCAATTCTAATCAATAATTAAAAATCTGATTTTTTTTGTTTCAACAATCATCTCATTTACACCACTTGAGTTCGTATTTAATTTACAACTCAAGTCTGGATTTTTCTCATGGCAAATTCGGATTTTATTTCTTAAAAATCCTTTAGTTTATTTAAACAAACCGTTATGGTTTTATAATGGTTCTGGCGCTGCTTTTCTGAAAATTTGATTTTTGACATAACTCAAAATCTATTCGATGAAATCCAGATTTTTTCTCCTTCATTAGAAAGCTATTATCAAATCGGTCCTGACGTTTCTTGTTTCAAAGAATTTCGACTTCAATTGAGTTCTGTATATTCAATTTGAAGTTCGAATCGCCAATTTACGAACTGCAGCACTGCGGCGAGTTCGTTTTATTTATATTTATATATATAAACTTTTAAACTTTCGTTAAAATGAATCCAACTCCATTCTGATATATTTTAATATATTCAAATCCATAGTTTCAATTCCATTTGAATTCAATATTCAAATCCCATAGTTTAAATTCTATTTGAATTCAATTTGAATCTCCTATATTCAAATTTCATTTTCCATCTCCATTTGAATTCTAATATTCAAATTCATTTTTAACACCATTTGAATTCTAATATTCAAACTCATTTTTAACACCATTTGAATTCTAATATTCAAATTTAATTCTCTTGAATTCACATACCATATTTTATTTCCTTGATTTCAAATACCACATTTTAATCTCCTTGAATTTAAATACCACATTAATTTCAATAATCAACTCCCTTTTGAATTGTTATATTTGAAATTTCATACTTGAATTTAAATAATCAAACTCCATTTTGAATTTCTATTTTAAATTCAAATATCCTAAACTCCATTCTAATACTATTTGAATTCTTATATTTGAATCCTCTTTATTTAAAACCCATTATTTAAATCCCATTTGAATTTCTTCACTCAAATCCATTTGAATTCCCTTGAATTCAAATTCCATTTCGAAACCATTTGGATTTCCTATTTTGAAATCCTATTTTGAAATTCTATTTCCAATTCTACTTTGAAAATCCTATTTTCAAAGTTTACTTCAAATTCTATTTTGAAATTCTACATTCAAATCTCTATTTGAATTTCTTTATTCAAATTTTATATCAAAGTCTCTATTTGAATTTTCTTCATTTGAATTCCTTTGAATTCAAATTTTATTTTAATTCCTTTGAATTCAAATATTCAAATTTCATTCTAATTTCTCATATTCAAATTCTATTTGTATTATTTAATTTATAAACAACGTTTATAACTTCCCTTAAATTTTCACATTTATAAACTTATAAATAAAGTTTATAAATCCAATTCAAACCCCGTATTTTAATTTATAAACCAAGTTTATAAATTCACTTGTTTTATATATTTAAAACAGTTAATATTTTCTATACTTCATTAAAAATTCAAATTCTATTTATAAAAATAGTATTCCATTTTCAAATCTCTATTATCCTTTTCCGATATTTTTATAAATCCATATTCGAGCCCCAGTGATATTTTAAACACCCCAAAACAATCAGTTATCAATCACGGAATTTTTTTAACACATCATATATGAGAATATATATGAAACCGACAAACAAACAGATAATATTTTTTTTTGAGGAATCCAGTTGGATTCCTCCAACCTGTTTACCTGCATCCACAGATGTTAGTACATAAATAATACCCATTCTGCTTCATGGCAGAATATCGTGGTATAGAAGGTCATCCACTAATCATAGCGTGGGGCGTATAGGGTAATCATCCGCTATGGTACCGCGGGCATCCGCTAATGAGACTGCGGGAATCCAACCAATCAATCAACCCAATATATATATAGCCTAAATAACTAATATATATATAACAACCAGAAAAAATTCACACAAGCAACAAACAATTATTTTTAATGAAATAAAAATAATTCTAAAGGTGAGTGAGATTTACTCACCAGGGTTTTTCCTTTGACGAAACATCCAGTAAATCCCAAATTAAATGACTACGAGTTGCCTCGACCGAATCCATTCAACATCTACGATTATTAAATTTTATTCAACGATTAATCGATTTCTAATTTAAATTAACCTACCGGATAAATAAATAAATTTATGTATTTTTAAACATTAAACCTTTTGTACATTTAAAGCTTGCTTAATAAAATAACAGATGTTAATTACCTTTTAAACATTTTTATTTTATTTAAAATAAAATAATATATCTTAATTCCATACTCAAATGATTAGCTTACAAATTAACTACAACACTAACTAACTACTTATGTTCACACCATTTAAATCAGTTGCTAATTTATATAAACTATTTTATAGTCGAACGACTAATTGAAACAGTAGCTAACGGGTTTGGCGAGCTGATGGAAACAGAAAGCATCGGGCGATTTCCATTGAGTAATTAAATTAGGCTTAATTAAATTATTTAATTAACTAAGGAGTTTTGCTAAGTAAATCATTGTGGAAATATGCAGGAAACGCGGTGAAGACTAATTGAAACAGTAGCTTGGAATGATGGATTGTTTTGGAATCAAAGTTAGTTTGGCCGACAATTATGAACTGGAAGATTTCCATAGTAATCATCAAGTAATTACTTAAGTAAATAATGTACCTTAATTTAAGTTTTTAAGGCTTGGTCAACCCTTCTTCTTCGAACCTTGATTTCCTGTACTCAATAAAGAGCTTCCCTTCACCTCTACCAACGCAGTCCCCAAAACATTGGATCGAACTCCTCCCTTCCACCAGAACCGCTACTGTCGAGCTCGTCCTTTTTGAGTCCTTCGTCGTCCTCGACCTCTAATCAGAACCGCGGTCTTCCAATAGCAACAGAAATGAATCCCGTACCTCATCGAACTCCAGTTCACCCTTGATAAACCGAAAACCACAAAATACGGTCATCCCCACATACGAAATCGCGAGCGCTTCTAGGTTGTCGTCGAGCTTTAGGCCATCCCTCGCCTTCAATTATGATTTCGGTTTTCGATCCCCAAGCCAGATCCGACCCTTGCCACAAAGATGTATTCGATTTCCGTTTCCCTTCTTCTTTGTTGTGGCATTCGATTTTGATTTAAAGGGAGCGGCCCTTTTTATATTGCTTAAGTTCGATTTTAGTTCTGGAAAAAGGAGAATGAAGATAAATGGGAGGACTCGATTTTTATTTAAAAAAAAAGGAACACCCATTTTGTCTGAAGAGGATTGATTTACAGTCGAACGAAATGGGAAGGAGGATGTCGCGTTTTATACAGAGGGGAAACTTGGCGATGAAGGAACTGAAGGTAGGTGTTTGACCAGGTAGAATTCATCTGAGGTAGGTATTAACTATACAGGGTTTATTAAGGGCGGGTATTAACTGGTACCGTGTTTTATTTAATTTAATCTGAACCGAACTGAATATATTCTGGTATTTAATCTCAACGTATATACCATAGTAAATAAATATAATATAATTTGAATTCAGAATTAATTCATTCGCTGGTAAAAATTTATTTTTATTATCGACTATATTCAAAAGAATTTATACCGGTCTTCTGAACTGTTTGATTCAGTTTTCAACTTCGATTCGAATTTTATTTCGTATTACTATAAATTTATAAAAAAAAATTATTTATATTATCAACAAAATATTTAAAATGATATTAAATATTTAAAATAGACTGCCCAAAAATACGGGTCGTTACATTCTTTCCCCCTTAAAATAATTTCGTCCTCGAAATTGCTAAGGTAGAAAAATGATACAAACCCATTACTTTTCAAAATCTCACTTATGTTGAAACTCAACTCCTCATATTTCAACAAATTAGCTCCACCCAAAACTTTTGGTCTTCACCCATTTAATTCAAATGATCTACGATCAATCCATTTATATCCAATCTATATTCCAATAAACCTATTCAAATTGATTCTAATCAATTCATTCACTTCGACCCATTTAACTTGTTTAAGTTAAATTTAAATTCCAGAATTCAAATCCCTGGGTTTTTCTTTTCAAATTCTTTTGAAATCCCATAAATATATACATATATTTATTTTCATTTCAAATTTAAGACATTTGAATTTTCAAACCACTTGTTTTCTTCCAAACAAATTTCCATCAAAAACTTTTTCTAAGGTAGCAATTCATCACTTAGAAACTCGGAAATGAACACTGATGATGTTGCAATCATCATCAGAATAATTTCCCAGCCACTGAAGTGAGTTCAGTGCCTTATTATTTCAAAATCCATGATTTTCTTTCAAATCCTTTAAAACAAATCTATATTATTTTAATATACTTTGAAAAATATTTTTCAACTTCCCAGGACTAAAATTCCAAATTCTGGTTTGAATTAAATTCTAATTCATCTCATTTGTATATTTAATTCCTATACAAATTCTATTTGGTTATAAATAACCATTTTAATTTTATAATCTCATTTGATTATAAAATCAACATCCAACACATCCATATAATAAGAATTCTAGAAAATTATTCTTTCTATATCAAAATAGAAATTTTGGGTAAAATTATTTCATTTACCCACTTAAAAACAATATCATGTCGTATTTTCTGTTCAAGTGTTTAGAAATCCCTATCGACTTCGTGGCGTCCCACGATTCGACCAGAATTCATAAACCACTCACAGACTAGCCAACACAATATAAAACAAATTTTATATCAATTAACGAATACGCTCTCTCGTATATACATACACTCAACTCATTCTAGGGTACTACTGACCCTATCTCTAATGAGCAAAACTCCACCAAAGCCTAGGTATTCGCTCAACCTAAGCTCTGATACCAACTGTAACGACCCGCAAATCCGTACTATTTGAGTTGATTAATAACACTACACGTCCAACCCAATTGCACAGAAATACGAATCATTATTAGAAAGAAGTTAGAGGATGAGAAATAGAAAGAAAGAAACATTAGAATAGAAGAAGAAGAATACACAACATCAGGGTAAAACATGAACCTCACTGCAGAATGAATAAAATATAATATATCATATACTTTTGTAATACAAAATTTCTGTATACATGTACATTCAGAATCAGAGTTCAACACTTACAATACAGCGGAAAATAACACTAGGTAACTAACGCTGAAGCCTCCTGCTCCAAGCTCCTCCAATGGTATCTGTAAACACCTGAACTACTTGACTGCCCGTACACATTTGGGCACCCAAGAGTTTAGGGAAAACAAAACAAAATAAACTCTGGGTCAGTCATGGGACTGGTGTGAGTAAACTCCAACCACTTGTTTAACTTTCAAAACCCTTTTCGAAAGAAAAGATAATAGTAAGACCAGCCCACACATAAACATGGACGTTTTTTTAACTTACTATAACCCAAAACACTTTGATACGAAAATCCAGTGATATTATATTAATGTCTACATCAAATAAATACAATCTAGCGGAACGCTTGCATCTCACGCTCCACATACATAGTATAAAATCAAAAACCGCATGGCGCTTATTGGAGATTGGATTTCCAACATGACAAGGTATGGAACCACCTTCCGCTAGTGTATCTCTAGAGAGGAATACACTGGGTTCAACAAGAACATCTTGCAACCCGGCCCACACATGACCGACCACTCATTTCGCTTGAGTGTATCGAATGTATATCACCAACGGTTGGGATCAGCAACCGTCTCCCGACTGGGACAGCATCGAATAGAATAAGAAATTAAATGAACCTCTAGATAGGTGATTATACATCCTAATGGGTGCGACCCACATAGCCATGCTGCCTGCCCGATTTTTGTTCTTACCCAGTTGTTGAGGCCTGAGGCTACGAATACTTATCATTCATTGATAGCACAATCACTTTGAATGCCACATTGTCAGATCCGTTAATCACTAGTTGAGTTTGCACAAATATTCTGGATGTTATGCTAAGGGAATAAATCCGTTGCAACCATATATATATAAAGACCAACCCATTTGATCATTGGAAATACTCTGTCAGACATTCGTCCATTTACGTTCGTTCTGGGATTGAACGAAACCAAAGGCACTATTTCTATTTAATAGAAAGAGTCCTTGCACTTTACTCCATCTTCGATTATCTTCATATAATCTGATTCGCAACGCTACTGCCAATACAGAGTGGTTCACGGATAATAATCCAACCGGTCTCTCCATATTGACAACGATGGTAAAAACTTCGATAGTCTGTGATTTAACTATCGAATAAAAACAAGTGTTCATCCAACATATCAAACAAATCACTGGGCTCTTTAATTAATATTCATTAATTAAATCACTTCTCCATTTTCTCTATCAATATTTGTTAACCAAATAATTTCAATAATCATCTTGGCCTCTTATGCCATTTGGAAAACGTTTCCAAATATCAACTTCTTTTATTTTCTATATATTAGAAAATATCTCTATTTGCAATTGGAAACAATTCCAATCACTTATCTCTATCCCGACTATTTTAATTATACTCAGAAAATATTTACTTGTTATATTTCCAAAATTCCATCACTTGGGTTTAAAACGAATGTTGTGTAAAACATCGTTACAACAACCCAAAATATTTTATTCAACTAACTCTTTTTCAAACACTTCTCTTCGAGACTGGATCTTGCTATTTATTCATTAAAAATGCAATCAATCAAGTTGGGGTAAAATTACCTCTCAGACCTTAATTGAAAACATCCTTAACTTCAAAACGGCGAAACCACTTACCTCGAATAAACACACTATACAATCCAATTGTTCATTTTTAAAACATGTATAAAGTTCGCTTTCTATTTCTAATTTATAGATTTCCCTTTTGTTTACAATATTCGATTTTTATATTCACTTACCTATCGAATTCTATACGTCGATACAATGATTTCTAACTAACAAAATATCTTTCAAAATATTCTAACTCCTTAAATTTCCGGAAAAATTCGCCATAACCTCCCCTGTACCGGGAGCATCGGGAAATTTCAAATAGCATTCCCGGTCCTTCTCATCTCAAAAAGAAAAAGAAAAAGCCAAGCGGCTTGCCGATACGGCGCATAAAATCTCATATATGAATTAAACATGTACCTTTTTGTCGAGCACATAAAATTTAAATCTTCATATACTTCATATCAAACCTGCTTACACATGTTCACCTGTTTGCAATTCAATTCAACTCAAACCAATCGTTTGAATTCAATTCCGCCCATTTATTCTTTAATTAGCTTCTTAGCCTATTTCACTTGTTATTTGAACATATCACGTTCAAATATATATTAATTTGTTGATAAAACAATCGAATGTCATTTCTAATTCAAGTTTCATATTCGATTCCGAATATGAATTTACACACCCCTTGTCCGATTCAAAGCCCAAAATTTCGATTCTAAAATTCCATTAACTAATTTCTTTAAATTAGTCAATTCTAATCAATAATTAAAAATCTGATTTTTTTTGTTTCAACAATCATCTCATTTACACCACTTGAGTTCGTATTTAATTTACAACTCAAGTCTGGATTTTTCTCATGGCAAATTCGGATTTTATTTCTTAAAAATCCTTTAGTTTATTTAAACAAACCGTTATGGTTTTATAATGGTTCTGGCGCTGCTTTTCTGAAAATTTGATTTTTGACATAACTCAAAATCTATTCGATGAAATCCAGATTTTTCTCCTTCATTAGAAAGCTATTATCAAATCGGTCCTGACGTTTCTTGTTTCAAAGAATTTCGACTTCAATTGAGTTCTGTATATTCAATTTGAAGTTCGAATCGCTAATTTACGAACTACAGCACTGCGGCGAGTTCGTTTTATTTATATTTATATATAAAAACTTTTAAACTTTTGTTAAAATGAATCCAACTCCATTCTGATATATTTTAATATATTCAAATCCATAGTTTCAATTCCATTTGAATTCAATATTCAAATCCCATAGTTTAAATTCTATTTGAATTCAATTTGAATCTCCTATATTCAAATTTCATTTTCCATCTCCATTTGAATTCTAATATTCAAATTCATTTTTAACACCATTTGAATTCTAATATTCAAACTCATTTTTAACACCATTTGAATTCTAATATTCAAATTTAATTCTCTTGAATTCACATACCATATTTTATTTCCTTGATTTCAAATACCACATTTTAATCTCCTTGAATTTAAATACCACATTAATTTCAATAATCAACTCCCTTTTGAATTGTTATATTTGAAATTTCATACTTGAATTTAAATAATCAAACTCCATTTTGAATTTCTATTTTAAATTCAAATATCCAAAACTCCATTCTAATACTATTTGAATTCTTATATTTGAATCCTCTTTATTTAAAACCCATTATTTAAATCCCATTTGAATTTCTTCACTCAAATCCATTTGAATTCCCTTGAATTCAAATTCCATTTCGAAACCATTTGGATTTCCTATTTTGAAATCCTATTTTGAAATTCTATTTCCAATTCTACTTTGAAAATCCTATTTTCAAAGTTTACTTCAAATTCTATTTTGAAATTCTACATTCAAATCTCTATTTGAATTTCTTTATTCAAATTTTATATCAAAGTCTCTATTTGAATTTTCTTCATTTGAATTCCTTTGAATTCAAATTTTATTTTAATTCCTTTGAATTCAAATATTCAAATTTCATTCTAATTTCTCATATTCAAATTCTATTTGTATTATTTAATTTATAAACAACGTTTATAACTTCCCTTAAATTTTCACATTTATAAACTTATAAATAAAGTTTATAAATCCAATTCAAACCCCGTATTTTAATTTATAAACCAAGTTTATAAATCCACTTGTTTTATATATTTAAAACCGTTAATATTTTCTATACTTCATTAAAAATTCAAATTCTATTTATAAAAATAGTATTCCATTTTAAAATCTCTATTATCCTTTTCCGATATTTTTATAAATCAATATTCGAGCCCCAGTAATATTTTAAACACCCCAAAACAATCAGTTATCAATCACGGAATTTTTTTAACACATCATATATGAGAATATATATGAAACCGACAAACAAACAGATAATATTTTTTTTTGAGGAATCCAGTTGGATTCCTCCAACCTGTTTACCTGCATCCACAGATGTTAGTACATAAATAATACCCATTCTGCTTCGTGGCAGAATATCGTGGTATAGAAGGTCATCCACTAATCATAGCGTGGGGCGTATAGGGTAATCATCCGCTATGGTGCCGCGGGCATCCGCTAATGAGACTGCGGGAATCCAACCAATCAATCAACCCAATATATATATATAGCCTAAATAACTAATATATATATATAACAACCAGAAAACATTCACACAAGCAACAAACAATTATTTTTACTGAAACAAAAATAATTCTAAAGGTGAGTGAGATTTACTCACCAGGTTTTTTCCTTTGACGAAACATCCAGTAAATCCCAAATTAAATGACTACGAGTTGCCTCGACCGAATCCATTCAACATCTACGATTATTAAATTTTATTCAACGATTAATCGATTTCTAATTTAAATTAACCTACCGGATAAATAAATAAATTTATGTATTTTTAAACATTAAACCTTTTGTACATTTAAAGCTTGCTTAATAAAATAACAGATGTTAATTACCTTTTAAACATTTTTATTTTATTTAAAATAAAATAATATATCTTAATTCCATACTCAAATGATTAGCTTACAAATTAACTACAACACTAACTAACTACTTATGTTCACACCATTTAAATCAGTTGCTAATTTATATAAACTATTTTATAGTCGAACGACTAATTGAAACAGTAGCTAACGGGTTTGGCGAGCTGATGGAAACAGAAAGCATCGGGTGATTTCCATTGAGTAATTAAATTAGGCTTAATTAAATTATTTAATTAACTAAGGAGTTTTGCTAAGTAAATCATTGTGGAAATATGCAGGAAACGCGGTGAAGACTAATTGAAACAGTAGCTTGGAACGATGGATTGTTTTGGAATCAAAGTTAGTTTGGCCGACAATTATGAACTGGAAGATTTCCATAGTAATCATCAAGTAATTACTTAAGTAAATAATGTACCTTAATTTAAGTTTTTAAGGCTTGCTCAACCCTTCTTCTTCGAACCTTGATTTTCTGTACTCAATAAAGAGCTTCCCTTCACCTCTACCAACGCAGTCCCCAAAACATTGGATCGAACTCCTCCCTTCCACCAGAACCGCTACTGTCGAGCTCGTCCTTTTTGAGTCCTTCATCGTCCTCGACCTCTAATCAGAACCGCGGTCTTCCAATAGCAACAGAAATGAATCCCGTACCTCATCGAACTCCAGTTCACCCTTGATAAACCGAAAACCACAAAATACGGTCATCCCCACATACGAAATCGCGAGCGCTTCTAGGTTGTCGTCGAGCTTTAGGCCATCCCTCGCCTTCAATTTCGATTTCGGTTTTCGATCCCCAAGCCAGATCCGACCCTTGCCACAAAGATGTATTCGATTTCCGTTTCCCTTCTTCTTTGTTCTGGCGTTCGATTTTGATTTAAAGGGAGCGGCCCTTTTTATATTGCTTAAGCTCGATTTTAGTTCTGGAAAAAGGAGAATGAAGATAAATGGGAGGACTCGATTTTTATTTGAAAAAAAAAGAACACCCATTTTGTCTGAAGAGGACTGATTTACCATCGAATGAAATGGGAAGGAGGATGTCGCGTTTTATACAGAGGGGAAACTTGGCGATGAAGGAACTGAAGTTAGGTGTTTTACCAGGTAGAATTCATCTGAGGTAGGTATTAACTATACAGGGTTTATTAAGGGCGGGTATTAACTGGTACCGTGTTTTATTTAATTTAATCTGAACCGAACTGAATATATTCTGGTATTTAATCACAACCTATATACCATAGTAAATAAATATAATATAATTTGAATTCAGAATTAATTTATTCGCTGGTAAAAATTTATTTTTATTATCGACTATATTCAAAAGAATTTATACCGGTCTTCTGAACTGTTTGATTCAGTTTTCAACTTCGATTCGAATTTTATTTCGTATTACTATAAATTTATAAAAAAAATTATTTATATTATCAACAAAATATTTAAAATGATATTAAATATTTAAAATAGACTGCCCAAAAATACGGGTCGTTACATTATTTATTCATGTTATGAAAGTTTGATTTTACTTCCGCTATTTTATATGTTCTGTCTTGTGATATTTCTGTGCATGTTTACCAACAATGCCCCTCTAAAGCTAGTGCATTCCTTTGCGAGTGACCCTAGCGGAGGCGGGGTGTTACACGTGGTATCAGAGCAGAAGGTTACCAGACTGGGCAAAAGTTTTTAAAGACCTTCTGAAAACTATTTGAAAAAAAAAACCGTTTACAAAGAAGCATTTTTCAAGAAAATTTTCTTTTAAAAGAAAAAGGCTATTCCCCAAAGGCCATTAGCACTATCCTTATTTCCTTAATTGAGTCTCGTTTCCTTTCTATCCTCCATCTGTAGTCACAGTAGTTTTAACTGCGACTAGTCTTTTCTACCTACGAAAGTGCTTTCCATACGATGGAGGTGGTTCTCGAGAGACCAGTTGCCGCGTTATAAGAAAGGATCGTGAGAAAGAAGGATAAAGGATACGAGCTTAAGGATGAGCAACTTGTTGGTATGGCTTAGTCCTCAAAGGAGGGAGAAAGATGAACAATGAAACCCATGACGAGAGAGTGCCTTTGGCATGGTAAAACGGGGCGGATAGTTAAGTATTATGGGACAAGGACAAGATCATCGGGAGGGCAGTAGTATGCTCTCATTTCTAGAGTACCTCGGAAGGAGGGTAACGATCTTGTTAAAGGTTTAGCTTTTCTTCTCTATCATCCTGTTAGGACTTCGTTGTTCGTATCATTTAAGTCTGCTTCAATAGTTGAGTCTCTGCACCTTAAGTACTAGCGTAATAGAGAATCCCATTTTTGTCTCAAAGTCCTATTGGAGAATCAGTCCATTTATACATGACTTGTTTGGATTTGGGAAAGTCTATGCCAAGTGTTGAGTTTGGAAATAATGCTTATGTTTATAAGCTATGGATGGATTCTAGGGATGAAGTGGTTATCCAGTAGGGGGTGCCACTCTCGGTTTTGATAGGAGGGTAGTTAGACCTTTTGACTAGCCTTGGTAATGCCCTCGAAGTATCGGGTAACCTTTTTGAGGTTCTGTCATGACTAGTTACTTAGAATCCCTTGATGCCTTTATTGGAAATTTGAAGCCCGATCGAGTGGTGTTCGCCAATAAGACGGATGGTTTACTTCATTTATGCATGGGTTATAGAGATCACCCTAGTAAGTGCGCATGATAACCTGATTGACATCTGTTTACTTTCAAGAGAAAGTTCTTCTACATGGAATGCCGTATAGTATATAAACGAGATCCAAGATTCACTAGTGAATTTTGGAAAGCTTGCATGAGATCATGAGTACGCAGTCATGTTTGCGTCAAGTATTCTAGGAAAAGGATAAGTGCAAGTGGAACGAGAGGCGACGAAGAAATGAGTTCCATCTCATGTTATGGAAACAGGAATAAGAAGCTACAAAATCGCGAAGTTAAAAGACGACTTTGATGGTCAAAGACCAGATACGCGCATGATATCTCTTTTTGGGAGTATATCCTTGATCCCTGTTTTCTGTAGAGCTTACTTGTAGGCTATATTTTGTGGACATCCTCTCGGTCCTATTCTCCGTTACAAACCCTGTAAGGAGTTTGTCCTGTTTATCTTCTCGACCCAGTTTCAGGGAATTCTAGGTAGAACCCTATGGATGTAAACATGTATTTGAAACATGTTATGATTGATATGGTTGCAAGTGGTTGCTCGTGGATGCGCGAATACACATTAGATACTAGCTCGACTCGGTCACATTTCATATTGCATATGCACGAGTATTTACACTTGTTTATGGATGAAATCGAGTGTATTATAATGCGGTTGTTGCATATGAATGAATGATTGTGCACGCATATAGTATCTATATGACTAGGACTATTTGCATACATGTTGGATTCATGGCACTATACATATTTTGCATTAGAAAGATTATTCAGGCCTGATCATTAGCATTAGCTAAGGAACATGTACACACACGTTCTGCATATATTCATACAGCATTAGAAATCATCTAAGGACAATGGTTGCTTGTGGATGATGTTTTGAGTAGATGGATGATGGATGGTAGGATATGTTCTTCCTAACTTGGAGATTTCGGGGACGAAATCCTAAAAGGTGGGGAGAATGTAACAACCCGTATTTTCAATAACCTGTTATAACATAAATGGAGGCAGAATTAAACTGTAAAATCTGAATCAAGGGAAACGGGGTATGCCATTGCTTTCGTCTCGGAAAAATACGCGAAATAGAGTCCGAGTTTTCGAAAATCGGAGTCCGTATGACCAAGATATGGCCTCGCGAAGTTTCACGAAAAATTCCCAAATTAAAGTATACTTAATTAAGTGAAATGGGTTGCGCAGAGAAATATATATATATATTGATATATATATATATAATTGAAAATTAAATAAATAAATAAATATGCAAAAATGTTCAAAACAGCGAATTGGGAGAGGGGAATAACCGAACCGGCCAATTTTTGAGGTCGACCCAAGCCCGCTGGGTCGACTAGGGGTTAATCCAGGGTGTTTGGCTGTCAACCCGTGGGCTGATTCGCTCAAATGCAGGTTTTGCATTTGGATGGTTCTCATGCTTCATCTTTAATCTAAAGGCCCTAGATGGTTCCTACACTTGACTTCTTCCCCAAGACATGCTTTGATGGCTTGGATTGAATCTAGGTTTAATCCTATGGCCTAAAACACTTGCCTAATCTATAAATAAGACCCTAACCTGTCCTAAATCCTCATTATTCATTCATGCAACTAAACTATGGCAAAATTTTACCTCTCATGGCCTCCACTCTCTTCATAAAATTTCTAAATGGTTTCTATGAGAGATTTTCCATGCATACAAGTGTTTTCAAGCTTGTATGAGTGTCATTAGCTTGCATTCAAGTCAAGTTTCTATCTTTGCATCATAAAGCAAGGGTTTTGATCATTTTGGCTCAAGGGTTTTTATGTTAGAGCTTGCATTTTGGGTCTATTTGATTGCATAAGGGCTTTGTCATATCTTTTGTGCCTTCATAGCAATGTAAGCCCTTTCCCTACCCTTAGATATTAACTATGAAGTTAAATGTTCATGTTGCAAGTTTGGGTTTGATCATTGAGTATGATACATGCTATCATGTCATGCAAGTTTATGAAGTCATTATCTTGATCTTGTGAGCTAAAAGCTACAACCTTTATGTTGAAATGTTGCATTAGGCAACATGAGAACCCTCATAACCTTTATGTCAACTTGCATATGAAGTCATAACCCTTATATGATGATATATGCGAGTTACTAGTCATCATTCCATATCTTTTGTCACCATGATTCGCTTATGTGCCAAGTTTGGGTTTATGCATGTTTTGAGGCTTAAGAATGTAACATGCAAGTTAATGAACACATTTGTGCCTCATTTGCCACCATGATTAACTTGTGGCTTAATATCCATTTTTGTCATGCCTTTGCCAAGTCTCTTCTTTTAATCCATTACGTTGTCGCGAACGTATATGCAAGTTTAAAAGCGTTGGGTTATGTTATGGGTAATTTCTAATGACATGAAAATACAACTTGAAAACATGACTTGAAATATAACATGGAAGTTGACATGTAAGTATGCATAAAAACATAAGCTTGGGAATTTACCTATTAAGTTAGGTCTACCCTTTGGGAATTTACCTATTAAGTTAGGTCTACCCAAATGCTTGAAAACTTGTAACATGTTTTGGGAAACATGATGGACATGACACTTAGATAATATAAGTGTGGCCAACTCGAGGTTGGGTTTAGTTTGCAACGTAAAACTACCCGGAACCGACCGGCCTAACTAGTAGTTGCAAACAATAGGACCCAATGTGAGAAGTTGGTCACGTTGTGCTTGAACCCGAGGTTAGACCAAGTTGTGGTGTAAAACTACCCGGAACCGACCGGCTTAACTAGTAACCACAAGAAAGTCTAATGTGAGAGGTGAAGGTGCATTAAGTAATTAATGCCACATGATAGGGTTAAGTTAATTTGATTAATGACTCTTAACCAAATATGACATGGACAAATGGGTTAAGTAATTTGATTAGGCTAATGATACTTAACAAAACTTGACAAGGTTGGGTAGGTTAAGTAACTTGATTTGCCTAATGACACTTAACCATTTTTATATGACTAGTGGATGGGGTTAAGTTAACCAACACTTAATCAATCCAACGCGATAACTTGGTAAGGTTAAGTAAGTTTACTTAATGACGCTTAACCGAAAAATACGGTTAACGAATGGGGTTAAGATTAGACTCAACTAGTCTAAACATGGAAATCGGATGGGGTTAAGTTAGCCTAGACTTAATTAATCCCACTTGGTAGTTTAATGGGGTTAAGTTAAACACTTAACTAATCTAAACATGATGAATTGATGTGGTTAAGTGACCTATACTTATCCAATCTAAATCGTTAATTTATTGTGGTTAAGTTAACCAACACTTAACCAATATAACTTGAAAACATGATAAGGCTAAGTCACGAATCGCTTGAATACACTTGACCGATTTGACTAAGTAAATTGATAGGGTCAAGTTAATATATACTTAACCAATCTAGAATGATAATTGGACGAGGTTAAGTCGTGAATTGCTTAATATACTTAACCAACTTGAGCATGGTTTGTAGGGTTAAGCCTTGAACTTGGATACTTAGCCAATTTTGACAGGATTTGTAGACGGGTTAAGTCATGAACTTAAGTGACACTTAATCCATTATGTAAACCCTAGTTCTGAGGATTAGGTGGATAACCGTAGTTAACAAGGATAACGGGAACAATGCTAAGTGGTAAACCTTAGTTGAAGAATAACTAAGTAATGATTCTTAGTCAAGGAAATTTAGACCAGTTCATAGATAGATGAGTAACCTGATACGGTAGGTCATCGTTTAAGTATACGAGTAGGAGCAAGTATCTGATTTAGATAAAGGCTCCAGCGAACTGGGTAACGAAGCAGCGGCTTCGGGGAACGTGAGGATATTCTTGGTATCCCTCTATGAGCTGCCAGGTGATTATACTAGGCTCATGAGAGGTTAAGGTCTGCGTTAGAAGAACCAAGAGTATGCCTTGGTTGCTATATGAGCGACCTAAAGACGGGGATGGATAGGGGATAGTCGACGATACACGGTCGTACCCTAGATAGCATTTCGTCAGGCTACCTACCATCTTTGGTCAAGCGTGTACGTACGGAAAGGTAGAGAACACCCAAAAGACCATAATTGCTATCTAATTATGGTTGCGGTAAGGCTTGGATGTGGGTTGGCCAGTGTTGTGTTCTCATACAAGATTTATCCTGTCTTGTCTTTCACTAGTTGAGGGAGTGGTCTCGTGGGACCATAGCCACGTATAAGAAAAACAGACCTTAGCATCTGCATCGGCAGATAAATCGAAAGCTCCCGACCGAGTCCTGTATTTCTTGATTTGCCCTGTGACAGGACTCGGATGGCACGATGTGATACATGTGCATACAATCATGGAAAAGCGATTCACGATGAATGCGTGGGAAAAAGGGCGCGGTTGGCGGTTAGCGTAATCCCTAGTGGCCCTAGGTGGTTGAACCTAAACCGAGATACGAAAACGTGAAATAGGTAAGCATAATCCCTAGCAGCCCTAGGTAGCATAAGTCCTAGTCGTACAAACAATAATTCATGTTGGAAGACCCTAGCTAGGTTTAGGGTAACAGTCCAAACCGATCTTAAGAATCATGGAACTATGTTAAAGTAATATAGAATCTCATGGGAAAGCCCGTATGGTCTACGGCAAGGGACTGAACATTTACATGGAATAAAACATACAAGTTGAGTAACCTATATATGCGATATATTAGGTTGACATGGACCATTACACGACTTTTGAGTGAGGGTCATTCTTGGTTAACACATGACACGGTGGGGATACTAGTACGGTAGGTGCAGAGCTAAAATACAGGATAGATATCACGGGGCGTTATACGTGACAGATATCTTGGGGATATTATACTTGATAGAAACCTGACGATGTGATACCTTGTTTTATCTTGACATCGTAATTTATCATGACACCTTAGTTTATCTGAGTTCAGTAGTTCATCCTGTTATTTTGATTTAGCTTATCTATCTTGTTATCATGCTTATGTTCATCTCAGTCTCTCATGTCAGTTAACTTTACTAGTTTTTATGCTAATAGTAGATAGGGCTTACTCAGTCTTTTTGACTGACCCATTTTGTTTCGCCTCTTTTCTTCCGTTTCCCCCCCCCCCCCCACCCAGGTTACAGGGAGGAAATACTGTTGTTTAGTTCGGACTTCTTCTTCTTGAAGGTCATCATGGATGGCTTGGACTTTTCTTGGCTAATGGCTACTTTACTGTTTTTACTTGGGGAATAATTTATGAAAATGTCTTTATGCTTCTTTACTATTGCAAGACAGGTTTTGATGTACTCTGATGTAAAAGGCTTTAGACCTTATTTATTCATGTTATGAAAGTTTGATTTTACTTCCGCTATTTTATATGTTCTGTCTTGTGATATTTCTGTGCATGTTTACCAACAATGCCCCTCTAAAGCTAGTGCATTCCTTTGCGAGTGACCCTAGCGGAGGCGGGGTGTTACAGTTTATAAATTCATGTTGTATTTTTTGAACTGTTAAATATTGGCTGACTGACTGTGTGTTGACTATTTGATTGATCTACTAGTCAGTTAGTTGAATTTCTATATTTGATTCTGTTTAATAGAATATATCATATGGAACTGAAAGTGATGTTATCTATATTGTTTAACATCTGTGATGCAGGGAAACAGGTTGGAGGAATCCAACAAGATTCCTCAACATTTATTTTACTGTTTTTCATATATTGTGATATATGATGTGATATAAAATCTGTTGTCGATTATATGTGTTTGGACGATACTGATCATCGTGATTTGATATGTTGAATACCATAACATACCGGAATGTTGGTAAGGGAATATTTTCAAAGTGATATTTGAAAATAAAATATTTATAAATGGAATATTTATAAATGGAATATTTTCAAATAAGAAATATTTATATATTGGAATATTTATAAATAGGAGATATTTAGAAAAAAGGAAAAAACGTTATAAAAAGGAAACTGTTATAAGAAGGAAATCATTTTAAAGTGGAGAACCGTTACTAAAAGTAAATCTTTATAATGAATAAATATTGTTAAAAAGGAAATCTTTATAAAGCGAATAAAGGAGTTAAATCGAATATGGTATTCGAAAGGAGTTAAATCGAATATGGTATTCGAAAGTAGTAAATGGAATTAGTTATTCGAAAGGGGTTAGTCGAGTCAGTTGAATAGAGTTAATCGAATAAGAGTTAACCAGATGGAGTTAATCGATTAGAATAGAGTAAAAGGAGTTAATCGATGTTAGTTTAATCGATTAGAGTTAAAGTAAAAGGAGTTAATCGATGTTAGTTTAATCGATTAGAGTTAAAGTAAAAGGAGTTAATCGATGTTAGTTTAATCGATTAGAGTTAAAGTAAAAGGAGTTAATCGATGTTAGTTTAATCGATTAGAATAGAGTAAAAGGAGTTAATCGATGTTAGTTTAATCGATTAGAGTTAAAGTAAAAGGAGTTAATCGATGTTAGTTTAATCGATTAGAGTTAAAGTAGAAGGAGTTAATCGATGTTAGTTTAATCGATTAGAGTTAAAGTAGAAGAAGTTAATCGATGTTAGTTTAATCGATTAGAGTTAAAGTAAAAGGAGTTAATCGATGTTAGTTTAATCGATTAGAATAGAGTAAAAGGAGTTAATCGAAAATAGTTTATTCGAATAGAATAAAGGAGTTAATCGAATATATAGTTTATTCGAATAGAATAAAGGAGTTAATTGAATATATAGTTTATTCAAATAGAATTAAAAGAGTTATCGAATATAATTTATTCGATAGGAGTTAAGTGAATAGAGTTAGAGTTAAATCAAAAGAGTTAAGTGAATAGAATAAATTGAATAGAGTTATCGAATATACCTTATCGAAGGAAAGAATTATCGAATAGAAAAGATTTGAAAGAGAGTTACGTAAGGAAGTTTGTTGAAGAATTAGAAAGGTGAACTTTGTCTATTTCAAGGTTAGAAACGTTGTTCAGTTAAGGTCTGAGAGGTAGTATTACCCCAACTTGATTGACTTCATTTTAACTAAGGAATGGTTAAGGTTCGATAGAAAAAGATGGTTAAGTGAATTTAGTAATTAAAGGAAATGGTTTGAGTTGGCATCGCGGTGGTTTGTTTAAACATCTGTCTAAGTCCAATGGAGAAGCTTTGGAAATGTTTTCCAAATAAGAAACCAGAAATGTTTTCTAATAAAGAAAACAAGAAATGGAAATGTTTTCCATTGTTAATAACGTATATTTTCCAAATATAGAAAATAAGAAATATTGAATATAGGGAAACAAGAGATAAGTAAATTAATGAAATAAAGAGATAAATGTTGGATGATGATTGATCGATATAATTTCCCCCTGGAAATAATGTCGTTGTTTGCACACTTGTTTTTATTCGATAGTTAAATCACAGACTATCGAAGTTTTGACCATTTTAACGTTGTTAATATGTAGAGACCAGTTGGATTATTATCCAAAGAACCACTCTGTATTGGCATATGCGTTGCGAATCATATATGCCAAAGGAAATTGAAGACGGAGTTATGCAAGGGCTATCCTGTTTACAGAATAGTGCCTTCGGTTCATCCTGTTCCTGGATGACTTGTATGGATGGATGTCTGACGGATTATTTCCAGACGATCACGTATATTGATTTCTCCAACCGTACCAAGAGTGGAAGCGGAGAAGGAAACTTCTTTTAGCTAACACATAATGTATGGTTGAGGACGTCAATCGGTGATTTGATGGATTTGACGATGTGGGATTCAAAGTGAATTTGGTGTGATGATAAAGCGTAGCTTCTAGCCTCATCATCCGATAAATGACAGAAATCGGGCAGGTAGCATGGCTAAGTCGGTCGCACCGAAGTAGGGTGTATAATCTCCTGATCTAGAGTTTCATTTACTTCTAAAAATCTATTGTTGATGCTGTCCCATTCGGGAAACGGTTGCTGATCCCAACCGTTGGTGATATACATTCGATACACTCAAGCGAAATGAGTGGTCGGTCATGTGTGGTCGGGTTACAAGATGTTCTTGTTGAACCCAGTGTATTCCTCTCTAGAGGTACACGAGCGAAAGATGGTTCCATACCTTGTCATAGTTGGAAACCCATTACCCAATACGTGCTTGCGGTTTTGATTGTATACTATATATGTAGAACGTGAGATGAAAGCGTTTCTGCTAGATAATTATTATATTGTGTTGATAGACATTATTATAATATCAAAAGGTTTTTGATATAAAGATATTTGGATTCTCATAAGGGAAAAAACCCGTTCCGTTATACGGCGTGGTCTTATGAGATATCGATTACCTGCTTGAACTGTTTTAAACTGTTTTACTCACACCAGTCCCATGACTGACCCGGAGTTTATTTTGTTGTTTTCCCTAAACTCTTGGGTGCCTAAATTTGTACGGGCAGTCAAGTAGTCGGGATTTACAGATATATTGGAAGAGCTTGGAGCAGGAGGCTTCAGGATATGTACTTTGATAATGATATGTATATTCCGCTGTGTTGTAAGTGTTGTACTTTGATAATGATATTTATATTCAAGTACAGATTTGTATTTCAAAGTTATGTTATGAAATATATTTATTCGTTCCACTGTGAGATTCGTGTTACTCTGATATTGTGTTCTTCTTCTTCTTCTATTCTAAGTTTCTATCTTATCTTTCCTCACCCTCTATTTTCTTTCATTAATGACTGGTATTTTTCGATGTTTGTTTAGTCATCATTGAGTTTATGGCGATAACCAAAGTCGACAAAATCCCGGGTCATTACAGGCTTCATGATTGAATGAGGAATGTTTAAGGTTTGGTAGTAAGGATTGGATAGTGATACGGTTAATTAATGAATGAAATAAGCTGTTGTAACGATCGTTTAAAATCCAAGTAATAGAGTTTTGGAAACATTGTCCAATATAATTAGAGATATTTTTTAAGTTGAATGGAATGAAATATTGCGGTTAATATAGTAAATAAATATTTGTGAAAGATATGGAAATGTTTTCCGACTGTGATAAGAGATATTTTCTGGAATATAGGAAACATATAATTTGATATTGGAAATGTTTTGTTTCAAGATTCGTGTAAGGAAAACGGGTTTTGAGAAATATACGGAAAGATATAGGAAGTTGGAAAATTAATAATTTAATAAAATATTAATTTGAAAAGGGCTTAGTGTTGTTTGATGGTTGATAAGTAGAATGTCCATTTGGAAATAGGATCATTAGTTGTATGGATGTTTCCTTTGATAGTTAAATTACCGGCTATCAAAGTTTTGGTTTAAGTTTTGGTTTATTTATACTTCTGTTGTCTATAGGAAAGACCAAGATCAGGTTTATTATTTGAAAACCACTCTGTATGGGCATAAGCATTGCGAATAAAAATATGCCTCAAAGTAAATGGTGGCAAGATGTTCTAAAAAGGTAATCGTAGCCTTAGGCCTCATCAACCGGGAAATGACATAAATCGGGTAGGCAGCATGGCTAAGTGGGTCATTCCCATTAGGGGTATCATCACCTTATCTAGGGAAAATTCATTTGCTTCTTACTCTATTGTTGTTGTATGTTTTCATTAACGGTTATTGATAACAACCATGGGTGATAATATACCCGTTACACTCAAGCTGAATGAGTGGACAGTCACGTATGGACAGGTTACAAGATGTTCTTGTTGAACCCAGTGTATTCCTCTCTAGAGATACACTATCAGAAGGTGGTCTCATACCTTGTCATAGTTGGAAATCCATTCTTCAATAAGCGCGTTGTGGTTTTTGGTTATATACGATGTATGTGGAGCGTGAGATGCAAGCGTTTGGCTATATTGTTATTTATTCGATTTAGACACTATTATAATATCAGAATAGTTTTGATAAAAGAATATTTTGGGGTATCGTAAGATAAAAACCATCTGTGCTTATGTGTGGATCGGTCTTACGATTATCTTTTCTTTTGAAAGGATTTTTGAAAGTTAAACAAATGGTTGGAGTTTACGCACACCAGTCCCATGACTGACCCAGAGTTTATTTTGTTTTGTTTTACCCTAAACTCTTGGGTACCCAAATTTATACGGGCAATCAAGTTGTCGGGATTTTTCAGATACACTTGTAGGAGTTTAGAGCAGGAGACTTCAGCATTAGACAGCTGCCATTTCCGCTATGATGTGTTGTGTTATACTCTGATGATGTTATGTATATGCAACATATTTGTATTTCAAAAGTTATGTTATATAATATATTTTATTTGTTCCGCTGTGAGATTTAAGTTCTTTGTATTCTTTTATTCTAATTTTTCTTTGTTCTATTTCTCACCCTCTAACTTCTTTCTATTAACGATCTGGTAATTTCCAGTATTTGATTAGCCGACATGGTATTTTTGGTTGATGATCAGGACCGGGAATTGATCGGTTCTTAAAAAATCTTAAAGAGTACATAAGTTCATACAATAATCCATAATTATCAAGTCGTTAATTTTAATTATCGCTGTAGTGGTTCCATATATGGTCCGTAAGATCTTTCTGTAGCCTATTATGCAGTTGCGCGTCTTTGAACGAAAGTTGATGTTCTAAATGAATGTTGAAGGCCTCTTCTAATATTCGGGTGTTGTCTCGAAATACATCCGGTGGTTGCGAAGCACCTTCATATTCGTAGTATCTTTTCCCGTTATCCATATCTTGTTCGTTTTCAATGATCATGTTGTGTAAAGCAATGTAGGAAAACATGATTATAGACATTTTTTTCTAGATCACAAACGACATGTATTACTTATCATTGCAAATCTAGACTGTAGAACACCAAAAGCTATTTCTGTATCTTTTCTTTATCCCTCTTGCATCGCAGAAAATTTAGTTTGTTTTGGTGTTAAGAGATTTGGATGGGTTTTAACAATGGTTCACCATTTCGGATAAATGCCGTCACCTAGGTAATAGTCATGATTGTAATTATTTTTCACAAGAGTGAATGTTAATTAAGGTACTTGACCTTGGGCCAGATTATTAAACGGATGTGATCTTTTAATAACATTTAAGTCGTTATTAGAACCGAACATTCCAAAGAAAGCATGCCAAATTCATAAATCGTATAACGCTGCAGCTTTTGAATGATAGTCAGTCATCTTTCCTTGTCGTTGTAAGAACCCTGATATGCCTTGGGACAATTCTTCCACTCCCAATGCATACATTCAAGACTTCCCAATATGCCGACCATTCTCTGCTTTCGTTCATTTCTCTTATGCGCAGTATACTGGCTTCGTCATGGAGACCGTAAGTACTCCGTCCTGTAGAAATCTACCATGGATTATTAGAAATTTTCTAGTGTTTCAAGTGTCGTGCTCTCCGCAATTCGATGTGCATCGTCCAATGCATCTACAGGAGTGACATAAGCTAACATTCTCGTAGTGGCTGCCATTTTTTGTTCACCATTAAGTCCCTTTGTTTTTGAAGCATTTGGTTTGTACTTAAAGTATTTGTTATTATTTCGAATACCTGCAAAAATTCGTAGAAATAGTTTTCTACTCATTCGGTATTTTCTTCGAAACATATCTTCTCTGTAAGTGCAGCTGACATTAAAGTAATCTGACATAAGAGATTAATGGTATGCATCTTGGTTATGATTTATAAACTTCCTTCCAGGATCTGTGATCCTCCTCGCTTTCTGGATGACGAACTATAAGCTTCTTGACATATATCGCTAATTTCTTGTATTTCTTTGGCTTTCTTCTGAAGGATAGCTTCTTTCTCAGAATCACATTAAAATCTAGCATGCACTAGAGAAACCATAACGAACTCGTTTTTATGTTTAATGTTTTTTGATATGAGCTATTCCTTGGAATTTTACAACCTTATATAAAAAATGGCTTGAAAACATTGTCACATGCCACATAGCAAGTTATCACATGGGTTTAGATTGATTGTGAAAACTCATCATGTTGCCTCATAACACATGGCATAGGTTGGAATCTTTAGCACTAGAGACAAGACAATATATTGCGTGTATTATGACTGAATCACAAGCACATCGTTAAGTGTGTAGCTTTACCGTTAAGTGTGTACATTTATCTTTAAGTGTGTAGCTTTATCGGTAAGCGTGTAGCTTATCGTTAATTGTGCAGCTTTAACGCTAAGTAAGTAGCTTTAAGGAGTTAAAAAGAACGAGGTCGTCCTTTATTGAATTAAACAAGAATCAATGGTACAAAATTAAAAACAGTCGCCCTATGAAAACTCGCTTTCGCTACGGCTCCGGTGGGTTCCCTTAACCAAGCCACTGCCTATGAGTCGCCGGCTCATTCTTCAACAGGCACGCGGTCAGAGATCACATTCTCCTCCCACATACCGGGTCGTCCTCTTTTTTTTTAACGAATATACCAAAATTAATTAAATCGAGCGGTAGTTCGTAATTTTAGGAAATAAATTTCAAATTAATATATGAAGTCATAAAATGTTGAAATCCTTACAAACAAGATTCTTTGAGACTTATTTGACTAGAGCTTTCAAAAGAATGCCACAGACTTCCATTTGGTCTTGTACATTATGAGATATGTATAAATTAAATTTTCAAATAAATCGCGGTTAGTTCGTTTGTAAACCATGCCTATTTAATTAACTAAATCGATTTTTTTAAATTATGGAGTTAAAAAGAATGGGGTCGTCCTCTGTTGAATTAAATAGGAGTAGATGGTACAAAATTAAAATTGGCTTCAAAATGAGTTAAAAATCAACCATAATACATTGTAAAAGCATACCACATAAACATACTACATAAAATTGGCTTATTCAAAGCCATATTGGGTAGGATAGCTATAGCAAAGTTCATATGCTTTGTAACTGACAAATTTGATTCCGTACTCTAATAGGTAACGCGAATCAAATGTAGATTTTTTGCTTTAAAAACGTCTTTTTCTTCAACAATCTCAACAATCTCACGGTATCAATCACAAGCTTCTGTAAACCCACGATGCGCTTTATGGATTTCATAAGACGACCGTCTAACAGGGCAGTCAAGATGGTTATTATGAACTTCTGCCGTCATGTTCCATAACTCTTCTGTAATAACACGGAAATCTGGGCCAGTTTAAAATATTTATTTTGGCAATTTTAGCGAATTTTGATTATTTAAAATGAATTATTTTAAATAATATCGACGAGAAATTTATTTTGAATATAATTCGAACGAATATATTTATATAGATCGTCATTGGAATATAAATAATTATTTATAAATATAAAAGGAATTGAAAATGGCGCGGTAGTTCGATAATTCGATTTCAAACTTCAATTGAATGTACCGGGTGAAAAATAAACCAGATTTTAGTGAAACCAAAAATATTTGAATCTAATTGTTAATATCCTTCCAACGAATCCGAAAAATCAAAATTTCATAGCGGGAATCAAAAGTTATGCCTAGTTGAAAATTCTGAATAGTAGCTATGGAATTCAGGCCCTTAAAAATGGGAATTTTGCAAACGGCCTCGGATTTCGACGAAACCACTTTTGTTGGGTCCGTGATGTAAAGTTATTGCTAGATTCCAAATTTCATAATTTTCCGAATCAATATGTGAGCGTGGCAAAGAAAAACGCGTTTGACAAGTTTCAATTGATTTTAATCGACTCGAAAATGGCCATTTTTCAAACGATCTCAGAATTCGACGAAATTAGTTTTGTTAGGACCGTATCGTCAATATGAAGCTAGGAAATATTTTTCTGGAATTTTTCTAGTTAGTATGTGGCCTCGGTAAATTGAAATGTGCGTTCAAATTCAATATATAGAGTTATATGTTGATTTTGACGAAAACTGATCAAAACGATCGAATCAGCTTACGATACAAATCACATTGTGTTCGGAATGGGGGTAATTAGCTATGGACGACAGGCAGTGGGTCTCGTTTAGAGGCCGAAATTAAAAGTTACTTTTTGAAATTAAATAGTTAAATAAAAAAATTAAACCACATCCTCCCTTTTCTATTTGCTCAGACCCACCCCCCCCCCCCCCCCCGTTTACTTTTCAATTCGAGAAAAAAAATCGCTCCACCAGCGATGGGATCGGCCACCGCCCTCCACGAGCGTCGCCCCCTCAACCTCCGTCCAGCGCTCCCCACCCCGACCCTCTCTCCTTCCCACGCCTCTCTCCTACTTCCTTTTTCTCGATTTAAACCCCCACAACATCCAACCGCCGCACCTGGCCACGCTGGGCCACCGCCGGCCAAACCCACCGCCCGCGACCACCTGACGACCCCCCCCCCCCCACCTCCGGTAATGGCCCCCATCTTTCCATTTCCACTATAAGTCTTCCTTCCATTTATTTTTATTTATTTAATTAATGAAATTGGTTTTAAAGGTTTAATAAAATCAGTTTTTGTTTATAGTAAACATTTTATAGAAAAATATAATTTTTATATTAGTAGAAGGTTAAAAATGTAATTTTTATATTAGTAGAAGGATAAAAATATGATTTTTATAAAGTAGAAATATTAAAAATATAATTTTTATATAATAGAGGATATCAAAATATCATCTTTATTTATGTAGCTAAATAAAAATCTGATTTTTATTGTATATATGTTGAAATAAAAAGGTGATTTTTATAGTGGTGGTATAAAATTTTGATCTTTATATTAGAAGTAGATATATAAAAATATACTTTTTATATAGAGATTAGCGTGATAAAAATATAATCTTTTATATAGGTAAGATAGTAAAATTCGATTTTTATATATTGAATAGCAAAGTAAAAATTCGATTTTTATATATTGAATAGCGAAGTAAAAATTCGATTTTTATATATTGAATAACGAAGTAAAAATTCGATTTTTATAGTTTGAATAGCGAAGTAAAAATGTGATTTTTATATATGTAGTGAAAGCGGGCAGTGAAAATTGACATGAGGCAAGAACGGCGAAGATTTCTGCATATGAAGAGTCGTGTCGTTGGATTAGCTATTCTGTGAGAATTTCTCACTCTTTAATTTAATTTTCTAGTTATATAAATATATACTAGGATGCAGACGGTGTTTAGTAGCACCCGACACCCATCGTCCACAGACCATGGACGGCTTGTATGCTTGTTTGTTTGATTTTGATGTGTAGTTGACTGTGGAATGTGATGTGAAATGAAATAAAATATTTATATAGTAAAAATATTTTATAGTTAAAAATAGAATTTTTAACGTGTATATGGAATGAAATAAAAATAAACAAATCGGATGATTTGTTTATATACACACATTTGACTGATATTGATTGGGACGATAAAATTTTACACATCGCCCAACTACACAAATAAAATATGTGTTTGATTGTTTGAAACCCCACACGGGTATTGGTATGATAATTGACGTACACTAATCCCAATAGTTAGTTGTATGTCGATCGGTTGATCGATAGACTGTTATGAGCGTTAAATATTTATATTTGATGCTTATACAGTGTAGAATGCACTTTGGATGATGGTTGATTATTCATCGTTGTTATTGTATACATGCGTTGTAGAAAATCCATATAATTAACATTATATGGTAATTGATTGGGCCTCATTTCAGTTTTGAAAAAGAAATATTTGAAATAGAATATTTGAAAATCGAAATATATGAAGCCGCGTTAATAGATTGACGCCATTTTGACGTGAACGATATTTATATCGATTTTATTCAAATTGAAGTGAATATTAAAGTGAATTGAAATTCGAATTTAATTGAATTGATTTGAAATTCGAAATAAACCGAAATGGTTTGAAATTCGAATAGAATTGAAATAGAATTGAAATCGTTTTGAAATGAATTTGAATAGAATTGAAATAGAATTGAAATCGTTTTGAAATGAATTCGAATAGAATTGAAATAGAATTGAAATCGTTTTGAAATGAATTCAAATAGAATTGAAATAGAATTTAAATCGTTTTGAAATGAATTCGAATAGAATTGAAATCGTTTTGAAATGAATTCGAATAGAATTGAAATAGAATTGAAATCGTTTTGAAATGAATTCGAATAGAATTGAAATAGAATTGAAATCGTTTTGAAATGAATTCAAATAGAATTGAAATAGAATTGAAATCGTTTTGAAATGAATTCGAATAGAATTGAAATAGAATTGAAGTCGTTTTGGAAATGAATTCGAATAGAATTGAAATAGAATTGAAGTCGTTTTGAAATGAATTCGAATTGAAATTGAATAGAAATGAATTTGAATTGAAACTGAATTAATTTGAAATTCGAATGGAAATTGAATTAAAAATCGTTTTGAAAAGAAAATCGATGAAGTATATATTATGTAATAACCCGCAAAATCTGGGCCAGTTTAAAATTTTTATTTTGGCAATTTTAGCGAATTTTGAATATTTAAAATAAATTATTTTAAATAATATCGACGTGAAATTTATTTTGAATAGAATTCGACGTATATATCTATACACGTCGTCGTTAGAATATAAATATTTATATATAATTATAAAAAGGAATTGAAAATGGCGAGGTAGTTCGAAAATTCGATTTCTAATTTCAAATGAATATACAGAATTCAATATAAGTCGGAATTGAACGAAACAAGAAATATTTGAATCTGTATAACTATATCTTTGTAACGAAGTTAGCAAACTAAGATTTCATCTTAGGAATGATAAGATAAGTCCAGTTTAAAATTAGAAATAGTCGCTGTGGAATTTATATATATTTTTATATATATATAAGGCCCTTAAAAATAGCAATTTTGCAAACGACCTCGGATTTCGACGAAACCAGTTTTGTTGGGTCCGTGATGTTAAGTTATTGCTAGATTCCAAATTTCATAATTTTTCGAATCGATATGTGAGCGTGGCAAAGGAAAACGCGTTGGACCAGTTTCAGTTGATTTTAATCGACTGGAAATTGGCCATTTTTCTAACGGTCTCAGAATTCGACGAAACTAGTTTTGTTAGGACCGTATCGACAATACGAAGCTAGAAAATATTTTTCTGGAATTTTTCTAGTTAGTATGTGACCCCGGTAAATTGAAAAGTACGTTTAAAATTCAATATAGTGATTTAAATGTAAATTAAACGGAAACTGATTCAAATGGTCAAATCAGCTTGCGAGACATATCCCATTGTGTTCGGAATGGGGGTTAAACGCTATGGACGACAGGCGGTAGGCCTCGTTTCGAGGTCGTATGTGAAAGTCAACTCTTTAGGATAAAATAAATAAATTAATTAATAAAAAAAAAAAATATCCCCCTCCTCCTTATCAGCCGACCCCCCCCCCCCCTTACTTTTCAAAGCAGAAAAATTGTTTTCAAAATAAAAAAAAAAAAAAAAAAAAGAAAATCATCGCGGATCGAAATCCCGAAACCCCCCCATCGATGGCGACTTCGCCGCCGCCCTGCCCTCCGCCACCTCGCAGCCGACCTCCAGCCTCCACCCAGACCCCACCGCCTCCTTCTTCTTCTCTATCCTCTCGCTCCACCTCCTCTGACCTAAAACCGCCGCTCCGGGGGACTTCGAACAACGCGCCACTACTGGCGTTGGCGGGGCACGAGGGCGAAGGAGGTGATGACCTCCGATGGTGGTCCGATCAGCCTAGGGCGGCGCGGTTGACAGGGAAACCAAATCGAGTCCAAGACCCAACCGACGACCCCTCTGCCTTCCCTCCTCCCCTTCGCGTGATTAGGTAATTTCCTTTTTATTTTTATTTTGTTTTGTTCTGTTAAAAACTGTTTTTTTTTTAGTTTTAAAACTGATTCTTTTTTTTAGAAGATTATAAACTGATTTTTAAAAGAATTTTTATAAACTGTTTTTTTAAAGTATATAAAACTGAATTTTTAAAGTATATAAAACTGATTTTATCTTAAGGTTTAAAATAAGAAAAAGGTTTTAACTTGAAATAAGAAAAAGGTTTTAACTTTAATATAAGAAAAAGGTTTTAACTTTAATATAAGAAAAAGGTTTTAACTTGAAATAAGAAAAAGGTTTTAACTTTGAAATAAAAATTCGATTTTTATATATTTAACTTCGAACTAAAAATTCGATTTTTATATATTTAACTTCGAACTAAAAATTCGATTTTTATATATTTAACTTCGAACTAAAAATTCGATTTTTATATATTTAACTTCGAACTAAAAATTCGATTTTTATATATTTAACTTCGAACTAAAAATTCGATTTTTGTATATTGAATAGTGAAATAAAAATTCGATTTTTATATATTGAATAACGAAGTCAAAATTCGATTTTTACATATGTAGAGGATCCGGGCAACGAAGATGACGAAGATGCGATAGCGACGAAGATTTCTATCGATGAAGTGCCGTGGAGCTAGGATAACTATCTGTGAGAATTTCTCACCTTTCAATTTTATTTCTAGTTATATATATATACTAGGATGCAGACGGTGCTTAGTAGCACCCGACACCCGTCCACAAACCATGGACTTGTTTGATTGGTTGTGTAGTTGGTTAGATTATTTGATTTAGATTGGATTGTTTTGGTGAAATGAATTGATATGATTGATGTGTGAATGGCGTGGGCCTTCACTAGACCGGGGATAAGGCTAGGCCTTGTCCCGTTTCTAGTATCGTGCCGTTATGCCGCCGAAATTTTCTAAAATAAGTTAGAAAAATAAAAATAGCATTTTATTTAACGAATGAACTGAATAGAAATTCATATGTTAAAATAAAATGTGTTATCGTTAAAAATATAATTTTTGACGTGAATGTGAATAAATAAATATTCATTTACGAACCGGACGGTTTGTTTATGTACACCTATTTGAAGGACATTGATGGGGTCGATAAATTTTACACATCGCCCAATTGCACAAATAAAATCTGTGTTTGATTGTTTGAAACCCCACACGGGTGTTAGGATGAAATTTGAAGTTCACTCATCCTGATTGATTAAATATGTCGATCGATTGATTGACAAGCTGCTATAAGCGTTAAATGTCTATATTGGATGCTTATACAGTGTAGTGCACTTTGGTTGATGGTTGATTATTCATCGTTGTTGATATATACATGTGTTGTAGAAAATCCATATAATTAACATTATATGGTAATTGATTGGGCCTCATTCCAGTTTCGGAAAAAAAATATTTGAAATAGAAATATTTGAAATAGAAATATTTGAAATAGAATATTTGAAAATAGAAATATGTGAAGCCGTGAGGATTAGATTGACGCCATTTTGACGTGAACGATATTTATATCGATTTTATTCATTTTAAAATGAATATTGAAAGGTGATTTCGAAATCGAATATTTTGAAATGAATTGAATTGAAAACGATTTCGAAATGAATAGAATTGAAAACGAATTCAAAATGAATTGAAAACGATTTCGAAATGAATTGAATTGAAAACGATTTCGAAATGAATAGAATTGAAAACGAATTCAAAATGAATTGAAAACGATTTCGAAATGAATTGAATTGAAAACGAATTCAAAATGAATTGAAAACGATTTCGAAATGAATAGAATTGAAAACGAATTCAAAATGAATTGAAAACGATTTCGAAATGAATTGAATTGAAAACGATTTCGAAATGAATTGAATTGAAATGAATTCAAATTGAATTGAAATTCGAATTGAATAGAAATGAATTTTAAAACGAATTTATAAGGAAGAATTCAATTTTGGCTTTGAATTAAAATAGAAGTTGAAATAGAATTTGAAACGAATTTAAAACTATTTATATAATTCGTTTTAAATAGAAATCGACGATATATATATTATATATATATTATATATAATATAAGGGCCTGAATAGAACGCGTCGCGTCGCGGCAGTTCGCGAATTTCGACCATTTATTTCGAACGGACATTACGGGAGATCCGACCGTCGGATTCTCCTAAAAACGGAACCGTTGGGTTCGTATCGAAAAGAGCTTTCTAATGAATGTTAGAAATTTGAAATCTAACGGTTGGATTTGGAGATACGTCCAAATCAAATTCGAAAAAGGTCGCTGTAAGTGCAGTTCGATGGCCGTTAATGGAAATCGACTGTACGGGCCTTGATAAAATTATTAAAAATAGTAATAATTTGTGTAAAATCATAAGAAATGATTTGTGAAAGTTTGGGATGAAAAACTCCATATTTGAAAAGATAAAAATAGATTTTTATCGAAATGAACTAGTTTTGAACTAGAATTATAATTCTATTTATTTTTAAATAAATAAATTGAATTTGAAATGGTTTTGAAAATAACCAAAATTTCCAATGATTGCATTGGAGTGGATTTGAATCGAAATTGTCTTCGGAATATTTCGATGTTGGAATTCGTGATATTACAGGTGTTGTTATGGAAATTTGAAAGATATATATATGTATCGTTATTTCCAATACGACATTTGTTAGTCGTAGAATTCGATATTGAATATAAGCCGATATATTTTCTATTCAGAGCCTTGTATTGAATATCGAATGTGATTTGGGTTTGTCGTGAATGGTGTCTTCACTAACACTGTTCTTGAACCCAGTTGAGAAAAGATTAAATCTTTTTATTTAGATTTAATGAAGTGTACCAATTAAATGATATTTAATTGGAATTGAATTGGTATTGATTTTTGGGTTTATCGTGAACAGTGTTTTAAATAACACTTGTTCTTTAACCCGATAATTAATGGAATGTGATTTGGGTTTGTCGTGAATGGTGTCTTCACTAACACTGTTCTTGAACCCAGTTGAGAAAAGATTAAATCTTTTTATTTAGATTTAATGAAGTGTACCAATTAAATGATATTTAATTGGGATTGAATTGGTATTGATTTTTGGGTTTATCGTGAACAGTGTTTTAAAAAAAACACTTGTTCTTTAACCCGATAATTAATGGAATGTGATTTTGGGTTTATCGTGAATCGTGTTTTAAATGACACTGATTCTTTAACCCAGATAATGATTAAAACTAAGTGGAGTTTTAATGAATCTTTAATTAGATTGAAAAGATCGAGAATGGAGTATCACTAGTTTTGCTCCAGGCGATAGATAAATCTTTAATTAGATTTGAACGTGAAATTCAGAAACTAACTGTCGGTTAGCCAAGCAGAATGGTTTTCTGGATATTGATCTGATGTTGGTTTCGGCCTTCGGGGTTAATGTTTGGGGAATTATTCTCTTGATTAATTTACGGTTAGTGACTGATGAATTGGAATGAGGCGTATGTTGTGTTTGTGTAACACTTATTTAAAATATACGCGAGTTATTCGGAAAGACCGGGTTTATCCCATTCTGAATAACTGATGCGACGATAAGTCGAAGATGAAGACGATGGTCGAAGACCGGAGGTCTTCACGTCGTTTGGGTGATAACTGATGATCTTGATTGGGCTGTACACCCAAGAAGATGGAAACAGTTAGTGATCGTCCAGACGTACTTGGAGATCGATGGATAGGCGGGGTACTAGGTGCCTCCGGTTTCGTTCAGACCCAGGACGGACTTGTAAATGGACTGTGTGTCTGACATCGGATTTCATTCTGTGTGACTGATATCGGTTGCATAGGATGGTTTGCCTGTGTGGCATGCTAAGATGCAAATGATCAAGGCTTCTGTTGAAAAGCAAAGTCTTGTGGTGATGATCAAAGCACGGCCTTTGTGGCGTAGCTTTGTGTAACGTTTACCTCGCGTGTTTCACACCCGGTATGAACCAAAAACGGGAGACGGACCTCAGGGAGGGCCTACGTTTCCTCCTAGCTAAAAAGTGGCGTCAGTGGTTTTACACGCCCTGACGAGTTTGACTTATGTGGTTGTTGCTGTTGCGAGGCGCCTCGGTTAGATCGGACAATCCGGGTCCGATGGAGTCATTCGTTGGCTCGCTTACGCCCCAAAGGGCGGCGAAACGTAGTGCTCAGGCATTTTAATCCACTCCGTGTGGACCGGCCCTGACGATCCAAGGCTTGCCTGCGCGCTTGCCTGAGACTCGGGTTAGGCAGTCTCGAATCGGTTGAGGATCTTGACCCTAGCCTCGGTTCATAGACGGAAATCCAATTTCCAAATACGTGACTTTGCGGTTTTATTTGTAAACCTATATATGGCGACATAGTGGCATGGGACGCTCATGCCGCCTATGATTGATACTTATGATTTGAAGTTGTTTATACATTATGCACTTATAATAGTATCAAATGATTTGTTTTAAACGTATCAAGCATTCTTTGGCTGTTATAAGGGAAAACCCTATCCCCCGGCTTGCGTTGCATTGTGTGATAGGACCTGGGTCTTATAACAGCTTCATTTTTCTTTATTTAGCATTGCGCTGTTGTTTTATGCACTGGTATTCTTGGGAGGAAACCCGTTCCGTGTTATACGGCGTGGTCCCTTGATTTACCTAACTTTAAAATAAAGAATTAATAACTGTTTTAGTTCTCACACCAGTCACATGACTGACCTGGAGTTTATTGTTTTAACCTAAACTCTGGGTGCCCCTATTTTGACACGGGCAGCTAGTAGTTTTGGTTTTGCAGATTTATATTCACAGGATCCTGGTTTACAGCTGGAACGATATCCGGAAAGCTTTGTATCCGTATATCTCATTCTAGTGGTGTATTGTATTATTTTTCCGCTGCTATGTAATTTATTGTAATCTCTGACATTTCTTTGTAATACTCATTTATACTCTGTATATTCTTGTAATCTGATGCATTGTTGTAATATACAATGAAACGTTCTTCTGTATGCGTTCTGCTGTGGTTTGTTCTCGAACTATCCGACACTTTCCTTTACGGGGAAGTTGCGGGTCTTTACATTTGGTATCAGAGCTTTGGTTTACAGAGCTCAGAGAACAAGACACATTAGAACCATACGAAAGAATTCATCAGATATTGGATTAGTAATATCCAATTAGAATGACTCGTTAGAGATAGGATCAGTAGTATCCTAGAACGGGTGTGAAGAGTATATTTTTCAAATGAAAACATTTTTGTTTTGAAAATATAAATCAACTATTCGTATTTGATTATTTGTTTATATTGATTTTGGACAATTCAGTATATAAAGAATTTGCATATACGCCTTGCAAACGTATATTCAAAGTTTTAATATACTGGATAGATATGGAATCACATTCTAGTCGCCCGGAGATGGTACTGATGATTGTCATGACATCATCAGTATTTATGTTCGTGTTTCGAAGGTGTGATTTTCTATATATTTCCATTAGACTGGTGTGAGAACCAAATCTTATATAGCTAGAATACATTGTTGTGATTTGGCATCAAAGACATGATTTTTGTATATGTATCAAAATTATGAATTTGAAACTCTAATTCACTAATTGATTGATGTTTGTGTTGTTTGTTCATTTGTTTGCTAATTTTGAACCATTATGCCTAATTTGATCGAATATTGGATTGTATTGAAAATTGGTTGCATTTGCTTGCATATACATATATATCATTGAACAGGTCATAGCAAGGAGGCTAGAGCAGAGAATAAAATTTGTTTGCCCGACAAATAGGTACATGTTTACTACATAATTTCCTGTTTTGTTTGGGTGATGATGATTTTGTGAGCCTATTGGCTAGCCGCTTGGCTTTTTCTTTTTCTTTTTGAGATCTGAAGGACCGGGGAAGCTATTTGAAATTCCCCGATGCTCCCATTGCAGGGGAGGTTATGGCGAAATTTTTCAAAAATTTAGGGTGTTAGCCAAATTTTTGAGATTTTGAAAATTCTCAGAAACTAAAGAGTTGGAGAATGGAAACCAGATCGAACGTAGAGTTGATTAATCAAACCACTTTCGACTTTGTTCCTTTTCGGGGACGAAAAGTTTTAAGTGGGGGAGATTGTAATAACTCGCAAAATCTGGGCCAGTTTAAAATTTTTATTTTGGCAATTTTAGCGAATTTTGAATATTTAAAATAAATTATTTTAAATAATATCGACGTGAAATTTATTTTGAATAGAATTCGACGTATATATTTATACACGTCGTCGTTAGAATATAAATATTTATATATAATTATAAAAAGGAATTGAAAATGGCGAGGTAGTTCGAAAATTCGATTTCTAATTTCAAATGAATATACAGAATTCAATATAAGTCGGAATTGAACGAAACAAGAAATATTTGAATCTGTATAACTATATCTTTGTAACGAAGTTAGCAAACTGAGATTTCATCTTAGGAATGATAAGATACGTCCAGTTTAAAATTAGAAATAGTCGCTGTGGAATTTATATATATTTTTATATATATAAGGCCCTTAAAAATAGCAATTTTGCAAACGACCTCGGATTTCGACGAAACCAGTTTTGTTGGGTCCGTGATGTTAAGTTATTGCTAGATTCCAAATTTCATAATTTTTCGAATCGATATGTGAGCGTGGCAAAGGAAAACGCGTTTGACCAGTTTCAGTTGATTTTAATCGACTGGAAATTGGCCATTTTTCTAACGGTCTCAGAATTCGACGAAACTAGTTTTGTTAGGACCGTATCGACAATACGAAGCTAGAAAATATTTTTCTGGAATTTTTCTAGTTAGTATGTGACCCCGGTAAATTGAAAAGTACGTTTAAAATTCAATATAGTGATTTAAATGTAAATTAAACGGAAACTGATTCAAATGGTCAAATCAGCTTGCGAGACATATCCCATTGTGTTCGGAATGGGGGTTAAACGCTATGGACGACAGGCGGTAGGCCTCGTTTCGAGGTCGTATGTGAAAGTCAACTCTTTAGGATAAAATAAATAAATTAATTAATAAAAAAAAATATCCCCCTCCTCCTTATCAGCCGACCCCCCCCCCCTTACTTTTCAAAGCAGAAAAATTGTTTTCAAAATAAAAAAAAAAAAAAAAAAAATCATCGCGGATCGAAATCCCGAAACCCCCCCATCGATGGCGACTTCGCCGTCGCCCTGCCCTCCGCCACCTCGCAGCCGACCTCCAGCCTCCACCCAGACCCCACCGCCTCCTTCTTCTTCTCTATCCTCTCGCTCCACCTCCTCTGACCTAAAACCGCCGCTCCGGGGGACTTCGAACAACGCGCCACTACTGGCGTTGGCGGGGCACGAGGGCGAAGGAGGTGATGACCTCCGATGGTGGTCCGATCAGCCTAGGGCGGCGCGGTTGACGGGGAAACCAAATCGAGTCCAAGACCCAACCGACGACCCCTCTGCCTTCCCTCCTCCCCTTCGCGTGATTAGGTAATTTCCTTTTTATTTTTATTTTGTTTTGTTCTGTTAAAAACTGTTTTTTTTAAGTTTTAAAACTGATTCTTTTTTTTAGAAGATTATAAACTGATTTTTAAAAGAATTTTTATAAACTGTTTTTTTAAAGTATATAAAACTGATTTTATCTTAAGGTTTAAAATAAGAAAAAGGTTTTAACTTGAAATAAGAAAAAGGTTTTAACTTTAATATAAGAAAAAGGTTTTAACTTTAATATAAGAAAAAGGTTTTAACTTGAAATAAGAAAAAGGTTTTAACTTTGAAATAAAAATTCGATTTTTATATATTTAACTTCGAACTAAAAATTCGATTTTTATATATTTAACTTCGAACTAAAAATTCGATTTTTATATATTTAACTTCGAACTAAAAATTCGATTTTTATATATTTAACTTCGAACTAAAAATTCGATTTTTATATATTTAACTTCGAACTAAAAATTCGATTTTTGTATATTGAATAGTGAAATAAAAATTCGATTTTTATATATTGAATAACGAAGTCAAAATTCGATTTTTACATATGTAGAGGATCCGGGCAACGAAGATGACGAAGATGCGATAGCGACGAAGATTTCTATCGATGAAGTGCCGTGGAGCTAGGATAACTATCTGTGAGAATTTCTCACCTTTCAATTTTATTTCTAGTTATATATATATACTAGGATGCAGACGGTGCTTAGTAGCACCCGACACCCGTCCACAAACCATGGACTTGTTTGATTGGTTGTGTAGTTGGTTAGATTATTTGATTTAGATTGGATTGTTTTGGTGAAATGAATTGATATGATTGATGTGTGAATGGCGTGGGCCTTCACTAGACCGGGGATAAGGCTAGGCCTTGTCCCGTTTCTAGTATCGTGCCGTTATGCCGCCGAAATTTTCTAAAATAAGTTAGAAAAATAAAAATAGCATTTTATTTAACGAATGAACTGAATAGAAATTCATATGTTAAAATAAAATGTGTTATCGTTAAAAATATAATTTTTGACGTGAATGTGAATAAATAAATATTCATTTACGAACCGGACGGTTTGTTTATGTACACCTATTTGAAGGACATTGATGGGGTCGATAAATTTTACACATCGCCCAATTGCACAAATAAAATCTGTGTTTGATTGTTTGAAACCCCACACGGGTGTTAGGATGAAATTTGAAGTTCACTCATCCTGATTGATTAAATATGTCGATCGATTGATTGACAAGCTGCTATAAGCGTTAAATGTCTATATTGGATGCTTATACAGTGTAGTGCACTTTGGTTGATGGTTGATTATTCATCGTTGTTGATATATACATGTGTTGTAGAAAATCCATATAATTAACATTATATGGTAATTGATTGGGCCTCATTCCAGTTTCGGAAAAAAAATATTTGAAATAGAAATATTTGAAATAGAAATATTTGAAATAGAATATTTGAAAATAGAAATATGTGAAGCCGTGAGGATTAGATTGACGCCTTTTTGACGTGAACGATATTTATATCGATTTTATTCATTTTAAAATGAATATTGAAAGGTGATTTCGAAATCGAATATTTTGAAATGAATTGAATTGAAAACGATTTCGAAATGAATAGAATTGAAAACGAATTCAAAATGAATTGAAAACGATTTCGAAATGAATTGAATTGAAAACGATTTCGAAATGAATAGAATTGAAAACGAATTCAAAATGAATTGAAAACGATTTCGAAATGAATTGAATTGAAAACGAATTCAAAATGAATTGAAAACGATTTCGAAATGAATAGAATTGAAAACGAATTCAAAATGAATTGAAAACGATTTCGAAATGAATTGAATTGAAAACGATTTCGAAATGAATTGAATTGAAATGAATTCAAATTGAATTGAAATTCGAATTGAATAGAAATGAATTTTAAAACGAATTTATAAGGAAGAATTCAATTTTGGCTTTGAATTGAAATAGAAGTTGAAATAGAATTTGAAACGAATTTAAAACTATTTATATAATTCGTTTTAAATAGAAATCGACGATATATATATTATATATATATATATTATATATAATATAAGGGCCTGAATAGAACGCGCCGCGTCGCGGCAGTTCGCGAATTTCGACCATTTATTTCGAACGGACATTACGGGAGATCCGACCGTCGGATTCTCCTAAAACCGGAACCGTTGGGTTCGTATCGAAAAGAGCTTTCTAATGAATGTTAGAAATTTGAAATCTAACGGTTGGATTTGGAGATACGTCCAAATCAAATTCGAAAAAGGTCGCTGTAAGTGCAGTTCGATGGCCGTTAATGGAAATCGACTGTACGGGCCTTGATAAAATTATTAAAAATAGTAATAATTTGTGTGAAATCATAAGAAATGATTTGTGAAAGTTTGGGATGAAAAACTCCATATTTGAAAAGATAAAAATAGATTTTTATCGAAATGAACTAGTTTTGAACTAGAATTATAATTCTATTTATTTTTAAATAAATAAATTGAATTTGAAATGGTTTTGAAAATAACCAAAATTTCCAATGATTGCATTGGAGTGGATTTGAATCGAAATTGTCTTCGGAATATTTCGATGTTGGAATTCGTGATATTACAGGTGTTGTTATGGAAATTTGAAAGATATATATATGTATCGTTATTTCCAATACGACATTTGTTAGTCGTAGAATTCGATATTGAATATAAGCTGATATATTTTCTATTCAGAGCCTTGTATTGAATATCGAATGTGATTTGGGTTTGTCGTGAATGGTGTCTTCACTAACACTGTTCTTGAACCCAGTTGAGAAAAGATTAAATCTTTTTATTTAGATTTAATGAAGTGTACCAATTAAATGATATTTAATTGGAATTGAATTGGTATTGATTTTTGGGTTTATCGTGAACAGTGTTTTAAATAACACTTGTTCTTTAACCCGATAATTAATGGAATGTGATTTGGGTTTGTCGTGAATGGTGTCTTCACTAACACTGTTCTTGAACCCAGTTGAGAAAAGATTAAATCTTTTTATTTAGATTTAATGAAGTGTACCAATTAAATGATATTTAATTGGGATTGAATTGGTATTGATTTTTGGGTTTATCGTGAACAGTGTTTTAAAAAAAACACTTGTTCTTTAACCCGATAATTAATGGAATGTGATTTTGGGTTTATCGTGAATCGTGTTTTAAATGACACTGATTCTTTAACCCAGATAATGATTAAAACTAAGTGGAGTTTTAATGAATCTTTAATTAGATTGAAAAGATCGAGAATGGAGTATCACCAGTTTTGCTCCATGCGATAGATAAATCTTTAATTAGATTTGAACGTGAAATTCAGAAACTAACTGTCGGTTAGCCAAGCAGAATGGTTTTCTGGATATTGATCTGATGTTGGTTTCGGCCTTCGGGGTTAATGTTTGGGGAATTATTCTCTTGATTAATTTACGGTTAGTGACTGATGAATTGGAATGAGGCGTATGTTGTGTTTGTGTAACACTTATTTAAAATATACGCGAGTTATTCGGAAAGACCGGGTTTATCCCATTCTGAATAACTGATGCGACGATAAGTCGAAGATGAAGACGATGGTCGAAGACCGGAGGTCTTCACGTCGTTTGGGTGATAACTGATGATCTTGATTGGGCTGTACACCCAAGAAGATGGAAACAGTTAGTGATCGTCCAGACGTACTTGGAGATCGATGGATAGGCGGGGTACTAGGTGCCTCCGGTTTCGTTCAGACCCAGGACGGACTTGTAAATGGACTGTGTGTCTGACATCGGATTTCATTCTGTGTGACTGATATCGGTTGCATAGGATGGTTTGCCTGTGTGGCATGCTAAGATGCAAATGATCAAGGCTTCTGTTGAAAAGCAAAGTCTTGTGGTGATGATCAAAGCACGGCCTTTGTGGCGTAGCTTTGTGTAACGTTTACCTCGCGTGTTTCACACCCGGTATGAACCAAAAACGGGAGACGGACCTCAGGGAGGGCCTACGTTTCCTCCTAGCTAAAAAGTGGCGTCAGTGGTTTTACATGCCCTGACGAGTTTGACTTATGTGGTTGTTGTTGTTGCGAGGCGCCTCGGTTAGATCGGACGATCCGGGTCCGATGGAGTCATTCGTTGGCTCGCTTACGCCCCAAAGGGCGGCGAAACGTAGTGCTCAGGCATTTTAATCCACTCCGTGTGGACCGGCCCTGACGATCCAAGGCTTGCCTGCGCGCTTGCCTGAGACTCGGGTTAGGCAGTCTCGAATCGGTTGAGGATCTTGACCCTAGCCTCGGTTCATAGACGGAAATCCAATTTCCAAATACGTGACTTTGCGGTTTTATTTGTAAACTTATATATGGCGACATAGTGGCATGGGACGCTCATGCCGCCTATGATTGATACTTATGATTTGAAGTTGTTTATACACTATGCACTTATAATAGTATCAAATGATTTGTTTTAAACGTATCAAGCATTCTTTGGCTGTTATAAGGGAAAACCCTATCCCCCGGCTTGCGTTGCATTGTGTGATAGGACCTGGGTCTTATAACAGCTTCATTTTTCTTTATTTAGCATTGCGCTGTTGTTTTATGCACTGGTATTCTTGGGAGGAAACCCGTTCCGTGTTATACGGCGTGGTCCCTTGATTTACCTAACTTTAAAATAAAGAATTAATAACTGTTTTAGTTCTCACACCAGTCACATGACTGACCTGGAGTTTATTGTTTTAACCTAAACTCTGGGTGCCCCTATTTTGACACGGGCAGCTAGTAGTTTTGGTTTTGCAGATTTATATTCACAGGATCCTGGTTTACAGCTGGAACGATATCCGGAAAGCTTTGTATCCGTATATCTCATTCTAGTGGTGTATTGTATTATTTTTCCGCTGCTATGTAATTTATTGTAATCTCTGACATTTCTTTGTAATACTCATTTATACTCTGTATATTCTTGTAATCTGATGCATTGTTGTAATATACAATGAAACGTTCTTCTGTATGCGTTCTGCTGTGGTTTGTTCTCGAACTATCCGACACTTTCCTTTACGGGGAAGTTGCGGGTCTTTACATATTATATATATTATATATGTAATATAATGGCCTGAATAGAACGCGCCGCGCTGCGGCAGTTCGCGAATTTCGACCATTGACTTCGAATGGATATTGCGGGAGATCCGACCGTCGGATTCTCCTAAAACCGGAACCGTTGGGTTCGTATCGAAAAGAGCTTTATGATGAATTTTAGAAATTTGAAATCTAACGGTTGGATTTGGAGTTACGTCCAAATCAAATTTGGAAAAAGTCGCTGTAAGTGCAGTTCGATGGCCGTTGATGGAAATCGACTGTACGTGCCTTGATAAAATTATTAAAATTAGTAATAATTTGTGTAGAATCATAAGAAATGATTTGTGAAGAATTGGGATGAAAATCTCCATATTTGAAAAGATAAAAATAGATTTTTATCGAAATGAACTAGTTTTGAACTAGAATAGTAATTTATTTATTTTTAAAATAAATAAAGTGAGTTTGAAATGGTTTTGAAATATAACCAGAATTTCCAATAATTGCATTGGAATGGATTTGAATCGAAATTGTCTTCGGAATATTTCGATGTTGGATTTCGAGATCATACAGATGTTTTTATGGAAGTTTAAAAGATATGTATATATATCGTTATTTCCAATACGATATTTGTTGGTCGTAGAATTGGATATTGAATATAAGCCAATATATTTTCTATTCAGAACCTTGTATTTAATATCAAATGTGATTTGGGTTTGTCGTGAATGGTGTCTTCATTAACACTGTTCTTAAGCCCAGTTGAGAAAAGATTAAATCTTTTTATTTAGATTTAATGAAGTGTACCAATTAAGTAATATTTAATTGGAATTGAACTGGTATTGATTTTTGGGTTTATCGTGAACAGTGTTTTAAATAACACTTGTTCTTTAACCCAATAATTAATGGAATGTGATTTTGGGTTTATCGTGAACCGTGTTTTAAATGACACCGATTCTTTAACCCAGTTAAAGATTAGAACTAAGTGGAGTTTTAATGAATCTTTAATTAGATTGAAAAGGTGTTAGAATGGAGTATCACCAGTTTTGCTCTAGGCAATAATTAAATCTTTAATTAGATTTAAACGTGAAATGGTAATTGAATTTACCGATAACACCGTGGTGTTAGATATGAAGTATAACCAGTTTTACTTCAGGGGATGAATAGGTTGGGATTGGGAAATTAAAATAAATGATTACTTCGGTGTGGTTCGCTAATCCCGACTAGTTTGAATTGATATTCAAAGGAGATTAAAGAATAAATTTAAAGAATTTATCTTGGATAAAATTAATGGGAACTTTTCCCAAAGTATAGGAATATTTGAATAAAAGAATATTCTGAATTGGAATGATGCGTATGTTGTGTTTGTGTAACACTTTTATAATATATACGCGAGTTATTCAGAAAGACCAGGTTTATCCCATTCTGAACAACTGATTCGACGTGGTGTCGAAGATGAAGACGGTGGTTGAAGACCGGAGGTCTTCACGTCGTTTGGATAATTACTGATGGTCTTGATTGGGTTGTACACCCAATAAGATGGAAACAGTTGGTGATCGTCTAGACGTACTTGGAGATCGATGGAGATGCGGGGTACTAGGTGCCTCTTGTTTCGTTCAGACCCAGAACGGACTTGTAAATGGATTGTGTGTCTGACATTGGATTTTAGTCTGTGTGATTGATTTCTATTAATTATATATCTGTTTGGCGGCGGAGAATTTATTCTCTTGCTTAACGCCCTTCTCTGAGAAGTACGAGCTCAGGGGTTATATACTGATGGATATCAAACGCATAGAGTGAATTACCTGTGTGGCATGCCTAAGTGGCAAATGATCAAGGCTTCTTTTGAAAAGCAAAGTCTTGTGGTTGATGATCAAAGCACCGCCTGTGTGGCATAGCTTTGTGTAACGTGAATTCGCGAGCCTCACACACCGGTTGTGAACCAAAAACGGGAGAAGGACCTCAGGGAGGGCATGCGTTTCTTTCTAGCTAGGGTGGTGTCACTGACCTACCAGCCCTGACATTTATATACTTTTCACGTGTGTGGTTGTTTCGGTTGCGAGGCGCCTCGGTTTGATCGGACGATCCGTGTCCGTTGGAGTCATTTAGATTGCTCACCTACGCCCCAAAGGGTGGTGAAACGCAGTGTTCAGGATTTCGTCTAATCCACATCGGTGGACCGGCCCTGTCGCTCCAAGGGACGATGCGTTCTGTTCCTGAGGGGCGGGCTAGAGCGTCTCGAATCGGTAGAGGACTATCTTTTGCCTCGGTTCACAGAAGGAAATCCAATTTCCAAATACGTGACATTTGCGGTTTTATTTGTAGAGCCTAGTATGGCGACATAGTGGGATGGGCCGCTTATGCCGTCTATGATTGATACTTATGATTTGAAGTTGTTTTATACACTAGGTACTTATAGTACTATCAAAATGATTTGTTTTAAACGTATCAAGCATTCTTGGCTGTTATAAGGTAAAAACCCTATCCTCCGGCTTGCGTTGCATTGTGTGATGGGACATGGGTCTTATAATAGCTTCATTTTTCTTTATTTAGCATTGCTCTGTTTGTTTTATGCAATGGTATTCTTGGGAGGAAACCCGTTCCGTGTTATACGGCGTGGTCCCTTGACTTACCTAACTTTAAAAATAAAGAATAATAACTGTTTTAGTTCTCACACCAGTCACATGACTGACCTGGAGTTTATTGTTTTAACCTAAACTCTGGGTGCCCCTATTTTGACACGGGCAGCTAGTAGTTTTGGTTTTGCAGATTTATATTCACAGGATCCTGAATTACAGCTGGAACAATACTCGAAAAGATTTGTATCCGCGTATTACTTCTAGTTGTGTATTGTATTATTTTCCGCTGCTATGTATTAAAACGTAATTTAAATCTCTGATATTTCTGTGTAATATTCATTTATACTCTGTATATTCTTGCATTCTGATGGAATTGTTGTAATGTACAATGAAATGTTCTTCCGTCTGCGTTCTGTTGTGGCTTGTTCTCGAACTATCCGCGCTTTCCTTCACGGGGAAGTTACGGGTTTTTACACGTGGTATCAGAGATTTGGTTTACAAAGCTCAGAGAACAAGGCACATTAGAACCATACGAAAGGATTCATCAGATAATTGGATTAGTAATATCCAATGGGGATGACTCGTTAGAGATGGGATCAGTAGTATCCTAAAACGAGTGTGAAGAGTATATTTTTAAAATAAAACCAAAATTTTGTTTTGAAAATTTAAATCAATTATTCGTATTTGATTATTTATTTGTATTGATTTGGATAGTCCAGTATATAAATATTTTGCATATACGCCTTGCAAACGTGTATTTGAAGTTTTAATATACTGGATAGATATAGAATTACACTCTAATCGCTCGTAGATGATTTTGATGATGGAGCTCCATCATTAGAATTTATGTTCGAGTGACGAAAGTGGGCTTTCTATATATTTCCTATTGACTGGTGTTAGAACCAAAATTAGATAGGGCCTATTGTTGTGACCTGGCATCAAAAATCTGATTTTTTTTACTATGTATCAAAGTTATGAATTTGATAAGCTAATCAACTAATTGATTGATGGTTGTGTTGTTGATTATTGGTTGATTTATTAAAATTAGTACCATATAGCCCAATTGAACCAAATATTGAATTGTATTGAAAATTAGTCGCATTTGCTTGCATATACTTGTACTTACATTGAACAGGTCATAGCAAAGAGGCTAGAGCAGAAGAATAAAATTGTTTGCCCGATAAATAGGTACATGTTTACTATAATTTATTGTTTTGTTTGGGTGATGATGATTTTATGAGCCGATTGGCTAGCCGCTTGGCTTTTTCTTTTTCTTTTTGAGATCAGAGGGCCAGTATGGCAATTTCGGGATTTTCCCGTGCTCCTGGTGCAGGGGAGGTTATGGCGAAATTTTTCGAAAATTTAGGGTGTTAGCCAAATTTTTGAAAAGTTCTTAGAAACTGAAAAGTTGAAGAACTTAAGCCGTAGTGAAAACACTGGAAGTTGAGTTGATTTGTGAAACAACTTTCGGCTTTGTTCCTTTTCGGGGAAGAAAAGTTTTAAGTGGGGGAGATTGTAATAACCCGGAAATCTGGGCCAGTTTAAAATTTTTATTTTGGCAATTTTAGCGAATTTTGATTATTTTAAATGAATTATTTTAAATAATATCGACGAGAAATTTATTTTGAATATAATTCGAACGAATATATTTATATAGATCGTCATTGGAATATAAATAATTATTTATAAATATAAAAGGAATTGAAAATGGCGCAGTAGTTCGATAATTCGATTTCAAACTTCAATTGAATGTACCGGGTGCAAAATAAACCAGATTTTAGTGAAACCAAAAATATTTGAATCTAATTGATAATATCCTTCCAACGAATCCGAAAAATCAAAATTTCATAGCGGGAATCAAAAGTTAGGCCCGGTTGAAAATTCTGAATAGTCGCTATGGAATTCAGGCCCTTAAAAATGGGAATTTTGCAAACGGCCTCGGATTTCGACGAAACCACTTTTGTTGGGTCCATGATGTAAAGTTATTGCTAGATTCCAAATTTCATAATTTTCCAAATCAATATGTGAGCGTGGCAAAGAAAAACGCGATTGACCAGTTTTAGTTGATTTTAATCGACTCGAAAATGGCCATTTTTCAAACGATCTCAGAATTCGACGAAATTAGTTTTGTTAGGACCGTATCGTCGATACGAAGCTAGGAAATATTTTTTTGGAATTTTTCTAGTTAGTATGTGGCCTTGGTAAATTGAAATATGCGTTCAAATTCAATATATAGAGTTATATGTTGATTTTGACGAAACCTGATCGAAACGATCGAATCAGCTTACGATACAAATCCCATTGTGTTCGGAATGGGGGTAATTAGCTATGGACGACAGGCGGTGGGTCTCGTTTAGAGGCCGAAATTAATAGTTACTTTTTGAAATTAAATAGTTAAATAAAAAAATAAACCCCCTCCTCCCTTTTCTCTTTGCTCAGACCCCCCCCCCCCCCGGTATACTTTTCAATTCGAGAAAAAAAAACCAAATCGCTCCACCAGCGATGGGATCGGCCACCGCCCTCCATGACCGCCGCCCCCTCCACCTCCGTCCAGCGCTCCCCACCCCGACCCTCTCTCCTTCCCCCGCCTCTCTCCTCCTTCCCCTTTTCTCGATTTAAACCCCCACAGCATCCAACCGCCGCACCTGGCCACGCTGGGCCACCGCCGGCCAACCCCACCGCCCGCGACCACCTGACGACCCCCCCCCCTCACGACCTCCGGTAATGGCCTCCATCTTCCCATTTCCACTGTAAGTCATCCTTCCATTTATTTTTATTTATTTAATTAATGAAATTGGTTTTAAAGGTTTAATAAAAATCAGTTTTTGTTTATAGAAAACATTTTATAGAAAAATATAATTTTTTATTAGTAGAAGATTAAAAACGTAATTTTTATATTAGTAGAAGGATAAAAATATGATTTTTATAAAGTCGAAATATTAAAAATATAATTTTTATATAATAGAGGATATCCAAATATCCTCTTTATTTATGTAGCGAAATAAAAATCTGATTTTTATTGTATATATGTTGAAATAAAAAGGTGATTTTTATAGTGGTGGCATAAAAATTTGATCTTTATATTAGAAGTAGATATATAAAAATATACTTTTTATATAGAGAATAGCGTGATAAAAATATAATCTTTTATATAGGTAAGATAGTAAAAATTCGATTTTTATATATTGAATAGCAAAGTAAAAATTCGATTTTTATATATTGAATAGCGAAGTAAAAATTCGATTTTTATATATTGAATAACAAAGTAAAAATTCGATTTTTATATATTGAATAGCGAAGTAAAAATGTGATTTTTATATATGTAGTGAAAGCGGGCAGTGAAAATTGACAAGAGGCAAGAACGGCGAAGATTTCTGCATATGAAGAGTCGTGGCATTGGATTAGCTATTCTTTGAGAATTTCTCACTCATTAATTTAATTTTCTAGTTATATAAATATATACTAGGATGCAGACGGTGTTTAGTAGCACCCGACACCCGTCGTCCACAGACCATGGACGGCTTGTATGCTTGTTTGTTGGATTTTGATGTGTAGTTGATTGTGGAATGTGGTGTGAAATGAAATAAAATATTTATATAGTAAAAATATTTTATAGTTAAAAATAGAATTTTTAACATGTATATGGAATGAAATAAAAATAAACAAATCAGAGGATTTGTTTATATACACACATTTGACTTATATTGATTGGGACGATAAAATTTTACACATCACCCAACTGCACAAATAAAATATGTGTTTGATTGTTTGAAACCCCACACGGGTATTGGGATGATAATTGACGTACACTAACCCCAATAGTTAGTTGTATGTCGATCGGTTGATCGACAGACTGTTATGAGTGTTAAATATTTATATTTGATGCTTATACAGTGTAGAATGCACTTTGGATGATGGTTGATTATTCATCGTTGTTATTGTATATGTAACACCCCACCTCCGCCAATGCCACTCTTGCAAGTACACTAGCTTTGGAGGGGCGTTAAACAAGGTAAGCATGCGAGCAGATATCACAAGACAGAACATATAAGTAAAACAGAGTAGTAAAGCAGCGGATAAAACTAACATTTCAAAACCATAGTCAAGTTACATCAAAGTACTTGGTCATTATTTTCCATAAAACAAAGTCTAGAACATAAACTGAAAACTAGAAAAAAAACATAAAGTAACTATCCCCAAAGTAGCATAATGCCATAGCATGCTCAAACCATACATGAGCTATCCAGAAAAGCAGCTAAAGATCCAGCTAGGTACCCGTGTTCCCACCCTGCAAACCTGGGGGGGGGGGGACGGAAGAAAAGAGGCGAAAGAAAACGGGTCAGTCAAAAAGACTGGTAAGTCCTATCTACTATTAGTATAAAAACTGATAAAGTTAACTGGACATGTAAAACAGAGATGAGATGTAGGGAGACAACTGGCATGGTGAAAAGTTATCAAGATAGATCAAGTGTGGCATCGCATATACAAGGTTAAGTTGCACCAAGTGTGTACTAGTAATCTATTTCAGGTATCAACAAGAAAAGATCCCTTGGCCCAATATCCCGAGATGACCTAGATCAAGGTCCAACAACACGGTCTAATCGATCGACTCCCTAAAAGCCTAACTCGTCAAGTGTCGGTGTCATACGGCCCAATCACGAAGTGTAGTCAAACTGTGCTAGGTCCACCCTAAGGTGTATCAATCCCTAGGGTGCCAACCACGGACACAAATCAAGCACGCACAGTCTAAACCTACGGGTGCCCGTGTCTGCTTTTTCAACTCCGGACCATGTGCACGACCATAGTCCGCCTGAACCTACACCGGCGCACCTACTCAGCCGTCGTTTTGGTCACTTACATGTCAGCCCAGTAATCGTGCCCCACCCTAGCCTAGTCCCTAGGGTATCATGATACAATCAAGAGGGTTACTGGTGAAAAGGACCACGTAACTAGGGTTTCTGGCGGGTTAAATGTGGTTAACCCTACCCCATCAAGTTGGTTAAGTGTACCCAAGGTTCATGACTTAACCCCATCAACCCATCGTGTTTCATTGGTTAAGTATTCAAGTGGTCCATGACTTAACCCTATCATGTGGCATTAATTAATTTAATGCACCCAACCTCTCACATTAGACCTTGTTGTGGTTACTAGTAAAGTCGGGCGGGTCCGGGTAGCTTTACACCACTACTTGGTCTAACCTCGGGTTTCAAGTGCGACATGACCAACTACTCACATTGGGTCCTATTGCTTGTAGCCACTAGTTAAGCCGGTCGGTTCCGGGTAGATTTATGCTACAAACTCAACCCAACCTCGAGTTGGCCACTCTCATGTTTTCTAGAAGTCATGTCCAAATTCATGTTTACAAACATAATCACAAGTCAATGTTCATGTCATATTTTAAAATCATGTTTCATGTCATTAATATTACCCAAACCCAACGCATTCCCCTCGCATGTACGTTTCGCATAACATAACATAGATCAAAAGAGGGAACTTGGCAAAACATAACAAAAAGGGCATAAGGTTGGCCACAAGTTAAACATGGTGGCGTATGAGGCATAAATATGTTCATAAACTTGCATATTACATCATAGGCCTCAAAACATGCATAATATCAACTTTAGCAAAATAGGTGAAACATGGTCATAAATGACATAGGATGATAGCAAGTGATTCGCATATAACACCATATGCAAGATAGCAACTTGCATATTACATCATAAGCCTCAAAATATGCATGATATCAAACTTAAGCAAATAGGTGAAACATGATCATGAATGACATAGGATGGTGGCTAGTGATTCGCATATAACATCATATGCAAGATAACACAAGGTTTATGAGAGTTTCTATGTTGCTTTATGCAACATTTCCAATCAAAGCTCATAGCTTTCTATGCATAAGGCAAAGGTGATAGCTTTACAAACATGCATAGAATATATTTATGCATAACATGATAGGATTGAAGCACATATCATACTTAGGCCCAAACTCAACTTGCAACATGTCATATTTAACTTCATAGTTAGAATCTAAGAGTAGTATAGGGCTTACAATGCTATGAAGACTTATAAAATATAAATAAGATTGAGACGAAGCCACTAGCAACTCTAAAGACCCCCAAATAGCAAGCTTCAATGAAAACCCTTGAGAAATTAGAAGAAGATCCTTGCTTTGATGAAGAAAGATTGAACTTTGGCCTTAGAAACTCTCAAACAAGCTTAGAAACTCTCATATGAATGAAGATGGAGACTATGACAAGAGGGTGGAGGCCATGATTAAACATTTTGGCATAGTTTAGTTGTAGGATTGATTTATGATGACTTAGGCTAGGTATTAGTGTTTTTTTATAGGTGATTAGGTTAGTTTAGACCATAGGATTAACCCTAATTCAGATCTAGGCCATCAATTCACGCCACTAGCCTCCAAACATGTCTTGAGAAACAAGTCAGGTGCACCCAGGCCAGACTGGCCGACCACCCAAGTCGACAGGGGTGTCGACTGGGCAGTCGACACAGCCTTGGGCGTGTCGACTCCCAAGTCGACACCCCTGTCGACTTGGGGAGTGGCGGGATCTTTTCCCGCCTACCTTCCCAGCTAAATTTGAAATCTGTTTTTAAATTTAAATTTTCTGAAAATTTCCATGGGCCTTAGCTGGGTCATACGGACTCCGATTTTCGAAAACTCGGACTCTATTTCGCGTATTTTTCCGAGACGAACGCAACGGCATAGCCCGTTTCCCTTGATTCAGATTTTATCATTGAATTCTGCCTTGATTTATGTTATAACTTGTTATTCAAAATATGGGTTGTTACATCCTCCCCACCTTAAAGGATTTCGTCCCTGAAATCTCTAAGTTAGGAAGAACGTATCCTACCATCCATCATCCATCTACTCAAAACATCATCCACGTGCAGTCAACGTCCTTAACAAATTCTAAATGCTGTATGATTATATGCAAAGGTGTGTGTATATGTACTTATCTAATGCGATAATCAGGCGGTTACTGATCCCGTAAACCCCCTTAATGCAAAGTATGTTAGTGAAATGAGTCCATATGTATGCAAAATCCTAACATAATTTATAATCTCTACATGAGTGCACATAACATTCATCCATATGCAACATCCACGTGATAGCATAACAAGTTTCATCCATGAATAAGTATCATCACTCATGCATATGCAATATGAAAGTGTGTGAGCCGATCTTAGTGCCTAATGTGTATCATGCATCCACGAGTATCCACTTGCAAACACTTGCAACCACTGGCAAACATCAAGCATAACATGTTTCATCCAAAGGGTTTCTACTTAAGGTTCTCATGACAAGGTTAACGAGATAACAAGATAAACAGGATAAACATGGATAGCAAAAAGGAAGTCATGTAAAAGGAAAAGAGGTCGAGAATGTACCCTCAAAAAGAAATGGATAAAGCCCACGCATCTTCTCCTCGGTTTCCCAAGTTGCACCTTCTTCGGCTTCACTCCACTGAACTTTCACCAATTTGACTTCTCGATTTCTTAGCTTCTTGATCTCTGTTCGCAAGATACAAATCGGAGCTCTCCTCAAGGTTGCCTCTTTCTCTACCTCCACGTCTTCAAGAATGCTTGGTTCAACCACCTCCGTGGACTCATGTAGGCACTTTCGGAGATGCGAGACATGAAATACATTATGCACTCCAGCTAGCTTCTCGGGCAATTCCACCTTATAGGCCATCTTTCCAATTCTTTCTATGATAGGGAAGGGTCCTACGAACCTTGGTGCCATCTTCCCAACTACTCCAAAACGAACCACATTACGCAAAGGAGAAACCTTCACGAAAACCATGTCTCCCACTTCGAATTCCAAATCTGCCCTTCGCTTGTCAGCATAGGATTTATGTCTATCTTGGGCCGCTTTCATCCGTCTTCTCACCAATTCAACTTTCTCGGATGTGTCCCGTATCATATCGGGCCCAAGTATAAGCCTATCTGTTGTCTCCCACCAACAAGATGGTGACCTACACGGCCTCCCATACAAAGCTTCAAATGGTGCCATCCCTATGCTGGCTTGATAGCTATTATTATAAGCAAACTCTACAAGAGGAAGGTGGTCCTCCCAAGTGCCACCAAAGTCAAGAACACAAAGCCTCAAAAGATCTTCTAGCACTCTATTCACCCTTTCGGTTTGGCCATCCGTCTGGGGGTGATAGGCTGTACTCAGACTCAATCGCGTACCCATCGCTTCTTGCAAACTATTCCAGAACTGGCTAGTGAAAATTGGGTCACGATCGCTAACTATGCTTGAAGGAACTCCATGCAACCGCACTATCTCCCGAAGATAAATAGTTGCTAGCCATGATGCGGTCCTCTTGCACTTTACTGGAATGAAATGAGCACTCTTCGTAAGTCCTTCAACTATGACCCATATGCTCGTATTCCCTTTCCTTGACCTAGGCAGTCCGTCCACAAAATCCATAGAAATACTCTCCCACTTCCATTGCGGGACCTCCAATGGATGTAATAGCCCACCGGGTTTCTTTGACTCGGCTTTCACTTGTTGGCACATCATGCACTTTGAAACATACTCTGCCACATCTTTCTTCATTCCAGCCCAAATGAAAATGCGCTTCATATCTCTATACATCTTATCTCCTCCAGGATGTATAGTCATCTTCGAGTGATGTGCTTCTTTGAGAACTTTATGCACCAAGTCTCCTACTTGTGGAACGCATAACCTTCCATCACGCCTTAGCCAACCCTTGTCATCAATAGTATATCTAGCAAGGTGACTAGACGTCTCACCACGGATCAACTTGTCCATGATCTGAACTATCCGCGGGTCTTCCTTCTGTGAAGTCCCTACTTGATCAAGAAGTGTGGGTCTAAGCTCAAGGGATGCTAATGAACCCGTCATCGACTCAACAGCCGTCGTGAAATCAAAGGTTGCCAAGAACTCTAGGCTCCTCATTTCAACAAACAAGGGACTCAAAGTCAACCTACTTCTGCTTAGTGCATCTGCCACAACATTACCCTTTCCAGGGGTATAAGCTATCTCGAAGTCATAAGATGCCAAGAATTCCATCCACCTTTGCTGCCTTAAATTCAGATCTTTCTGCGAGAAGAGGTACTTGAGTGACTTGTGATCAGTATACAACTCAAACCTTTCGCCTAGAAGATAGTGGCGCAAGGATTTGAGTGCAAAGACGATCGCCGCCAACTCCAAATCATGAGTGGGATAGTTCTTCTCATGAACTTTAAGTTGCCTACCCCCATAACATATCACTCTTCCCTCTTGCATTAGAACAGCACCTAACCCCGTGCCACATGCATCGGTGTACACGGTAAACATCTTACCGCCATCGGGTAATGCCAAAACTGGAGTTGTAGTAAGGGCCCTCTTGAGCCTTTGGAAAGCAAGCTCACACTCTAAGTCCCATGCAAAGACTAAGTTCTTCTTCGTCAACCTAGTAAGAGGGGCCGAAATCTTAGCGAAGTCCCTGATGAACTTCCTATAGTAGCCCGCCAGACCGAGAAAGCTTCTTACTTCGGTTGCATTCCTAGGAGTCTTCCAGTCTTGAACTGCAACCACTTTCGCGGGATCCACCGTTATGCCTTGCTTAGAAACTATATGTCCAAGAAACCGGACTTCCCTTCTCCAGAAATGGCATTTGGAGAACTTGGCTTTCAACTGATGAGCTCTAAGCGTATCCATCACTTCCTTGAGATGTCTGGCATGTTCTTCCTCATCCTTTGAGAAGATCAGAATATCGTCCACGAAGACAACCACGAACTTGTTAAGGAACTCCCTGAACACCCTACTCATCAAATCTACGAAGTAGGCGGATGCATTAGTCAAACCGAATGGCATGACGAGCCATTCAAAGAATCCATCTGGAGTCCTAAATGCAGTCTTATCAATACTATCCTCAGCCACTCTAAGTTGATGGAATCCGGTGGCTAGATCGAGCTGAGAGAAAACAGAAGCACCAACAAGCTAGTCAAAGAGGTCATCAATCCTCGGTAACGGGTGCCTATTCTTCTTTGTCAGCTTGTTCAACTCTCGATAATCAACACATAGACGAAGTGAACCATCCGCCTTAGTGGCGAATACCACCGGAGCACCCCATTCAGAAATGCTTCGCCTAATAAAATTCTTCTCAAGCAGCTCCTTGATTTGCTTACTGAGCTCTCTTCTTTCTCGCGGGGCCATGTGCCTAACGGGCAATGATACTGGCTTGGCATTATCAACCAGATAAATGCGAAAGTCTATCTCTCGTTTAGGGGGTAACCCCTTAACCTCTTCAAAGACATCAGGATATTCTCGAACCACCCTTACAGATTGCAGATCATTGATGGACGAGTCAAGAGATTCAAGATAACATAACATGACGGGATCCAGCGGGTTGCAAGAAATCTCTAGGGTATTACCGAGGCGAGTCATGAGCCTCACCACCCTATGCTCACAATCGAGAATGGCTCCATAACTGGACAACCAATCCATGCCCAAAATCAACCCGTATCCCGTGAAACCGAGAACATAAGCATTACACGTGAATTCTACGGTCAAGATAGAAATCTTTAAATCCACACAAATCATAGATAAATGGGCGGAACCCCCAATTGGATTTGAAACACTGACGGGATCCTCAACTAGACTAGTACTTAGGTGCAAACTTTCAACAATGTCAGAAGAAATAAAGGTATGCGATACGCCAGAATCAAATAAAGTGCGAACAGGAAAGTCAGAAATATAAACAAGACTTTCTACAGAAATACTACCTCGGTCCTGAACTGGAGCAGTGTTGAGAGCATGCACTTGCCCTCCAGAAGGTCCTGCACGCTGATTCTGCCCTTGCCCTTGTCCTTGCTTCTTGGGGCAATCCTTGCTAAGGTGTCCAGGCTCTCGACAGTGAAAGCATTCGCCCAACTTCCTCTTCTTCTTTCTGCAATCTTTGGCTATGTGCCCAACAATCCCACAGAAGTTGCATTTTCTTGGGTCTTTTGCCTTGTTGTTGTTGGTCTTATTGCCCTTATTGTTCTTGTTGTTCTTGTTGTTCTGATTGCTCTGATTTCCTCCCCACTTGGAGTCCGTCTTCTTGGTTTGAGTCTCATTAGTCTTGACTTCCTTCTTGCCATTCGTATCGTCTCCTTGAAGCAATGCCATGTCTACTTGGCCTTCAAAAGTGGCCCCCATGGGTATATGAGATAGGGCTAAGCCTTGTAATGGCTCATTCAACCCTCGTGCAAAGCGTAAAGCCTTCTTCTGGGGAGTATTAACCATGTCCAAACCGAATCGAGCGAGCTGGTTAAACTTATTCACATACTCCCTCACTGTCATGTCCCCTTGCTTCAAAGATATAAACTTCTCCAATTGCAGATTCGCCTCAGCTGATGATAGAAACTTAAGCCCAAACCTCGTCCTAAAGTCGGCCTAAGTCTCTATAGGTCTAGTAGCATTGGTGACCTCCCACCAATAAGCAGCTTCTTCTTTTATTAGCCATGCTGCCAATAAAACCTTTCTATGGTCTTCCACATCAAAGATAGCGAAAAGAACTTCAGTTTCTTTCAACCAATTTCGTGCCTCCACAAAAGTCTCCGTCCCAATGAAATTCTTGCCTCCCATCGCCTTAAAGTCCTTGCAAACCTTTGTGAAATCTGCTTGTGGATGCTGAGGAGGGGGAGGAGAAGGAGGAACCTCAGTTACGGTGGGGGTATTTGCTTGGCCCGCATCATTGGCCCTAGCTTCCAAGTACCTCCGGAACCATCCGGGAATAGTCACTCCCTCGGGAAGGTTGAGATCGGCCATGCTGAAAAAGGAAAAGATAGATATAGAATGAGGAAACGAAGGATAGCGCTAATGGCTTTTAGGGAATAGCCTTTTTAAAATAACTAGACTTTTCTTGGAAATACTTAATTGGTTTTGAAAATAGTTTTGCAAAAAGGTAAGTTTTGAAAACACTTTTTGCTCAAATCTTGTAAACCTTATGCTCTGATACCAAATGTAACACCCCACCTCCGCCAATGCCACTCTTGCAAGTACACTAGCTTTGGAGGGGCGTTAAACAAGGTAAGCATGCGAGCAGATATCACAAGACAGAACATATAAGTAAAACAGAGTATTAAAGCAGCAGATAAAACTAACATTTCAAAACCATAGTCAAGTTACATCAAAGTACTTGGTCATTATTTTCCATAAAACAAAGTCTAGAACATAAACTGAAAACTAGAAAAAAAAACATAAAGTAACTATCCCCAAAGTAGCATAACGCCATAGCATGCTCAAACCATACATGAGCTATCCAGAAAAGCGGCTTAAGATCCAGCTAGGTACCAGTGTTCCCACCCTGCAAACCTGGGGGGGGGGAACAGAAGAAAAGAGGCGAAAGAAAACGGGTCAGTCAAAAAGACTGGTAAGTCCTATCTACTATTAGTATAAAAACTGATAAAGTTAACTGGACATGTAAAACAGAGATGAGATGTAGGGAGATAACTGGCATGGTGAAAAGTTATCAAGATAGATCAAGTGTGGCATCGCATATACAAGGTTAAGTTGCACCAAGTGTGTACTAGTAATCTATGTCAGGTATCAACAAGAAAAGATCCCTTGGCCCAATCTTGGCCCAATATCCCGAGATGACCTAGATCAAGGTCCAACAACACGGTCTAGTCGATCGGCTCCCTAAAAGCCTAACTCGTCAAGTGTCGGTGTCATACGGCCCAATCACGAAGTGTAGTCAAACTGTGCTAGGTCCACCCTAGGGTGTATCAAGCCCTAGGGTGCCAACCACGGACACAAATCAAGCACGCACAGTCTAAACCTACAGGTGCCCGTGTCTGCTTTTTCAACTCCGGACCATGTGCACAACCATAGTCCGCCTGAACCTACACCGGCGCACCTACTCAGCCGTCGTTTTGGTCGCTTACATGTCAGCCCAGTAATCGTGCCCCACCCCAGCCTAGTCCCTAGGGTATCATGATACAATCAAGAGGGTTACTGGTGAAAAGGACCACGTAACTAGGGTTTCTAGCGGGTTAAATGTGGTTAACCCTACCCCATCAAGTTGGTTAAGTGTACCCAAGGTTCATGACTTAACCCCATCAACCCATCGTGTTTCATTGGTTAAGTATTCAAGTGGTCCATGACTTAACCCTATCATGTGGCATTAATTAATTTAATGCACCCAACCTCTCACATTAGACCTTTTTGTGGCTACTAGTTAAATCGGGCGGGTCCGGGTAGCTTTACACCACAACTTGGTCTAACCTCGGGTTTCAAGTGCGACATGACCAACTACTCACATTGGATCCTATTGCTTGTAGCCACTAGTTAAGCCGGTCGTTCCGGGTAGATTTATGCTACAAACTCAACCCAACCTCGAGTTGGCCACTCTCATGTTTTCTAGAAGTCATGTCCAAATTCATGTTTACAAACATAATCACAAGTCAATGTTCATGTCATATTTTAAAATCATGTTTCATGTCATTAATATTACCCAAACCCAACGCATTCCCCTCGCATGTACGTTTCGCATAACATAACATAGATCAAAAGAGGGAACTTGGCAAAACATGACAAAAAGGGCAAAAGGTAATAAGGTTGGCCACAAGTTAAACATGGTGGCGTATGAGGCATAAATATGTTCATAAACTTGCATATTACATCATAGGCCTCAAAACATGCATAATATCAACTTAAGCAAAATAGGTGAAACATGGTCATAAATGACATAGGATGATAGCAAGTGATTCGCATATAACACCATATGCAGGATAGCAACTTGCATATTACATCATAAGCCTCAAAATATGCATGATATCAAACTTAAGCAAATAGGTGAAACATGATCATGAATGACATAGGATGGTGGCTAGTGATTCGCATATAACATCATATGCAAGATAACACAAGGTTTATGAGAGTTTCTATGTTGCTTTATGCAACATTTCCAATCAAAGCTCATAGCTTTCTATGCATAAGGCAAAGGTGATAGCTTTACAAACATGCATAGAATATATTTATGCATAACATGATAGGATCGAAGCACATATCATACTTAGGCCCAAACTTAACTTGCAACATGTCATATTTAACTTCATAGTTAGAATCTAAGAGTAGTATAGGGCTTACAATGCTATGAAGACTTATAAAATATAAATAAGATTGAGACGAAACCACTAGCAACTCTAAAGACCCCCAAATAGCAAGCTTCAATGAAAACCCTTGAGAAATTAGAAGAAGATCCTTGCTTTGATGAAGAAAGATTGAACTTTGGCCTTAGAAACTCTCAAACAAGCTTAGAAACTCTCATATGAATGAAGATGGAGACTATGACAAGAGGGTGGAGGCCATGATTAAACATTTTGGCATAGTTTAGTTGTAGGATTGATTTATGATGACTTAGGCTAGGTATTAGGGTCTTTTTATAGGTGATTAGGTTAGTTTAGACCATAGGATTAACCCTAATTCAGATCTGGGCCATCAATTCACGTCACTAGCCTCCAAACATGTCTTGAGAAACAAGTCAGGTGCACCCAGGCCAGACTGGCCGACCACCCAAGTCGACAGGGGTGTCGACTGGGCAGTCGACATAGCCTTGGGCGTGTCGACTCCCAAGTCGACACCCCTGTCGACTTGGGGAGTGGCGGGGTCTTCTCCCGCCTACCTACCCAGCTGAATTTGAAATCTGTTTTTAAATTTAAATTTTCTGAAAACTTCCATGGGCCTTAGCTGGGTCATACGGACTCCGATTTTCGAAAACTCGGACTCTATTTCGCGTATTTTTCCGAGACGAACGCAACGGCATAGCCCGTTTCCCTTGATTAGGATTTTATCATTGAATTCTGCCTTGATTTATGTTATAACTTGTTATTTAAAATATGGGTTGTTACAGTATACATGCGTTGTAGAAAATCCATATAATTAACATTATATGGTAATTGATTGGGCCTCATTTCAGTTTTGAAAAAGAAATATTTGAAATAGAATATTTGAAAATCGAAATATATGAAGCCGCGTTGATAGATTGACGCCATTTTGACGTGAACGATATTTATATCGATTTTATTCAAATTGAAGTGAATATTAAAGTGAATTGAAATTCGAATTTAATTGAATTGATTTAAAATTCGAAATAAACCGAAATGGTTTGAAATTCGAATAGAATTGAAATAGAATTGAAATCGTTTTGAAATGAATTCGAATAGAATTGAAATCGTTTTGAAATGAATTCGAATAGAATTGAAATAGAATTGAAATCGTTTTGAAATGAATTCGAATAGAATTGAAATAGAATTTAAATCGTTTTGAAATGAATTCGAATAGAATTGAAGTAGAATTGAAATCGTTTTGAAATGAATTCGAATAGAATTGAAATCGTTTTGAAATGAATTCGAATAGAATTGAAATAGAATTGAAATTGTTTTGAAATGAATTCGAATAGAATTGAAATAGAATTGAAGTCGTTTTGGAAATGAATTCGAATAGAATTGAAATAGAATTGAAGTCGTTTTGAAATGAATTCGAATTGAAATTGAATAGAAATGAATTTGAATTGAAATTGAATTAATTTGAAATTCGAATGGAAATTGAATTAAAAATCGTTTTGAAAAGAAAATCGACGAAGTATATATTATATATGTAATATAATGGCCTGAATAGAACGCGCCGCGCTGCGGCAGTTCGCGAATTTCGACCATAGACTTCGAATGGATATTGCGGGAGATCCGACCGTCGGATTCTCCTAAAACCGGAACCGTTGGGTTCGTATCGAAAAGAGCTTTATGATGAATTTTAGAAATTTGAAATCTAACGGTTGGATTTGGAGTTACGTCCAAATCAAATTTGGAAAAGGTCGTTGTAAGTGCAGTTCGATGGCCGTTGATGGAAATCGACTGTACGGGCCTTGATAAAATTATTAAAAATAGTAATAATTTGTGTAAAATCATAAGAAATGATTTGTGAAGAATTGGGATGAAAAACTCCATATTTGAAAAGATAAAAATAGTTTTTTATCGAAATGAACTAGTTTTGAACTAGAATAGTAATTTATTTATTTTCAAAATAAATAAAGTGAGTTTGAAATGGTTTTGAAATATAACCAGAATTTCCAATAATTGCATTGGAATGGATTTGAATCGAAATTGTCTTCGGAATATTTCGATGTTGGATTTCGAGATCATACAGATGTTGTTATGGAAATTTGAAAGATATGTATATATATCGTTATTTCCAATACGATATTTGTTGGTCGTAGAATTGGATATTGAATATAAGCCGATATATTTTCTATTCAGAACCTTGTATTTAATATCAAATGTGATTTGGGTTTGTCGTGAATGGTGTCTTCATTAACACTGTTCTTAAGCCCAGTTGAGAAAAGATTAAATCTTTTTATTTAGATTTAATGAAGTGTACCAATTAAGTAATATTTAATTGGAATTGAATTGGTATTGATTTTTGGGTTTATCGTGAACAGTGTTTTAAATAATACATGTTCTTTAACCCGATAATTAATGGAATGTGATTTTGGGTTTATCGTGAACCGTGTTTTAAATGACACCGATTCTTTAACCCAGTTAAAGATTAGAACTAAGTGGAGTTTTAATGAATCTTTAATTAGATTGAAAAGGTGCTAGAATGGAGTATCACAAGTTTTGCTCCAAGCGATAGTTAAATCTTTAATTAGATTAAACGTGAAATGGTAATTGAATTTACCGATAACACCGTGGTGTTAGATATGAAGTATAACCAGTTTTACTTCAGGGGATGAATAGGTTGGGATTGGGAAATTAAAATAAATGATTACTTCGGTGTGGTTCACTAATCCCGACTAGTTTGAATTGATATTCAAAGGAGATTAAAGAATAAATTTAAAGAATTTATCTTGGATAAAATTAATGGGAACTTTTCCCAAAGTATAGGAATATTTGAATAAACGAATATTCTGAATTGGAATGAGGCGTATGTTGTGTTTGTGTAACACTTTTATAATATATACGCGAGTTATTCAGAAAGACCGGGTTTATCCCATTCTGAATAACTGATTCGACGTGGTGTCGAAGATGAAGACGGTGGTTGAAGACCGGAGGTCTTCACGTCGTTTGGATAATTACTGATGGTCTTAATTGGGATGTACACCCAAGAAGATGGAAACAGTTGGTGATCGTCTAGACGTACTTGGAGATCGATGGAGATGCGGGGTACTAGGTGCCTCCGGTTTCGTTCAGACCCAGAACGGACTTGTAAATGGACTGTGTGTGTGACATTGGATTTTAGTCTGTGTGATTGATTTCTATTAATTATATATATGTTTGGCGGCGGAGAATTTATTCTCTTGCTTAACGCCCTTCTCTGAGACGTACGAGCTCAGGGGTTATATACTGATGGATATCAAACGCATAGAGTGAATTGCCTGTGTGGCATGCCTAAGTGGCAAATGATCAAGGCTTCTGTTGAAAAGCAAAGTCTTGTGGTTGATGATCAAAGCACCGCCTGTGTGGCATAGCTTTGTGTGACGTGAATTCGCGAGCCTCACACCCCGGTTGTGAACCAAAAACGGGAGAAGGACCTCAGGGAGGGCATGCGTTTCTTTCTAGCTAGGGTGGTGCCACTGACCTACCAGCCCTGACATTTATATACTTTTCACCTGTGTGGTTGTTGCTGTTGCGAGACGCCTCGGTTTGATCAGACGATCCGGGTCCGATGGAGTCATTTAGTTGGCTCACCTACGCCCCAAAGGGCGGGGAAACGCAGTGTTCAGGATTTCGTCTAATCCACATCGGTGGACCGGCCCTGTCGCTCCAAGGGACGATGCGTTCTGTTCCTGAGGGGCGGGCTCGAGCGTCTCGAATCGGTAGAGGACTATCTTTTGCCTCGGTTCACATAAGGAAATCCAATTTCCAAATACGTGACATTTGCGGTTTTATTTGTAGAGCCTAGTATGGCGACATAGTGGGATGGGCCGCTTATGCCGTCTATGATTGATACTTATGATTTGAAGTTGTTTTATACACTATGTACTTATAGTACTATCAAAATGATTTGTTTTAAACGTATCAAGCATTCTTGGCTGTTATAAGGTAAAAACCCTATCCTCCGGCTTGCGTTGCATTGTGTGATGGGACATGGGTCTTATAATAGCTTCATTTTTCTTTATTTAGCATTGCGCTGTTTGTTTTATGCACTGGTATTCTTGGGAGGAAACCCGTTCCGTGTTATACGGCGTGGTCCCTTGACTTACCTAACTTTAAAAATAAAGAATAATAACTGTTTTAGTTCTCACACCAGTCACATGACTGACCTGGAGTTTATTGTTTTAACCTAAACTCTGGGTGCCCCTATTTTGACACGGGCAGCTAGTAGTTTTGGTTTTGCAGATTTATATTCACAGGATCCTGAATTACAGCTGGAACGATACTCGGAAAGCTTTGTATCCGCGTATTACTTATAGTTGTGTATTGTATTATTTTCCGCTGCTATGTATTTAAACGTAATTTAAATCTCTGATATTTCTGTGTAATATTCATTTATACTCTGTTTATTCTTGTATTCTGATGGAATTGTTGTAATATACAATGAAATGTTCTTCCGTCTGCATTCTGTTGTTGCTTGTTCTCGAACTATCCGCGCTTTCCTTCACGGGGAAGTTACGGGTTTTTACACCTTCATAGCTTAAACCCCCACCTCTTTGCATCATTAAATCGTGCCTGCGATCAACTTCAATATAAGTTTTCACGAGAACATGTAACTCCAAAGAGGATAAATTAATGATCGACATATTTATTCAGTAAGTTATGTTTAAATCTACAAAAGAAGATGAGCATTTATAAGCTTTAGAATTCCAAAATTTAAAAGGTCTCAACTACAATACATGTTGCTAGTCACATTGTCAAGTCGCTTTCGATATCAGGAGAATCTCTGTGGCCACGTTACATAAAGAAAGTGGCTAAAGTGCCTAGTTGCATCAGTGTCACAAGAATTTGTGGAACCACTTAAGTGGCTACAGTGTCCAGTCGTATTCAGTGTCAGGATACAGACTGTAGCAACGTTATGTAAAGAAAGTTAGTGTAAAGTACCAGTTTGCTTGGAAAACACACATGATTAACAACATAGTAATATCGTGCGAAGTACCGATATGAAACATACAACGATCAACAAAGACGTTAACGATATGTCTATCGATTTTGGTCATACGAGACGGCATCTCACAACGATATTCGATTAGGAAAAAAATTGAAAAAGGTTGACTTTGGGCATTGATCTAATCAGCACCTTATCTTTGGGCGCTGATTAAATCAACGCCCCGGCATAAGGCACTGACTTAAACAGCGCCTTACAACCAGGTGTTAATTTAATCAGCGCCTAATATAGGGAGCTGATTAAATCGGCGTAGGCCTATTGGCTCAACCACTGAATATTTCATGTAATATTACGTTTCGTAATACTGTTGGTGATGCTCTTAGAGTTCAAGATGGCTCGTATAAGTGTTTTTTCAAGAAAACTTTTTTTGGTTTGGCGGAATATACAAACTTATTGCGTAAATACTTCAGTTTCAAAATTAATTACAAACGTAGCTCTGTAATCTTTTTATTTTACTTTCCATTGACTGCATGTGTTATATATATATATATATATATATATATATATATATATATATATATATATATATATATATATATATATATATATATGCAACATTCAAATGACGTCTGGATTCTTTTCGAAATTTTATATTGGCTCCATTTAAAACAGAGTCGTCGTAAAATAAAATATATAAAAAGTTACTTTAATGTCATTTCATGTGACATCGATGTATTGTGGTAAATCCAATGCTTAGCTGATCAAAGTAGGGCTATGTTTGTCATTAGTTTTGAAATATAGCTAAAAGTGTAATATATTTACAAAACAAGGCTAAATTTTGAAACAAATCGCTTTTTTTTTTTTTTATACCTTTTTTCTTTCTCTTTTAGCTTTTTGTGCATTCGTGATTGATAAAGATAATTTTGAGTGTTCTCTTGGTTCATGTTTTATGATATGGTAAACCTATTTAAATCTATTTGTTTTTTGTATAGTGTTTCACTCTAAGTCGATATAGGAACATTACAAAGTACTTTAGGTAAAGGGACTCTTTTCTTTTCAAAGGCACTCATTTTGACTAGAGTAATTGCAGGTTTTAATTAGGCATATTATTGAATTATTATATGAAGGGAAAGTCTATTTAAATACAAAGTGGAGACACAAATTTAGACACAAACAATCTCAACCACTAGATTTACCACATAAATTCCATGTTTTACAAAGACAAACAAATCCAACAATCTAAAGTTTGTGTCTTTAACTTCGTATTAAAATTGCTTTCATTTTAATCAGGTACCCTTGCCATAAAGGGAATATGATTTAATACTGCAACAATCTCAAAATCAAGATTGCTAAAGGCAACAATGATGAAATCAAGGTACAATATTAGCACTGACAACAATTAGCACATAAAATCATCATGAATAAAATCAATCCTGATAACATGCTTGCGATTTGAACAAAATTACTGCCATACTATGCATAAAGTTGAAAAATAAAAAAGTGAACATGAAACAAATCACAATCGAGGATTTTCTTTTAAAGAACAAACTTTACAAAAAAATTGGTGAAAGGTATAAAAGTTCCAAAATTAGGAAGTCACATTTACACTAAAAGTGAAATTCAGAAAGCCTACTATCGTTATCCCATTTACACTAACATTTGTCCTTCTCGCTAAATTCTAAACTCTCCTCTTCATCAAATTTTTTGTTAAATTTGTTCCTCTCCCTATTTTCCACAATCTAGAATTGGTATTTTTTTTCCAAAAACTTATTTAGGTTAACAATTCAGATTAAACCTAACCTCAAACATGTTATTCATGCAAAACAGGTATTAACGACGGACCAATTTGTAGATTCAACTATGGAGCATAATCTCGTTAGAAACAAACTGAATTTAATTTTCATTATACGATTACATCAACGGGATGGACAAACTTATGTAAGAGATAAATCAATTTATCTAAGAAAGATGAACATAGTTGAAAAGGTTAAAGTAGAAAAAAATTTGAGCAATGTAGATGACAAATGGCTTCGATGTAAAACATAACAAGCCCATGAATGCAAGGACAATTAGGCATTATTCATCGGTGTAGGATTTAAGATCACAGAGTAACTCAAAAAATATTATATTTCATTGGAACTGAACACGACAACAAATATGAAATTACGAGGCACAGAAATGAAAAAAAAAAAAAAATGCACATCCACCACCTTTAGCAGTTTGCATTTCATACCCCCAAGCAATTCACTACAACATGATAATTTGATGGTGTGATGTTTCACAGAAACTTCGCTGCATAAAGTGTGACTTCCACCGAAATACTTTGGATTGCATCATAAGAAGTAATCGGGCGTTCTGCGAGTAACATCAGGTTCCCCTCTTCTGGGCGCTGGTTCAAACTGTTCAGGAACAATATCAATGATAATCATTCTCTAAGATCGATTGCATGCTCGCATATCAAAGAAAAGCAAGGATGACATATAACCAAGAATTTTGCAATTGTACTGTGAGGTTATTAACTGGAAGGCACAGGCTCGACACAATACTTTAGCGCTGTAATCATGCATATTTAATCGTAGGATTATCTTTACTTCGGAGGTTTTTAGATAAGGGTTGCATGACTCACTATACTAACAATATAAGGCTCAGTGCCGGGTTCACGAGTCCAACACTGTTTGGTTATTCAATGATGATTGGTTTCAAATTTTCTTTTTTACTTGTCACTTGAGATAAGGCGTCAAGTGAACAGATAATCTAATAACATGGACTGCAAGTGAACAGATAATCTAATAACATGGACTGCAAAAGCGAGTGCACACACGTACTTCCAAAATCTTAATGTTAACATACTAAAAAAAGATCAGAAACACTGACATGGTCACATATCAGATGCGGCTCCCCCACTAGCAAGGCAATTTCCGAAATGGTAGAAAATGATAGGGTATCATAACAATCACAATACCTGAATAAATGTATGGCCCTTGCAATCATCAACTTCTAAAATTGAAGCCATGTTTCCGCACCTGTAGCAATAATTAGGCGCACTGAAAATGGTTACAACCTTTTGTTCCTGTCAAAAATGTTGAAAGCATTAATAACTCAATCATGCATTTCAATGTTTTTACAGAAAAACAAACATTTAAAAACTATACGAAAAGATGAAAGAATTACATGACCCCAGTTATATCCTTCCATGACCAATTGGTGAGCCCGGGCTATCAGTTTAAGGTTATTCACACGATTAAATTGCTCCGATATATCCTGTGACATGGTAGAAAATGAACTGTGCTAGTATACCCAAAATAATTTTTGTCAGAATCTGCAAATTAGTATAATCAGTGAAATTCACGAGGGTAAAAGTGTAATTTATCTATGGGTCCGCCGGAAAGTGTCTATTCGCAGGAAACAACAAATTGTTTTTAGGGTGATCGAGCAAATGGCTTAAAAAAAGGCTCATTTTAAATATAGGCTTCCAATAAAACTTTATTTCAAAATAAGCCTCATCCTAAACTTACTCGAAATATTCTCTATTTTATAGATGCGTGTTTACAAGATCAAATTTTGTAAATATGCATTCTTAATGTGTATAAAACAGAAATGATGCTTAATTTTGTAACTAGCTCCAGACACCCCAAATAGCGAGCACCTCATTTGCCCCCCATATAAACCGAGCATTAATATTAGAATAAGTGAGTGGGAGGTGAGACGTGAGAGAATGAGTGGAGGGAGAGAGAAACGGGATATGTGGTGGAAATTAGGGGGCATTTAGGGGTGCTGCACTATTTGGGGTGCCATTGAACGCTCGCCTACTGACGATGTCAGTGTTTCTGATCTTTTTCGTAATATATATATATATATATATATATATATATATATATATATATATAAGGGCAGGTTCGAGAGCACCCCAAACAGTGCAGCACCCCAAAAGCCCCTCAACCACAACCAAGTATTCCATAGCCCCCTCTCTCCTTCCACTCATTCTCTCACTTTCCACTCACATTCTTTAATATAAATGAGTGGCTGTTGTTCGAGTGCAAATGAGGGGGTTGAAATTCAAGGGTGCTCCCTGATCCTATCCCATATATATTTGGTTGTGGGAAAAGAGAGAATGAGTGGGGATATGGGTGGCTAAGATTGAGGGGGAGAGTTCACGTGAAATATAAGAGGTGTAGCGGAACGCTCCTCATATATATATATATATATATATATATATATATATATATATACACACACACACATATATATAAAGAGAGAGTGGCAAAAAGAAATACTTGACCAAAGGTATATCCAGCACCACGAGGAGAAATTCCCCAACCACATCTTTCATCCGGATCAGACCATAAGAGGTCACACATCGGTCCCTCATGCGGCACTTCTTGAACACGGTCAAAATTTCGTATGTTGTCAAGCGTATCAATTGACGGAGACAAGCCACCATGTAGACAAAATATTTCAGATTCCACCTAGGAAAATGTGCAACCATGGAACATATTATTTTAGCATCTCAACACATACCATCAACAAGGAGTTGTTTGAGCTAAACAGCCATCATGTTAAGTCCACTGTGTATCATAATGCAGCTAAGGCATACAGTGGAAACTTGGATTAGGGTCCAAGTGAACCGTTATCGAGGTTAAAGAACCCAGTTTCATCTTTCAAAGTTTTAGAATTTTCAGTTAATTTTGCTAGGTTGTGGAAATTTCTATATTGAGTTTGCAGTAGAATTTTCAGTTAATTTTGCTAGGTTGTGGAAATTTCTATATTGAGTTTGCAGTAGATTTCGATTACTAATTTGTGTAAAATACCTTTACAGATGACAATTAAACCTCATATATAAGCTACATAATCCAATACTTTATGACTTACAGCCGGAAGGCCCCAAAAGGTAGTACATAATTAAGTAATAAAATCAGCCCTAATCATCTGAAATACAGCGAACCATTACAAAAAGCACCGCACTGAAAGGGTCAGGTCAGGTTCAACAAAAATAAATTATAAACCCAAATATCAGATACTTGCTTACTTTAGACACAGGTTATGATACTTTGTTTCCTTCAACAAACAAAAATGAAGCTAATTTTTTTTCCTTCTAAAGATTTAATCAATTTAAGAAATTTACGCTCCGCCTGGCTTGTCATTTTTAGTTTCGTATTTTCATCTAAACAAAAGTGTCCATCGTGCGTATTGTTGGAAACGAAACAATTTATAAACATGTAAAATAGAAAACAATTTTATTTTATTTTTCATGTTCTGGGAGGTAACAAAGATACGGAAAACAATCCCACTCCTCCATTGTTTGTCGATCGTCACAATAGCTAAGATTTACATCTTCTTTTCATATTTCTTAGTTTAATGAAAGCTGAAAATGCAAAACTCAAATTCCAAAACGAAACCAACCGAGCACTCAGTTGTTTGCTTTGCCCCTTATTAGTTTTGGATTTTAATCCAAACAAAAATGTGCACAGCGTATGTATTTCTGAAAGACAACCATATTGGAAAATGAACTTTAGCATACAAGATAGAAAACAAAATTTTCTGTTTAACGTATTCCAGGAAATAACAAAAGAACATAAAACAATGTATCCCTTCATCGTTGTAATGGCTTAGGTGGCGTTTGGTTTATCCATTTTAGCTTTTTAGTTTTCGTCATGTAAAAATGCCAACAATGCATGTGTTCTGCGAAAAACAGCCGTTTTAGAAAACGAGGTCAACACACAAAATAGAAAACAACTTTTATTCGTTTTCCTTGTTTTGGAAAGTAATATAAGAATGTGAGCCGATTTATTTTTCCGTCGTCCCTTCGTTGCATGAATTCAATCCATCTCCTTTCATTTCCTCCATCGTTCCTCAACTCTTCTTATATTTTGTAATTAATATTGAACAAAGTTTTAAAACGCAAAAGGCATACATGAGGCATTTTCAGGTCTACGAGGCGAGGCGTAAGCCTCGAAACGTTGAGGCGTAAGCTCTTCGGGTAGAAATAAAACGAAAAACAAATCAAGAAATTCTAGCACTTTAAATTAAAGGATGTAAAAAATGAAAAACGAATAATTTAAGATCCGACTTCTACCAAATATATATTTTTATTATAGATTAAAAATAAATAATTGTAACTCATATGATTCAAATTTTGATTTCTTAAAACTATTTGAAGATTACATCAAACTCCAATTTTGATACGTTCTATCAATTCAAATCGATTTGCAAAATTTATTTCGAGATTTAACCAATTTTATTGGAAAACGTTCTTTGAATAACAAGGAGAAAATTCATTAAATTGCTCATGATCATTATTTCGTAAACAATCTTACTTGATCATGTTGATATTGAAATTGAAAAGTAAAAAATACTAACTTTTATTTCCTTAAATTGTCTTTTTTTTATTTCCATTAAATAATCAAAGCTGAATGACTTTTATGTGTCAAAATATGCAGCTGAAGATAAAAAGGTTTTAAAGTCGTATGCCTCAACTGTTTGAAGCGTGCGAGGCGTACGCTTTGTATGCCTTAAGTTGTTGAGGCGTAAGCTTTAAAGGTAAAAGGCCTTTTGGAATAAGTCTCAAGGCGTTTTATCTCTTATTTCCTCGAGACGGGCCTTGAGGCGAGTATCGAGGCGGGTTTTTAAAAAACAATGATATTGAAAACTAAAAACACAAAACTAATTAAAACCAAACACCACCTTAGATTTTTTTTATTTTTTTTAATTCTCTGCTCTCCTCGTTTTTTGGAGTGCATATTGAGAATGTAAAACATAAAAGGCAAAATAAAACCAAACAGGTCCTTTTGTTTTAGAAAAATCAGTTTGAAATATATTAAGATTAACCGAAGAATGAAGTCTAAGGACTAAAGTCGAGCAAACCCTTAAAACACATGGGTTCTTCTTTTTTTGGTTGAACTACCTAGAAAATAAGCCTTAATTTGTAAACTTTAAGGAAGTGTCTGCTAAATACTAGGTCTGTCAATGTATACTCAAAATATTCGAAATCCGTATTCGAAAAGAGAATAAATA